>BCNH02000002.1:521907-561072 GCA_001662345.2 Metrosideros polymorpha var. glaberrima
GGGGGGGGGGGGGGGGGAACGGATGACGTGTCCCAAAGGGTAGAAGGTGTGAGAACGAGCCAGCGAGCCAGCGAGAGAAGATGAAACGGAAAGTAACAGACGAAATAAGAAGAGATGCCTCCGGTGGTGACACGGACACTGGCCTCCGCTCCTCGCTATCGTGCGCCTTCTCCTCTGAAGCTCCTCGCCACCGCCATAGCCCTCGAAGCTCGCCCTCGCGAGCGAGTTCGGGTTCGCTGCCTCTCGTCTTCGCCGGCTCGTTTCGTCACTCCTCTCGCGCTCTTCGCCGGGAGCTCGCTCTTCTCGCAAATGGAGGTGAGCTCACCCGCGAGTCGAAGCTCGCGCTTATGCGTGCGGACATCGTGAGAAATTCGAGGTATTTCGCGTTGGTGTCGAGAGCGATTAGTACGGTCCGCCCGATTTGTGGTTGTCCGGAGTTTGTTTTCGTCCTTTTAGACAATGCGATTGCTAGCTATCCGGTTTTGTCTATCTATATGGCAGTAACGAATTCGGGTTTTCGTATGTGCTGACGCCTTGGCTCTGTTGGATTTTTGGTGAATGCGATACGTAGCTTTTTCCTTATTTGTGTTGGAGCATCATGCTGGGGTCACTGCACGGTTGCGTTTGCAATGATTGGGTGTTTTTTCCATGTAACATCATGCCATTTTGTCTGGGAATACCGTAGTATACGATTTGTACTGATAGTCATCGCTGCAGCGAGCTGCGCCTCGTTGTGTAACAACTACATCCAACGTTGTGCGTGCCGTGGGCCTCTGGTAACAGAAATTCAGCCCATGGCCTCGTCACAGCTTCAAAAGGTAATGGCTTGATGACATAGTTAGTCCAGGCTTTTCTTCTGGCTTGTTCGCGGTAGAAAGCGCTGCATGAGATTCCATTTCTAGGGACCAGAAGGGCCCGGGCGAAGCGCATTTACCGTCTTTCAGCTTTCGCTCAGTTTCCGATGAGATATTTGGTTTTGTTTGTGCATTGTATCTCTTTCCTTATGATTCTGTATGTCGCTTGTGATTACACTTGAGCTGGTATTATCCTAATGCCAGAGCTGTATTCGTTGTGGCAGCGATATTGGACTGGAAGGGGCATCAATAGTAACAAAGGAATGGTGGAGCAATTACAAAATTATGGAATTATCAGGTCCAAGAAAGTAGCTGAAGTGATGGAGAAACTTGACAGGGGTTTGTTTGTCCCAGAGGGTACCCCTGCTTATGTCGATAGCCCCATGCCTATTGGTTATAATGCTACCATTTCTGCACCTCATATGCACGCGACATGCCTCGAGTTACTGGAGAAAAACTTGCAACCTGGCATGCATGCATTAGACATTGGATCAGGTTTTTACGACAATCTTTTTTGTTTTTTCCTCCCCCTGATTTTGCTTCGAATGTTTTGGGTTTCTTAGTGCCCCCCCTTTAGTTTAGCAGTATTAGCTCTGGACATACACTAACGCAATGAAAATGCTGTTTTAGGATGATATACGTGCTTTCGCATAATCGTTCTTAAGCTAATTTCCGCAATGCTTGAATTCACTCTTCCAGGAACAGGTTATCTAACAGCGTGCTTTGCGATGATGGTCGGGCCGCAAGGTTGTGCAGTTGGCGTTGAACATATTCCTGAGTTAGTTGCTGATTCAGTGAAGAATGTTGCGAGAAGTGCAGCAGCTCCCTTGCAAAAAGATGGAGCCCTTTCACTCCATGTGGGTGGTATGTTTGTCTATTGTTGCCTTGCCTATGCTAGACTAGTGTATGTTTTGCCTCAGGGAGAACAAACCGTTACTGTTGTCCTTGAGAATTCAGCCTTTGGTTTTATGACACCATTAGTTTTCCTTTACTGACATAGGACCCTCCCCTGCCCTTTGTTTTCTTGAAAGAGAACAAGTTGATTCTTCTACTACGGACCCATTTGAAAATCCTAACTCAAAAGGAGGTAGACCATCTCGAAAAAGATTGACTCCAGTGTCCCTTGAATTGTACTAAAGTAGAAGGGATGCGAAAT
The DNA here is from genome assembly GCA_001662345.2 of Metrosideros polymorpha var. glaberrima. NCBI lineage: Eukaryota > Viridiplantae > Streptophyta > Magnoliopsida > Myrtales > Myrtaceae > Metrosideros > Metrosideros polymorpha. The sequence goes on from BCNH02000002.1 coordinate 523,918, forward strand.
TTCCTTTTATGAATATGGTATACAGCTATCTTGCTTTCCATTAGGATTTTTGTACAAACTTACCGGGTCTATGGGAGGAAAAATGTCAAGTGCATTTTACTGTCTTGCTCATTGATTTTCCCTTTCAGTGGTTCATTAAGAAACCTTGATGGATTTGACTTGGAAATCTGGTATTTTTGTGACAATTACTTGAAGGCTCATTGCACGATATGTGCTGTGTCAATTTGTTAATAGATGGAAGACTAGGATGGCCTGAACACGCACCCTACGATGCTATCCATGTCGGGGCAGCGGCCCCAGAGATACCCAAAGCACTAGTGGACCAGCTGAAGCCGGGAGGGAGAATGGTGATTCCAGTTGGGAACATATTTCAGGATCTGAAAGTGGTGGATAAGAACTCTGATGGTTCCATCAGTGTTCATGACGAGACTTCTGTGCGTTACGTCCCTCTCACCAGTCGAGATGCACAGCTAAGGGGGTTTTAAAGGTTGGATACTTCTTAGAAATTTTAAACGGTCTGCACTTGTAGGTATACGTTGTGTCCGGTCCCATACAGTGGCAATTTCTCCTTAGCACTTACGTGTACAGATGAAGCTAAAGAAGTTGGTGGACAACACCAAGTAGAGAGTAGGCAATAAGTCTTGTATAAGCTATACCCTTTGTACGGTTGTTATGAGCTGTTAGAATTTATGAAGTATATGGTAATGATGTCTGGACTCCTCTGTTACTCAGATTTTGGAGTCAATTGGACGATCCATTCGGCTCCACAAGTTATAAGTTTCGTATGAATTCTAAACCTTGACTAGGGTTGCTTATCAAATTAAAGTTAATGATACTATATGTACCGGAAATTCGTCAATAAATTCAAAGAGGATCCTTCTCCCGTACAGAATGGGAGCTCATCTGAGGTATATTCATTCAGAGAGCGTATTCACTCGGCAGCGATATCTGATCACTTGCATATTCTTTATTCATCGTAACTCCACTACAATGGTAATTTGCGTCTTTGCCTATCATTAATCCATGCTGTGAGTAGATAGTATTCTTCCACTGTAGCAGCACGTCTGAGCAGCATACCAAAATGAGAGAGAGAAAGAGACCTCGGTAGGAAAATAATTTGCGAGTCGTTTAGGAAAAGCTTACACTAGGATCATAGGAACAAGCGTGAACTTATGAATGACATAATGAATTCACCTAAAGTAATTCTGGATTATCAAAATTTAATTTAAAAGGCGCTGCGTCTCGATCTTTCCTCGGCCATGTTCACCCTGATTGCCCTTCCGTCCAAGCTCTGCAACGCCACAACACCAAAAGGATCATCATCAGCAATTCCTCATATATGACTTAGATAGGATGAAGAAACCAACTAATCTTCTTTTATGAAACTCCAAATATCAGAAGTAGCAACAGCACCGTCAGAAACATATGAACTAAGATATTTGTTCTAAAGTAATTCTTAGACGTTCATCCTTTCCATCCTCCTCTGATATAGCAAGGAAACTTGCACAAGTTTCAGTCTAATTAAACAGTACAAACCTACATCTTATCTTTGTTGATCGTGCAATGCGCGTGTAAACATAATAAAAATGATTTAACACAAAGTTGAAATGGGAACGAAAGCATTGGGCGTTTTCAACTTTATTTTAGATCGAGAAGTCATCGAATTCTCGCTGTGTAAAGGACGCATGTCATAGCAATTGCTTGAACAGGGAATAGGCAAAGAAAGATCAGTACCTGTCCATCAAGCGCAGCAATGGCATCATTCATTTCAGTCTCCGATGCCATTGTCACAAAACCGAAACCTCGTGAACGGCCAGTCTCCCTGTCATAAACCACCCGGGCATTGACCACTTTCCCATGCTCACTGAAAAGCTGCTCCAAGCGACCATTATCCACGTCCCAAGGCAGGTTGCCAACATAGATTCTGAAAGAAGGATCAATAGTGCGAAGGGGTCTTTCTGGCCGCGATCCTCTTGGAGCAGCTTTGTTCACAGTCAAGAATCTGCCACTCATGTCCTGTTTAAAATGATTGCCAAAATCCAACACCACTTTAGAAAGCTGTCATTTTTCAACAGCAATAGAATCATTGACAGGAATGTCATACAATCAGAGGAATCACAACATGCTCAAGTACAGACTGCATTATTTTTTTTATGTATGAGACTAATTAAAGCATTTGCTGAAAGATTCTAAATATGCACCTTATCAATGTTTAAAAATTGATAAAGTAGCCATCAAAATTTCAGTGAAATCAGATAAGCAAAGCCTTCTCACACAAAGAAATAGTTAAGAGCCAAAGCATCAGCAATCACAGTAAGTATAGGATAGTTTCCTCAGACAATTTCCCCGAGTCATCAAGCTAAATGTCAGCAATCGGAGGTTGTCTAATTTCCAAATGTCAGATTGAATCTATCTGCCTCAGTATTGCTTTCAGCATTTTGTTCTGAAACCAAGATGTTTTTCATTTGTTAGTTAAGTAAAGGATACTATTCTCAGAAAATTTCACTGAGTCATCAAGCTATACGTCAGCAATCGGAGGTTGACTAATTTCCAATTGTCATATAGCATCTATCTTGGCCTCAGTATTGCTATCAGTTCGGAAACCAAGATGTTTTTCATTTGTTAGTTAAGAAAAAAGTCAACAGAACAGAAGTATTGAGAGTATCAATTATAGGAGCCAACTGAACGCAACTCTTGACCTTTCTAAATGCTAGTCCAGACTTGAAAATACTGTCATCAAACTAAGGTCCACCATCAGGAAGAAAGCGTTGTTTCCAAGACTCTACCACCTAGTCAATTTGGTTCCACTCAATCCCTACTCCATGGCCATATATGTTTCCAACTAAGAAATGGGAAACCTTTCTAGTGTTGCATGAATCCGATTGGTGCAGCTGTGGATCCATTTACAACTCCTTTGGAAATATCTTATATGGTATTTTTTTCTGATGTTTTGATAAAAGGAGGTACATAATAGTTTTATTGATGCACAGGCCTGCACATATGCGACTGGTACTGAGAAGATTATGATTGAAAACCTTTATTAGTTATATTAATGCCAACAACAAAGAAGTGGCATGATGGCAAAAAAGTAAAGAGATACACTTGAGCAGTGACCGGAAGATGCGAAACTATCCACGCGTACAAAAGTACTTTCCCTTAACAAAATCAGATTCCCTCCTTTTTATTTGCTTTTTTTTTCATTGTTCGACCATGCTATCTTTACGGAAAACGAATTCTCGACAATTGTGCATACAGCTGTTATCTCATAGGGCTGTATGGCATCCATCTAGTTGACCAAACCACATGGAAAAAGGGGGAAGAACTGTCTTGCCAATTGGTCAAGGATAAGGGCACACTTGATTCAAAGAGCAAACTAAACTATTGGATCTAAAACCGAAAAAGTTAGCACCCACATAATACTGAAAGGAACTAAATATGCCTATCAGTGGAAATCCTTGACAAACCCCACACTACTTGAGGTCTATATACTATCTTGCATAAACAGCAATCAGCAGAATTCCAAGAAACAAGAACATTAATCTTCACGACACACTTTAAGGAATTAAACTCACATATCGGTGGAATATATCAACAGCCTTTTCGGCCTCCTCGACCGTGCTCATGGTCACGAAACCGAATCCACGACTTTGATCGGTCTCTCTGTTATAGATAACCTGCATTTACCAATGACGCAGGAAAGTTGAACACATTGCATTGCCCTCCAAGAATCGACAAACAACAAGCTTTCCCATCCATTCTATCCGTACATAAATGTGCAAAGACAGATAAAGTTAAATTGGTGTTCACCTCTGCTATCTCCACAGTTCCAGCCTGCTCAAAGAGCATGGCCAATTTCTGACTGTCAACGTCGTAAGGCAAATTCCCAACAAAGAGTTTCGCCTCTTCAGGCGGTTCCACAAAAGTTTCTCCTTCTCCTTCTCCTTCTTCTCCACCTCCTCCTGCTCCGTCCTCAAAAGCCACAACCTCATTGCTCTCGCCCCCGCCTTCCCAATCCGAGACCTGCGCTTCGGTTTCTTGATTCTCCCACTCGGACTCACCGCCCTGTGCTTGTTCCTGTTCTTGCTCTTGATCAAGGGTGGTGGTGACCGTGTTGTCCTCGTCTTGTTGGGCCCAACCAGAGGTCTCGGCAACGAAAGCGACGAAATTGGGGAGATGGGTCCTCCTCAGAGGATGAGAGGCGAGCGTGGAGTGAGCAAAAGATAAAGAAGAGCAAGAGAGGTGGATCTTGATGGGTCTGAGAGGGATCGGGAGATACGGATGAGAGGACTCAGATGAAGAGGAGGTGAAGAGAGAAGGTGGGCATGAGTCGGTGATGGACAAGGGCTTGAAGACAGGTGCAGTTGCAGAGGACATTTTCTTCGAAGGAGAGAGTTGTAGAGTGACTGGGTGAGGAAAAGAGCAGAAGAGGAAGAAGGAGAAGAGGAGAGAGAGAGAGAGTTTGGTTAAACACACGCCATAGGAATTATAGATGGCGGAAAGTCCAAAAGGCAATACGATATCGCCGGACCATCACGGGCTTCCAGATATTTTTCTCCCTCAAGGCCCGTTCTATCTTGTGAGGATTTCCAAATTAATTGGACCATACATGAAATTTCTCCAAATTTAATAATATGAATACTATCGAATTTACATATATTCCATATTCAGAAACCAGTCGTCTTCCTTTTCTTGCGACTATTCTTGAAACATCTCGTAATATGTTTTTCAGTAGAATACATGGCGCGCCATGCTATGCCATGCCATTTTCATTTTCCTTTTCCATGATTTCGACTCGTTTTAGTGCCACAACTACGTATCCATACCCGAATGCGTAACCAATTATAGAAGCATTTCCCTCTTTTCCTGCGTGCCTGAAAATGTCTCCTGGACCGGTAACTGGTTACCTTGTATGCAGTAAAGTTGGACGGTTGAAGTTGAAATTGAAGAATTAACAAGTAGAACAGCACAAGCAGGACGAAGTAATACTGCTGGGATGCCTGTAAAAGTATGTAGAAGAAAGTCGACTCAATATTGCGATGCACCTGATTTTATTTGACAAAACCCGGTTTTACTTCGTCTCTTCTCGAAAGAGTTGAAGAAACATGCTGCAAAGGCTTCTTATTTTTATGCATGATATGATTCAGTATGCAGATTTAGTCCTGGAAGGCCTTCTTTTCTAAGTAAAGAAGAGAGGAAAGCTTCAGAGAACAGCTGGACTAAAATAAGTTGAATACAAAACAAAGGCAAGCCCTGATTGTTCTATGAACATCATGGAGAGAATATCCAGCGCGTATCTCCCTTGAAGCCTAGCGCGCCACCTTGAAAAGAAGCTAGGACACTAACATTTAAGATTTGAACAAGCAGGTTGTGTCCGACATGACAATGCCTAGACATACATATGGAGGGATCTCTAGAAACTAGTCATGCTAGCTTATTCCAAAGAATATGACTGCTTGAACAGCAGGATAATTGTTGCTGGAGCTTGAGATTGTCGTGCAGCACTGCAGCGTGTGCTGCAGTGTAATCAGATCAGCACAGAGAAAGTCAAGGCAAAAAAGAGACTCAAATTTGTGATGTCACCGAAATAAAATTTCTCCACATTGTTCAACGGAAATGAGATGAGGGACATATAAGCTTGAACAGACTCTTTGTGAATTACAGTTTTAATATACAAATGAAGTGCAGACATCCAACTCATTTTTAAAAATCGACAAAACTTGTCATTGATGAACACAATATCTACATAATCCTTCTAACAGCGTCAAAAGGATGGAACATCTTACTGAATGAAGGAGATGAACAAATCAGCAAGTAGCTTTCATTTTAATGCAGCTTATCCTCAGTAAACAATTTCAATATCCCTTAGTTTACATTCTTCTGGAAGATTTACTGTCAACATATTATCTTGAACATTGTAAGTGAACTCCTCTGCCTTGTTGTCCACCTTACAGCACTTTGGCTTCGAGGTTGTATAGAATCCGAATCGGCCGCATCCTCGACCTTTTACAATTATTATGCCCTCTGATAGAATGGTGGTGCATTTTATAGCTTGTACTGCCCCTCCTGAGTTGTACATGTCCAGCAAGCCTATTGGAGCAAAGTGAATCTTTTCAAGGAAAACCTGTTAAGAACAATTTGCTTTCCCTGCATGAGGACAATAAACCAAAGAGGAAAAGGAAAGCCATAATGATGGAATGTTCATGAAAAAATAGAAAAAGGAGAGAACAAATACCCTTATTGGTGATGTTGTGTATATTTCACACTCCAGAGTCTTCAAGGAAACTTCAAGATTTCCTCTCTTTGACAATCTGGAGAGTGATCCTGCGATGAGAACATTTCAGACTGTGAATTTAAGCTTATGCATAAATAGTTAAGTCTGGTGGAAAGAAGCAAAAGAATCCGAAGTTCACCTTTGCTGAACGCATACACTGCGCAGTCTCCATCCCAGTTTTCACCTGCAATTTCTTCAAGAAATTCAACATCGGCAGGACTGATGCGTCCTGAGATGGGAGGAAGCTTAGTGGGTGGTGATACTGACTTCTCTTGTAAATCCCGTTTTAAAGGCCAACTTCCTGCTCCTTGGCAATTAAATACACCGATTACGCCTGTTAACTTGTTCAAGTTCCATATCTTGAGCAAACTGCAGAAAATCAAAGCATAGTCAATGGAATTCACAGGAATTATTTGTCAATCTTCAAGGGCAACGCCCTATGAAACGCATATTTACCTTTTCCCATCCATGACAGGATCTTCAAAGAGACAGTCACGAGTAGGCCGGCCAGCATATCTGGCTCTCAGGACAGAACCATCTGGCAAAACCAGCTTCTTCAGGATGTTGAAGTCATGGTTGTTAGGTTTGTCACTGTTACAACCCAAGTTTAATCATAAGAATGTCTCCCTACTAAAGGGAGTTGCTATATTGTGAGTGCTCAGAGTTTTCACATGCTATTTGAACTCATAATCCATTCATGAACAATAGCTACCTGACATATACGGCACAGCCACCCAATGCTCTCGCAGCGCCACGAAACTCGGCAGTTTCATGTTTGCTCTGAAAAGAACCGGTTAATGGACTTAGCATAAGTTGTCTCTAAAGTAAAGTTCTGCAGCAAATGCTGAAGGCACTAGCCCTTGGCTAGTGACTTAGAGAAATCATGCAGTAGTGAGTTCAATTCTGTGAGCACAAGGAACCTTACATGGAACATGTCCCAATCTGACACAAATATCTCTCCAAGAAGAAGGCTGTTATATGCGACAGAGGCAACATGTAAAGTCTGAAATGTCTGTTCTCGTGGCATGAAATCCTCTGACACTCTTGCAACTGCACTCTTCTTGGAACTGACCTCAACAAACAGTAAAGCCTCATGAAATGGCGTTTCGACCTTACTATAAGGACATCGGCAAAAAATGATAACAAGCAAATGGAAGTACCTGTAGATAGTCCATATTGTGACTCATGCAGCAGATTAGGTTGTTTTCTTTGAAGTTTCTTTCTACAGATTGCTGGAGAGCTTCTTGATATTGTCTAGTCAATGTAACCCGTCCTCCATACCCATTGCCCAAGGTTTCAATGAGATTCTGAATATCCACCTTTACTCCATCAACACCACAGTGGGCCAAATAACTGTGGAGGTCATTGTAAAAGTCATATATCTTCTCAGGATCTATTACTCCAACTCCATATTTCTCCAAGCCGTCCATAGCGACATCTCGAAGGTTACCAAGGTTACCAGGTGATTGAATTGGATATACCAATTTCGGGTTGTACTTCTTCATTTTCTCAGATGTTGGGTGCACTCCTCCCCAGTAACCAGCTAATGCATGCCACAGGTAGACATAACTGCACAATAAAAATAATAGAGTTCAAGGCATGACAAGTTTAAGAAAATGTGCATTTCGAAGTAACATGACAACTGATTATGCATATGACAGATTGTTCAGGCTCCATGGTCTTACTTCAGTCCGTATTTCTGCTTGATAAAATTAATCAGCTCGTGCAAATCAGTGTATGAATCCTCCGGGACTGAGCTTCTAAATTTCTTGTTCTCTTTGATATCAACCAATCTGGTGGCAAACCTGAATAATCGATGGCAGAAGAGAATAAAGGGATGATTTGAATAATCAGAGGCATTATAAAGTTTTTGAAAAATCAATCTGGTGGAAGAAAATCGCGAACTTACTGCATTCCTTCAACAATTGGCTCTCCGTCCTTGTAAAATTCATTTGTCGTGTCTTGCCAACCATCATTGATGATCACAAATCTCGGCGAACAGCCTCCCTCCAAGAAACTGCATAAAAGTAACTACTGCTGCTCAGCTTTTTGATACATCAACAGTAACTAAATTTTGACTTCTTCCACATTCAGAACTGAAATGTGGCTTGGCATTTGCATTGCACCTTTGGAGGCCTTCTTTGATTCCTCTGGGATTGACTTCAGAGTAGAAAGCATCCCATGTGCACCATCCAAACCAATCAAGGTGTGGGGGGATCTACTGACGTCATATCAAAAGAAAGTCAGCGGACAGAGTCATTATATTGGTCGTGCAGTTAAAAGTAATTAAAGAATTATCTTACTGTTTTGTCGTCGATGTGGCTAAAAGTACCCTTATGCTTTGCCAGAATCCTGTATCCGAGTGCACTAAGATGTCAAAGATTTCGAGCAAGAAAGTAGAGAGAGAACCAATACGTTGGATCAAACAAAAAAGCATACTTAATGGAATCTTTGATGAGATCAAAAGGGTTGTCTCCATAGTTGATGAATACTGCCTCGGGTACTTCGGTTGTCATCACATTGACATCACCTGAAGCATTAAGAAGGAAGAGAAACCAATTCATGGATCAAAATGCTGAGGCCAGAACCAGAGGCAATTGATAAAAAAGCATAAGCAGCTAATTCCTACCACTTTCAGCGCAGAACTGGAGCTCATTCGTGGCATTCCCTTGCAGACTCGTACGGAATGGACCATCCAAGACAGGCAGGGCTAGGATGTAAAATGTGAATTCAGAGTTTTGTTCCGCCGATGCTCGGTCATCCAAAGCGGATCCCTGTCTTGCTTCCAAGAGAAGCATTTGGGTTTCAACGGGAATTTCATTAGCAGATTCACCGACCCGAGGTATCATCCACCAGATTTTGGCTCTGAAGAGACACAAGAACTTGAATCCCCTGCAATAGTCCGCAGATTAACCAAAAGCTACAGCAACCTGGGAGAATTAAATGGATGACATTTGTTGATTCATGTCCTCTTGTGATCCATCTTCGTGGGGACATTTGGGAACAAGAACCAGAAATGCATGATTCCACCAAATCCATCCAGAAAAGTTAACCAGACATTCAAACATATCCAAACAAATAAGCTTGAAACACAAGCACGGTAACTCCAGATCCTCAGAACGACTAACAAATCTTTGCGGTAACATCTAGGGATTAATCCGACCGAAAATTCAAGAATCCACAGATCAAGAAAGCAGAAAGATCAGAACTTCAGATCAAGAAAACACATTGGCGTCAATCCTTTTCGAACTAAATTCTGGTAAGAACAAGGGACAGTGACAAAATTCGTGGAAGACCCATAAACAAAAAGGAATTCTAGAAAACCATCAAAGCAGGAACATCAATAACAATTCCGAGCAAACAAAACCGGCAGAAACTGAAAATGCTGTCTACTAAGGAACATGAACTAACTCAAGAACTCCGAGGCTGAACACATGGCGGGAGCTCGGAGCTGCTGCTGATGTGGCGCCCAAGAAACCCGACGCCGTCCCGACCGGTGCGAAGGCAACATTCTGTGGGACTCCGGTCAGGACCACCTTGCCTCCGACCGAGAGGCAACCATTCTTGATGATGGGCGCGCCCGTGATCGTCATGACAATCCTGTATCTACGCTTAACTCTTCCTCTAGCGGATTCACAAGATGTCCGCAGAGGATTTTTTGACCGATGAAATGGAGGAGATGAGCAATAGTTTCAAACCGTTTGCGATGGTTTCATCTCATCAGATAACAACGGGCATGGCAATTTATAGAATGTTCTTGGTCAAATTCCAGGAATGTGATGTCAACGTGCTAAATTAAATTATTAGTTGGGTGTACCAAGAGCTCATCTCACCACATCAAATACTTGTTAGTCAATACATTTCTTCGGTCGCCTATTGAAATTCAACCAAGCATGAGTAAAAAGTACTCGCACAACCCATTTAACTATGGAACTTGTGGATGTATCTTAGATTCCAATCCCAGATGGTGATGCCGTCTATCCTCTCAAGAACTTTATTGAAAATATAATCAAGTCTAATTCAATTTTATTCGTCGAGTTAATTACAAGAAAATTTAATTTTTTTTTGTAAATATGGGAGAAAATAACCAATTCAATCCTAAATCGGATACCAATTCAATTCAAAACTTTCTAATTTGCCAATGTGATCCTGAACTTTCACGCGAAAGTCCAATGTAGTCAGTCTGGCCAATTGCCGCTTGAAATCATAGATGTGGCGATCTAAGTGGGATGTCGTTTCGAGTGAAGTTGTCCGCATCGGCGCTCACATAGGATGGCCGGCGATGACCGGACCCTATGTTCGCGATTTTCGGAACGACTACATCGGATTTTTTGCGTAAAGTTTTATGACCATTTTGGCAAAATTGAAAAGTTTATGGCTGAATTGGCATCCACACAATAAGTTTAGGAATGATTCAGTAATTATCCCGTTAATATGGATATGCATATGTACATGTTAGTCAACTGCTTTCTCAAATGTTCATGAAATAAATCAAGCTAAGTTTTGAGGTATTAGGGTAGGTTTGGTTCAGCATTCCCAAAGAACTTTCAACTTTCAAAACTCATTGAGGAAATGCTAAGGTGTTTGGTGAGCAGCTTTTAGCCAAATTCTGGCATTGAGAATGCTGAAAGCTCAATGCTGGACCTTCTAGCATTGGGCTTTCAGCATTTTTCAAGATGAACTAAACTCATCCTTAAAGTAGTGGAAGGGCTGTCTTTACTCTTTAGGATGTGATACTCTATTTTATTGAATATAATAAAGTAAATGGTTAATACCACGAAAAATTCCAAATTGATATACATATGACAAATTTACCAAAAATTAATTTTTTGACCACAAAAAATTTCAAATTGGTACACTTGTGATAAATTTACGAAAAATTAATTTTTTTGACCATGAAAAGCTTAAACTGGTACACTTATGATAAATTTATTCAAAACTTAGTTTTTATTTTATTTTAAAAAATCATAATAACTTAATTGACATTACTTCAATTAGCTCATTTTCTAGCGACAAGATTCAGTTCACATTCTCCGATAAATCCTAAAATTTGGGGTAAATATGTCATAAGCATATCAATTTGGGATTTTGATGGTAAAAAAATTAATTTTGAGCAAATTTATCATAAATGTATTAATTTTGGGGGGTTTTTTTTTGTTTGTAATATCCCTAAAGTAAAAAGGGTTGGTGTGACTAGAGTATAGGTTGGACTTTGGGGGATTACCGGGCACAAATCTCTAGAGCTTTCTACACGGGGCCAACTGACGTGGTGCTGACTCGGATGGTTTGACTCTCTCTCTCTCTCTCTCTCTCTCCGCATTGGCACACTTATCCAATAATATTCAAAGCTTATTTTATACTATATCATTAAGTAAAAAGGTCACGAGTTTAAATATTTTTAGACCCATAATTTGTTTTGCCTTTATATATTTCAATTCAGCCCCCACGCGCGAGGGGAAGTGATAATTTAATTTAAATGTTAAATCGTGCTACGCGCTTTGAATATTGAATCTTTTTTTATTAAACATGTCGATTGAATGATTAAACGTGCTCGAAGCACTCTTCGGTACTCGTATCTCAATCAAAAGAAACGGATTTTCCTTTTAGGAACAAGCTAGAAGCAAGAGGCACAATCGAAATTGATCTATGAAGTTTTCTCTCTCTCTTTCTTTCTTTCTTTCATTTTTTTTTTCTTTTGGGTTTGAAGAGAGGTGTGCTGTTTGAAGTTTGATCTATCCAGAACAGTGTCCTGATGAGACGGTGGGCGACTGGGCCAGGGCCAACTCCGTAATTAAGACTAAGTCCCCTTTCCTTATTTCGTTTATCTGATGCATGATTTTGCCGCGGGATTACTGATATCAACCCGTTAGGCCCAAGGCATTGTCCTGGGCTTATAAAGACGGCCGTCGCTTGATAGACCCAATTTGTTTTGAGCTAATTGCATGTCGAGCTAGGAGTGAGCACAGTAAACTGCATAAATTGGATCAGACCGGTCGATTTGATTTAGTTTCGAAGGGTATTGGTACAGTTGCCGGTTCCTAAAAGTGGAACCAGTGGCCAGGTGATCCAGTTTTCGATTTTGGAGGGGATTGGACCAGATCGAGTCGCCGGGACCGCGTCGGTCTATATATGTGTATTTATGCATGTCTTTTTTTATTTATTTCTTAAACCTAAATTCACTCACGGTCGCCTCCTTTCCCTCTCCTCCATATGTTATTATAAGTGCAAGCTTCTCATGTGAAGTTTAGGCTTTGTAATTTAATTTTTATTTCAATTATTGAAGAAAATGGGTTGGAAATAAGAGTCCAATGTTGTAGATTTGTGGTGAACTTCCTTGTTTACCAGTTCCACTGGAGTTGGACCGGTTGATCCGGTCCTCAATTTCGAAAAATTGAGAACCGAGACCACTGGTCTGGTTCCCAATTCCTAAGGGAACCAGACTAACTCGAACCAGTGCACACCCTTATGTCGAATGCTTAAACGAAGCTTTGTGGTCACTTGTTCCTCACTTGTTCCGATCCTAGTAAAGGGCATCATATCCGATCCTAACCAGCTCTTTGCTTGGTTGTACAAGGAGCACGTCCGAGGGGGCAACAACACGCTCACTGCGCACTTGCATCACCACCCCGAGCTTTGCTCCCGCTTCACCCAGCTCCTACGCCAATCGGATCTCCGGCTATAACACAGTAAAGCGTCATGTCTGTCTACAGATATTTTCCTTATAATGTAAAGACGAAATGGGTTTGTTATCTACGACGGCGTTTTGTTGGTAAGACAATGCAGCCGAGCACCATCTGACAGTGACCACAATTACTTCAACTTCTCTCGAGCATCACTACCTAATAAACTAAGTCCTCCTGTAATGCCATTCCCACCAAGTTAAGAGATAACCATCGATCTCTTTATTGCTCCCATAAATCTGGTGACAGAATGAGTGATTGGTGAAGGGACCACCCCAATCAGTAAGAGCGATGACTAATGGGGACTAGTCAGTTTCGGGGGGCAGTGATATCTTTCATTGATGCTCCCAAATGACCAAATCCTCCAATCACCACTCGACACGTGGCTTGTTCTAGTCGTGTTTAAACTTCTATCTTCGACGTACTTTGTTTTTACTTGGTGACAACAACCTCGATCACGACAGGCTTGAAGTAGCTGTACCCTCGTGATCAAAATGGTATCTTGTCTTTCATAAAGATGCATGTTGTAGCCCCGTTGACTGGGGAAGCGATGGAAGCTCTGAGCCTAGAGCAACCCCAAGCGAATGAACGGCCCCAGGATCATCAGCAATATGCCTCTCTTTCTGCTCACACCACTGACCACGGTCATTTTTCCATCTTTCTGCAATGCAATCTCCAAAATGTTATCTTCTGCACACGTTTGACACGATCTCTTTAGCTGAGAATAAGGTTTGCGCAAATGGTTTTCGCAGACTCGTGGCTTCAAGTGGGGTTGCTGCTGGTGACGGGCTTCAACTGTGGATACATACTGAGCTTCTCGAACCTCATGTTGGCGCCTTTGGGTTGGACATGGGGCATCATTTGCCTATGTGCTGTGGGACTGTACACTGCATATGCTAATTGGCTCTTGGCTGCTTTTCACTTCATCAATGGCCACCGCTTCATTCGCTACCGAGACATCATGGGCTTCCTTTTCGGTCCGTCTCTCTCTTTCCTCTTGACAAATTTAGCTCCAAGCTGAGAGGAGTTTTGTTCTGTCAATTTTGTTCTTTTTGTCATGTAATTTCTAAAATCTCCTCGTTTTCATCGTGTGAAGGCAGGAAAATGTATTACATCACTTGGGTTTTCCAGTTTCTGACCCTGCTGCTTGGCAACATGGGTTTCATCCTCCTGGGAGGGAAAGCTCTCAAGGTATGCGACGATAAACTAAGATGAATAAATTTATCATGAGAATAAACATAATTTCTTTTGAAAATATTGACAGGAGATAAATTCAGAATTCAGTGGAACTCCCCTGAGGCTACAATACTACATAGGCATGACAGGAGCAGCATACTTTACGTTTGCTTGTCTGATCCCAACCATGTCAGCCATGAGAAGTTGGCTGGGCGTCTCTACGGTCCTCACGTTCGCCTACATTGGACTTCTCTTAATGGTGGTCATCAAAGACGGTAGGAACGTTTCCTTATCGAACCACATATAGCCAGAATGGATTTGGACAGCCATGTGCACCTGTGCAGTTACGTATGCATGCTAGATACGGAATTGTCGTCAATAAGTGTCGTGTCTATAACGAGAGTTGTCTACAAGTAACATGTAACCTTTTTCGACAGGGAAATCCAATGAGAACAAAAGCTACGATCTCAAAGGAAGCAAAGTTGGCCAAGCCTTCAGTGCATTAGGTGCAGTTTCAGCCACTATTGTGTGCAATACCTCTGGTCTATTACTGGAGATTCAGGTAGATACCTCCAGTTTAGCATTCAGTTCTCACACACGAATAATTTATCACTGTCATCATGTATGTGTGTATGAAATGGAATGTGGATAATGCAGTCAACTCTTCGCAAGCCGGTGGTGGAGAACATGAGGAAGGCCCTGGGCTTGCAATACACAGTCGGCCTCGTAGTGTACTACGGCGTGACCGTGGCCGGTTATTGGGCGTACGGGTCCGGCGTGTCCGAGTACCTCCCCGAAGAGCTTAGCGGGCCCAGATTGGTGAAGGTTTTCATCAACTCCTCCGTCTTCCTCCAATCCATTGTCTCCCAACATGTAAGATTCTTCTTCTAACTGTATTTCTACTTGATCCTTATCGGGTGAATTGGCCTTTACTTGTTGCTCAAGCCCGTTCATGACCGGAAAGGTACGTAGGATCGGCCGGGCTATTGAATGTCACATACTTCTCCAAGCCCGTCCATTAAAATGCACATGCGTAAGGGTATGTGACTAAACACAGTTCCCTCTGTACTCCAAATAGAAATAGATACCTGCAAAAGAATATGTTCGTGGACTTGTGATCCTTAGGTATAAATGATTCCGTCAAAATGTAGTTAGTACGATCCATTATGGCAATGGAGGGTGATATTATGCGACTGACTAATTTAACGACGATCAGAGAAATTTGCTTTGTTTCCTCAGAATTTCTTTCTGAATCTTGGTATTTGAACTTTTCATCTTCTGAACCATGTCTGTTTCAATGGCGAGACTAGATGTTTGTGGCACCGATTCACGAGACCTTAGACACCAAGTTCCTAAAATTAGAGGAGAGCATGAACTCGGCAACGAATCTAAAACGACGAACGCTCTTGCGAGCTGCCCTTTTCGCAGCGAATACCTTCGTGACAGCTGCTTTTCCGTTCATGGGAGACTTTGTCAACTTCTTCGGCTCCTTCACGCTCATTCCCTTAACTTTCGTGTTTCCCAGCTTGATTTTTCTCAAGGTAAATTCATCACGCAAACCGTTCTTTACTGTTTCTAGCTTGATTTTAGCTTACTTGTACCTCAAGAAAACTTCTTTTGATCCTCAGTGAAAAAATGGTTCACCAAATTGTAACATGGCACCCATGAATCACTGCAAAACCAAGAGGACTGATTATGGATTTTTCTACTTTTAAGCAGGTGAAGGGAAAAGAAGCTAGATTGGAGAAGAAGGTGTGGCATTGTTTCAACGTGGTCGTGTTCTCGTTGCTTGCGGTGGCCGCCACAATCGCTGCGGTTCGATTGATAGTCGACAATACACGCACGTACAGTTTCTTCGCGGATACATGAATCCCACGTAACTCATAAATCTTTCTTCTGTTTATATCATTGCAACGTTGCTGTACACGCGGTAGCAATTTCGCAACTGTCTCTGGATTCAAGCTTTACATAGTGTGTATAGAGTGAGCGAGAGGCCTGGAAAAATTTGCTTTCTGTAGTCATCCTGATGTGAGGATCCGAAAAAACGAGCAAAATTTCTGGGTAAGGCGTATCAATGATGCTGTCTTACCAATAGGACGGAGTCGGCTCTAATGGAAAATCAGATTGGCAAATTATACTAATTATAAGGTACACAATGCATCCTGGTCTGAACGAAGTATGGAACCCCTTTTCCATGTCAACGGCAAATCATGATCCGGCGAAACGACAACTTTTGCTCACCAACAATGAGAAATATTTCTCTGTGAGGGCTTGTATGCAGGATAAGTTCACTGCTAGTGTGCTTGTTGCAATAATAGTTTCTTACTTATAAAAAAAAGGAAACATCTTTCATGACCTTATGCAGACATGTAGTGCTGTGATAGCTTTAGAAGAACATGAAATCTGAAGAGAATTCTACGCATGTACGAATCTGATCCACTCAGAAGTGCTAGGAATCCCTCCATTAACGACTGTGAGCATGTAATAGCCTGACGGCGCGACATTAGGAGATGGAGGGGCTTCGACGGTGACATTCACCCACCCCTTCGCTGCATCTCTCACCATGTTCTTGCTCAAAAGTTACAGCAGCCTCTGATTCATCGATAAGGAATGTGTTGTGAAGGGTGGCGCGTAGACGCTAAACTCGACCGCTTTGCTTGGCCTCCTCCTCCCCAGCCAGAATCGAACCGTGAAGTCTTCCCCATACTTGACGCTGCAATCGCCTTGGCTTTCTATCGTGACATTTTGCGGCCGGTGTTTATGATATTTTCTGTCCATGTAGTTCGGGATAAACGCTTGTAGCCTGAGTTCAGTAGGGTATGTCACGTTTTTGAACATGTACTGTTGGTTTGGATTCCCGCCGGCGACCAAAATCCTCCCATCAGGGAGGAGACTTGCAGAGGAGTGATAAAGTCTAGCTATATTCGCGGACTTGAGGATCGAAAATCTTCTTCCGGGTGCCTTCTTTGGCTTGTAGAGGTACGGCGTGAGGGAAGGACCTGCTGCATTGTTCCAACCAGCGCTCACTTGCTGAGCGCCGTTGATGATTAGGATGTGGCCCGTGGGAAGGATTATCATGTCGTTCATGAGGCGCGGTGCTGGCATGTTTTCCATCTTCCAATTGTGCTCGATTTCCGTGATCACCATTCTACCACAGCTTTGTAGTCCCTTCAGGAACTCACCGCGTCCCGCTGCTCTATGAGCTCCCGTTGCTGCTCCTCCACACACCATCACTTCCACCTTGTGGAATTTGTCGCCGTGCTCCAACGGGAGGATCATGGATGAACCTGAGCTCGGGTAGCTCCTCGATCCTTTTCCAGGCATCCGAGGGAAAGTTTTGACCACCTCGTGTCGTTTATAGTCGAAGAGGATTGAATCTCGGTTGGCAAAAATAAACAAGTTGCCATCAGAAGAAAGGTGGAGGAAAGGATATAGATTGTTTCCTCCTCCGTTTCTGTCATACGTTCGGTGCAAGAAGGGAAGATCATGAGAGTCGTCCGTGGATGACAACTTGGGTACGAATTCGTAGGTGAAGACTCTTCTTCCGCCCACCACGAGGACCCGATCGTTCTCGGGGAGTATCTGATTGGAAGCATACCATCTTCTCGACGACATGGTTGTCTTCGATTGCACCCAATCACAGCGGCCATCCCAACAAGGCCTGAAACTTCGGATCCTCCGAGAGCCGTTGCCATATCCACTGGTTTGAAGAAGTGTTCCGTCGCTCAAGAAAGAACCCGACGAACACCAAGTATCTGTCTCAAGCCTCATAGCTCGAATGTAATTGCTAGAAATGTCATATTCGACAGAGTGAGCGTAGCAAGACTCATTGGAAGAATCATCCATACCCATTCTTCCACCTGTGAAGCTTCTGCAGAGACGGTAGCTGGATGGGCCGGCGCCAGTTTGGTCAAACATAATGACGGTATTGAGGTGAGTCACCGCCATGTGCATAGCCACCACTCCCGTATTGTTCAAGAGAAGTTGCCATTGCCCCTTCTTTGCTCGGCAAAGCGTGGCTTGTTCGAGTGAAGCAATAGCAACGATCATCAATTCGACGAGAAGGCATACATGGTTTCGAGCCGCCATAGCAGAGTTTTAGGAGTTCTTGTAAAGTAAAAACAAGGCAGTCCACTTATACATGAACGTCTGCAATTTGGTCCGACTGAGTAGGAACTCATGCATTTTGGATTCCGTCTGGTACGCATAACTTGGTACCTGCATTCTGTCACATACAGGCAAGGCGACAACAGAAACACTCTTTGTGCCTCACTCCTTCCTATGCCAGTGTCCTCGCAGTCATGCACGCACGCACGTGCGCACCAAGTTAAAAAAGACAGTAAGCCAAAACAAAATAACAGGAAGGTAAGAAAGAATTGATACTGATGCCAAATAATTACCCATTTAAAATGACAACTGATGTCGTCTGAGTAGGGATATGGGACAATTCAACCATAATCATGTTCATACAAGAAACATAACAAGGAGACAATCGAAAAGGGTTGTTTCATCTGTTAGAGTGAGTGATGGTTCTATCTTCCCTGCCGAAGCAAGAACTGCCCGACTGAATCCTAGCCGTTCTCAAGCTACTTGGAACTTCCTCAGAGTCCTTCAGATCCCGAACGGGACGATTCCAGGAGGTATGTACAGTGGACAACTGGGGATTGCATTATTGTTGGCGTTATGAGATGTCCGCTATAGCATCTGCTTAAAAAATGGTGACGAACTTACCACCAATGAGCACGAAAGAAGATAAATTTGGGATATGAAACAAACGTAAGCTGGCAAAAAACCTTGATAGAAGCAGTGGATCTTCCTTTAGTAGAGCTTTATTCTAGTTTCGATGAAACGGCGACAAATGGGGCATGACTCCAGATCTTCTCCACACTCGCAGCAGGTCTGCAAATAAATTCTTAGCTTTCAAATGCATTTGCTGAAATTGTTAACAATAGTAACATAGAGTGCAAATGACGGTGGAAACTGGAAAGCAGAGCAAGGAGGGAAATTCGAAAAAAAAAACAAATTACCTGATGACCGCAATTGAAAGCCATATCCTTTCGATTAGTCAGGCAAATGGGACAATCCTGAAATGATGATAAAGAAATTAGAAAAACTGTGGATGAATCTCCTCAACGATTGGCTTATGTATTACATCGATCTTATGTGGATCTGCACCCCATCAGCATCGTCTCGTGATTGACAATCTTACAATATACCCTCAAAAAGGTTCACAACTCAGAGAATCATTGCAACAAGATCATATTTTGGCATGAATTCAGCCAAGCAACTGTAGAGACGTTTAATCACCATAATAGAAGTGAAGGATGAATTACATGATTATCAGACACAGAACTTGAAGCGGTTGTGCCAACAAACGTATCATGTCTAGCAGAAGGTGCGCTTGGTCGAAAACTGCTTGATCGTGAAGCTTTCGAGGTGCCCAAAGAAGCTGCACCATACTGAGGAGGAGGGAGAGATACCCGGTCTATCACCTTTCCCCTTCGAGAACTGCTAGATGAAACGTAATTTACATGAACAAACAAAAGGGCAGACTGCGAAAGAATCATTGTACTAATGGCAATAAGATTAATAAATTTTAGAATTATTAACCCATTACCCCAAAATATTCAGCTCCAGTGTTGCTCTATACTGGGAAGGTATTTCCATCAAGGCTGCAAGAGCGAACTCCGCTTCTTTTCTGGATCTGTCCATATTCTTCGACATTATTTCTGTGAAATTGACAAACTACAAAGGAACAACCTCAAACTTCAGAAGTATGCACCAAAACAAAGGACAACATGAGTATAAGCTGTGGAAGAATATGCTAAGGAAAACATGAATGGAACTAGCAAGATACTTGCCTGGAAATTATCAAAGGCCCGGGCAGGAATGTTATCATCAAATTCTTTCATCATGTCCCACGGCCCATCACCAACGCCAACCAGTATAATTGACAGGGGATAGTCACTGTCCAAGAAAAGGCACCTTGGAAAACCAATAGGGGACTAGTAATTGACTAAGGAAGCCACACTTGGCAGCAACAAATACCTTGCTTTTACTATTGCTTCGACAGTACTTTTCTCCTGCGGGCTTAGCTGGCCACGATCAGTATCAACACTTCTTGTCACCTTAGCACATGGATGATAGACATTGTTAGAGTTCTAAATAAGAAATTTTCTGCAAGAACAGGTAGCCTGTGTTCTCAAACTAATGAAATGAAATGTTTTCAGCTTCATGGCATTTTTCTGCATACTTTGGTATCAAATGTCCACCTCAAGAGCAAGATCTATCGCTCAACATTCAAGCACAACTTGTAGAGAAAAGCATGCCTTTTGCATGACCTTAAGAGTTGTAATTTGCATTAGGAGAATGTTGAACAGAGCTGTGCTGGCATCTCAGTAAAACACTCCAATCAGAGCAGTAAATGTCGGGTTGCAATTTGGTAAAAAAAGGTTGTTAAGTGGCAATAATTCAATTTAGTGGACAGTGGATGTACCTAGAAAAAAAGTCTTAAAATATCTGCCAATTCACGAGGAAAGCTTCTTGGCTTATAAGTTGCCTTTGAAATGTTAAGCTTAAATGGAATGCACTACTTGTGACAATTCTCCTAAAAAAGCCAATATCCATTTAAATCCAAAGCACAAAATACAGACTATATACCTGCCCGTCAGCAATTATTACTAGCACATGGTACTGGCCACCACTTTGCTCGACTATTGTAATGGCCATTTCAACAATGGGAGCAAATGAGGTTGGGCCTGCCATTGAGAAAATTGGGTAAGTAAGCCAAATATTTTACTGCAGGCAATGGAGAGAGAGAGAGAGAGAGAGAGAGAGAGAGAGAGTTGCCAACCCGCGAGTCGTAGTTGAGGTACCAATTCTCTATAACAAGTCAAAACCTCTTCAAATCCGTTGCAAAATTTCTCATCAGGATAGAAACTAAAAACTTCTTGATCATGAGTTGAGGCTGCCAGCACAGAACTAAGGATTCATCAACAGGTCTAACTAGCCAAACTATAAATTAATATTTCAAAAATGATACCATCTCCAAATCCAAAACAAGGAATTAGGTTGTCTTCATCGAAGGATGACAGTGTTTTCCCAATTATCGATATTGCCTGTTCATAGGGATTTTGACCATCTCCAATGTGATGCAGGCTTCTCCGGTTAAATGACCTTGCACCTATTACAGAAGCAAATCAATCTCCTAGCCCCAAAACCCTATAATGAGATTTTTGTACCTATATGACCAAACCTGTCCATTCATTGCTTTTTGTGAAATCAATACCAACAATCAGGTTTGAAGACTCCAGGCCAGCACGTGCCAAGGCATCCGTAACCTAGAAAAATATTCCATCCTTATGAGTAAAATCTAGAAAGAAAAGCAATGAATGGAGGAACACCAAAAGCACACTGCCATCAACGAGAAACAGTACATCTAGTTTACTATCAACCTCACATCTAACAATTCCATTTTAAATGCTACTCCAAGTCAATACGACATTCCACTGCTTTCATAAGAGTTGGCCTACATAAAAAGTGAGCTCCAAAAAATTAGTGGAGTTGAAAATGTATCTGACCTGTTCCAGGCTAGTATAATCATCATTTATTTTTGAGAATTTCCTTTCAAGCTTCTTCTTTGAATGTGAAGCATTACCACTGTAGCTTGAAGGAGAAGGTGAGGGTGAGGGTTTGAAGTTAGGATGTGGCACATACTCCTGACCAGGTTGAGGATATGCTGGATATGGATAGCTCTGATGACTCCATGACTGTGAACTTGAGGCAAATGGAGAAGGTTGTCTCGTACGTTTTGACAAAAAAGAACCCATGAACTCCTCACAAAATATGAATCTTCTGCAAAATGCCACAAGTTTCAATCATAATAAGGTTGCTGACCCTTGATAAAACTCCAGTTACAGAATGGAAAGTCCGAAATCGAAATGAACTTCCTTCAGGATACGAAAAAGACATGACCAAACATTAATACAGTAATCCAGAAAATAGTTTTGCCATGACAACAACAGATGGACAAATATCCACATAATTTACATTTTTATATAAGAATTTCAATATTCACGGTGTCTTCAGATTTTCATGGCCGAGCACTGTCTGTCTAATGAACATCAAGAAGCAAAACTAGTTTCCCTCTGGAAATGCAACAGAAATTTATCTGATACCCAACGGACATTGCTCCCCCCGTCTACATACACGCTCAACTTTCAGATAAGGCAAGTTATAACAGAGATGCATTCGCAGAAGAACAGTTTCTGCGGAAACACAAATCGGATCAGGAAAAACACTTAAGGCAAAGACGAAGAGCAATTCAATTCTTCACGGTAAGGCCTCTTGCCATGCTCCTTTTCCAAATGTCAAGATACTTTTCCCATACGACAATAAAGTAATGCCTATGTTTCTAGTTCTCCACATCAAGCAATTATCCCCCAATATCAAAAAGCGTGCACACTTTCCCACTTCTCCACGTTGCCGAGAGGCGACATCACTGTATATTCGCAGGCTCACTCCTGCATTTTATAATCAGAGCTTTACAGTTTCATGCTTTTAAGCGCACATCCGAGCGACCCACAAGCGAATTTTCAGTACTTGCACAGAATAAAGTGCAAACAGATCAGGAAACGAAACGGAACTAGTCGTCCCTCCACTAAATTTTACAGTAAACAACAAATTGACTCTGACCTTGTTGAGGGAGAACAGCATATGCGTGAAGGGTCAACAGAGAGTCGGGTCTCCACGGGCAGCGAAGCTCATCGGATCTGAGAGTGGAGAGGGTTGAAATGCGAGAGAGACGAGCAGGAAAGCCAAGAGGGTGAGATTCCAAGAAGTTTCGCTGGACACAGAAAAGAGGGTTCCTTTTTCTTGCAGTATGTCGACAACCGTACTCCACTCGTGACGTGGTGGGGGACTCCAGGACGAGGCTTTTCGTTCGAGATTATTGCTGGAGATTTAAAAAAATAGTACCGTGATTCACGATTTGGTTACATGGGCTTAACCTCAAAGATCCAAACTTTATCAGCAGAAAGCAACTCCCAAGCCAATCCGACTTCAAATCATTGGCGATAACCTCCGTCCACACTGGAGAAGAAACTGAACATCTATCCATATTCTATACCCACATCGTCAAAAAGATGACATATCATATGACCAAATCCAATTTCTCCGACAGAATACCATAAAGATTTGTTACTTTTTTATCTTGTGAGCACAAAAAACTAATGTTTATTAAGATAAGAATAAAGGGGACATCTGTTGGTCTTCTTTTGGCCATGTATCCATTAATTTGTGCTGGCAATACGTTGGTTCGTAGATTCTTGGCGCGGGATTAGTGGTTGCAGTATCCATATCGAAAGATATCGTAGATTGGAATTAGCCTCCTTTTGCTTGGGTTAACTTGAGTGGGAAAATGGGCCAAAAGGTTATTGGTTTTAATGATTGTCGACATAGTTTGGCTTCACAAAATGTAAACCCAAATCGAACCCGTCCAATTAAAAAAGCAAAACGGTTTGGAGTCACTTGGCCCCCCAATCATGTAGCATGTTCTGGTTTGATAATGAATGTGACTTGCTAGTTTAAATATTGACTTACACTTTAATATGTTGAATTACAGAAATAATTTTGCACATTTCTTAAACTAATTCTACAAATTAAATCTCAATATCTCTCAACCACTTTGGTTGGATTTGATTCAGCATTTCCAATGAATTTGAAAATGCTGAGGTGTTTGACAAGTAACTTTCGATTAAATTCAAACCTTAGGAATGTTGAAAGCCCAATGCTGGAGGGACTAGCATTGAGTTTTCAGCATTTGCAAAGCTGAACCAAACCCACAATTTGTTCTCTCTTTTCACTTACGTCCCCCCTCTACTTATTTTTGCCTAACTTCCTCCTTCACCTTTGCAATTATAAGATTGACTTGAGACATCTAGGAGAGTTAATTTATTTTTCTACTTTTTCCATAAAATATGGAATGAAATTTCATTCTATCATAATTGCAAGTGCTGATATTTATGCATTATGAATTCAAGTTATTTTATGTTAGTGTGATATTGACTTTCAAATGCTAATTAAAGGAAAAGGCAAAGAAAAGTTAAAAGTATGCTCCCCCTAGACACACTGATGATGAGCATGTTTGGTAATGCATGTTCTAAATCTGCAATACCTAAAAGCTAAAAAGGACCAATTTTTTAAAATTCAATTGGGACTATAGATGTGTTGCAATCAGGAGATTCTTGTCAAGTACTTTATAAAAGCTGTATCACCCGCTCTTTACAACTGAAGCTATATGGAAAGCTGTACCAAACACCTTATTTTTTTTTATGAAATACGTAGAGTTTTAGGGTTTTTTTTTTTAATTATTAAGTTAAGCGCTTTATTCCAATCCTTCAATCCAAATGTGAGGTAAATCCCACTACATATCCATATTCAAATCAACACCACCAAACCAACATCAACTTAGGAAAAGCAAGAGTGACAAGACAAAGGTCAAACAACTGAACTGCAAATCAACTAATAGACTAGCCAACAACAAAGAAATACCCTAACTTATTTCAATCTACATTACACATAATGTGCCAATTAGCACATAACAACCTATGCCTTGCAGTAGTAATCTTGGAACTAAGGCCCTGCAGCTCTTCAAACCGACACTTGAAATAATAGCCCAGGGGGGATATCCTGGTATCCAGGGTTAGGAAAGACATGGCAACCCAGAAATCCTCACCTACAATGGACCAAGCAAGTGTACAGAAATGAGTAGCAGAACCATCTGGACCAAGGGCCTTATCTCCATTCAATGACCATAGAGCTTCCTTAATTTCTTCCCGAGTGATGGGCGCCACTAAACTTTGCTGCAAATCATCTACTAGCTTAAAATCCGTCATAGCATAAAGACTAGGTACCAAGACGCCTGTACAATGCTCATCTGAAGTACCCAAGAGGCCTTTATAGAAGTCAATAGCAGCAGAATCAATACTTTCATGCCCTTCTCTGAATATCAAATTGCCAAGGACGAATAATAAGAGGGAGATTTGCTACATGCCATGGTCCCGATTGGCGATTGCAAAGCCCGGTCTCCAACCCTTGAATTGAGAAATTTTCTAATGTACATATCGATATCATACTCCAAAACCTCAATACGACCTTCTCTCCCCCATAAAGGATTCAAAGTTGCTAAGATAAATAAAAAAGGAAATGTTTTCCTAAGATATATCCAGTCCATGCAGAATTCCATTTCTTTAAGCCCTCATCAACCACAGCTCAAGGTTCACAAACCCTTCTACTTCCATTATTCAATTCTGGTCCATAGAATTTGAACAATTAGGATCTGCTTCTGTGAATGAGAATTAGAAGTACCTTGGTGCACCCGCAAATCAATCAAAGGAGGATTTTGCTTTTCATTCAGAAAACTCGAACAATGCTTTGAGACAGAAGAATGCCAAATCCCCATTATCTTGAAGAGATTTAGCAAGAGAATCATGCACAGGAGATAGATTTTTGTGGATAGCATTGTTCGGCTGAATGCAACAGCTTTCCTGCCTCAAGTTGGACTTTCTCTCTCCTCAGTAAATGAGAGAGAAGCCATAAAACAATTTGCCATATCTAGAGTCTCCTCTACTTCTTTTCCAACAAGAGTATTTTGGATTAGGTTTCATTACTGTACGAGTTTAGTACTTGTGTTTCTTGTTTCCTGTTCCATCTAGAATTATATATAACAAAATGAAAGTTCTTCAGACTCACTGAAAATTTCTGGTCTAGTCCTCCTTTCCTTTTTCCCCCCTTCCTACACAGACATTGCTCTACCTCGACAAAGGTCATATTTCAGAGATAATATATTCTATCTTATAGTGTGTTCTTGTCCATGTCTATACCGTACAAGAACTGTAGTTTGATTAAGAGCATTCAACTGCCAAGCACTACGCACTCAATGAGGTTCATGATGCCTTGTCTGTTTAGCAAGTAGATTGGTGCTCAAAGCATATGACACAAAAGGTATGCAGCAAGTCATTAGCTTGTTGGGTTTAGAAATCCATGAAAATACACAAAAGGTAGCAAGGAAGAAGAAAAAAGAAATTGCATGGCTCGTCGCAGAGGAAAGAAAGCCAGGGACTTAAAAGTCTCCATGGTTAAATTTCCCTGCAGATGCGACATGGTCAAATTGGAGGAGGCAAAACATAAAACATCGCCAAGATGCTAGGACATACACATAGTCACATCTATTAAGCATTTTAACTTGACCAAGATGCTAGGACATTCATGTTATTCACATACAGTAAGCATTTTAACTGAAACAAAGCACTTGAATGCTCGGTAGATGCAACTAGTGTCTTTTGTTCTGGAATCTATTGACAAGGCTTGGATTGCTCGAAACTTTGGCTTCAGGAAGCACTTGCCAGGGCAGCCACCAGGCAAAGAGGAGCTCTCTTGTGAGTAGTAAGGCCCCAAGCTTCTTCCACATCAATATCATTCAGGCTCAGACCTTCAGGCAATTCCCAATCAAAACGATGAAGTAGATTCGCCAGCATGAGCTCCACTACTACCATGCCGAAATTTCTTCCAGGACAGCCCCTTCTGCCAGCACCAAACGGCAGGAACTCAAAGTTTTGCCTGTAGTAATCAATTGAATTGTTCAGAAATCTCTCAGGCCTAAACTCCTCTGGATGTTTCCAGCTTTTAGGGTCAGTCGATATTGCCGCCACGTTGAAAAATACAGTCATACCAGCCGGTATCTCATACCCCCTTATCTTGCAGGCTTCTATTGTTGCTCTTGGTAATAGTAAAGGGAGAGGAGGGTGGAGTCTCAGCACCTCCTTAATAACTGATATTAGATAAGTGAGTTTTGAGAGGTCGCTCTCTTTTAGCTTTTGTTTTCCTTTTGCAGTTTCTCAAACCTCTTGTTGTACTTTTCTCATGATGGATAGATTTATGATTAATTCCGTCATTGTCCACACTATAGCAGCAGAAGAGGTATCAGTACCCACATTGAACATGTCCTGAACACCCAATAGATTGGTCTACTCAGAAACTTAGAAAAAGGACAGGGAAATTGCTTGATTTGGATCCTTTTGTAAGCGAAGCAACACATTGACAAGATCTTCGTGCTTGGGTTTAGGCCTTCTTGGGTCACGGTGCTCCTGGATCACTTCGTTGTATAGCTCATCTAGATCTCTGAAGCTCTTCTCAAGCCTTGCTTCCAATCCATTGAGCTTGTTGAACACGGACATCCATGGAAAGATATCAGTAAAGCATAACCCTCCTATGAGGTTTTGTATTTCACGGGTGGTCTCGTGAAATTTGCTCTTACCACCGCCAGCTTCAGGCTGACATTTCTTTCCAAAAGTGACCTGGCACACGATGTCGTTGGCTAGTAAAAGTGCCAATTCACTAAGATTGACAGGACCTGAAGAAGAAGCTATAGAGTCAAGCATGAGCCTCACTTCTTCCCACCTCACTGACTCAAATACCCGAACTTTCTTAGTACTGAGTAGCTCTAGGTTCACTATTTTCCTGAGCTCTCTCCAGGAATCACCGTAGGCACTGAACCCTACATCTGAAAAATTATATGATATCTTCTTGGCAACATGAAGCGCTGGTCTGCCAGAGAAGGCGTGATCTGGGTCTTGATTACTTCCCTAGCCACATCATCTGATGAGATCACCAAAGCTCGGATTGAGCCGAGCTGGAGGAACATGATTGGTCCATATTCTTCTGAGAGGCGCATGAATGAGCGATGGGTTGAGGAGCCGAGTAGATGTAGGTTTCCAATCAGAGGCAACTTCCTAGGACAAGGAGGGAGATTCCTGGCTTCTCCTGTCTTCCTTTTCTTATCAATCAAAAGCAGGAACAAGACTGGTATGAAGAGAGGGATTGCAAGGGTGATAATGAGCTGAAAATTCATGGCGTAATGATCTCCCTTCAACAAGAAGGATAAGATAGCCATACATGGAAAAGATGACGATTCTCCGTGTCTTTTTATAATTGACGATTACATGAGACAATAGGTGAGTTCCTATTGGCATTACACTTGGTTAAATTGAACTTCCTTGACGTAATAAGTGAAGATAAAACTTTTTGCTTGGATTTATAAGCAGGTAGCATATCAATTTGCCACACTAAGTTACCTACACAAGACAGGAGACGGTGACAATTGATTGTAGATGACCTGCGATGGAGGTAATCAGATTGATTAATAGTCTATTGGCTGATGTATAGAAGTCAGCATCTAATGAATATGGTAAGAGCTAGCTGGGTTGACAAAGTAAAACAGCAAATCATTTGCAACAAGGCTAGTTCTATCCCATGTATGCACATCAATTTTTGCCGACACCCAGGGATAGTTACGTAAACCAGGGTAACGAGACAACACGCTAAAACTCGTGAGCGGCTTCATCACTGACTTGCGCTCAGGGAAAAGGCGACATGGAAATTGTGAATTGGAACTCTATTCTTTCTAGAGCTTCTGAGATTCCTATACCTGATACTCCCCATGAATTGAACATGGTATATGTCAACCAAACTCGACTACCACAGAAGTTGATCTCCGTTGCTCCTTCTTGGATTATGTGAAGATTTATTTGGACTGTTCTGCTTCATTTTGGATATCTTTCCTTTCTATATTTAATCTAACATTATCCACTAATCAGATTGATTAATAGTCTACTGTCTCAGCATCTAAATGAATATGAATAAAGAGTTTTATTTAGCCCCATAGGCAGACAAAAAGGCAAAGTATATCATTACGAGGTTAGTTGTGTAATGTGGAAATATTCTGTCATCTGGATCTATCATGTACTTCTAACTTGATTCCCGCGTATCTTGTACTTGCTGCAAAGAGCGTAAAATGGTCTATTCCTCTCTCGTCAAACTAAAAGCGATCTCTTTATCCAACAAATGATCAACATAAATAATACATATTTTCAGCATATTCCTACCTATTAAAAAGAAGACAATGGTGTTCAATGGACATGGAAAGCTACGTCCACAATCATATCTTTTGCACATGACAAATACTACCAAAGTGAAATATTTCTTCAGTCTCTATCCATATAGTATGTCCAAGAAACAGCTGATACTAGGCAAATTTGAAAGCATATCTTTCTTCAAAGGTGGTAAGTAAAGAAGTAAAGATCCGCACTTTGAAATGAGCTTTATTTTGGGTTAGTTTAATCATCAACAGTGCTGAGCAGCGGAAGATGTATTGGTTCACACAAATATATAACCGAACCATGTCACCGTCACCTATCTTTATTCTCCCTTCCCCGACTTGAGCAGACAAGTTGCTTAGCATAGCTACCTTTGACAATTTAAAAGTTGTTTGGAGCATCCGGAAATTCATTGTGGTTCTTTAATGTTCTTGTGGAGCTAGATCGTTAATTCCCCAGGATTGCTTCAAAAGATGAACACCTTCATCAAATGATGTCTTTCGGTTGTCTGTACAATAAAAGTCTAGTAAAGACATGGGTTATCAAGCTATACAAACACTGGCGTTCTAGTTTTCGATTCCTAACTAGAACTGGAGCTCAAAACTACCACATGACGGAAAACTTATGCTGCAACTTTTTATTGCCTCTCTGCCTTGGTGGAGGTCCATGAAACCGAAATGACACAATGGAGTTCACTAAGAAAAATGAATATGTCACCCAAACAAAGAAAGCAGCAATTTGTTACTAAGATCTTTGTTTTTCAAAGTTCTTGAATAATTTAGGTTACAAGATCTAGTAACGGCAATTGCCACAAAGTCAAACCGGAAAACTTGTAGTAGGCATACAACACAATAAACATGCCAAGACAGAAGAAAGTCTGTTTCAACGGAGTGAATCAAGCGAACTTTCTTATTGGTGGTATGGGAACGTAATGTCAACCATTCACGGGGGTTGCTATCAGGCAAAGAGGAGTTCTCTTGTGAGTCGTGAGGCCATAAGCTTCTTCTATGTCAATATCTTCGACATTCATCCCTTCAGGCAGTTTCCAATCTAACCGATGAAGGAGATTTGCCCATGCAAGCTCAACCATCATGACACCGAATTGTATGCCGGGGCATCCCCGCCTGCCAGAACCAAATGGCAGAAGCTCATAGTTCTGTCCCTTAAAATTGGTGGAGCTGTTCAAGAACCTCTCAGGCCTAAACTCTTCTGGGTTTTCCCAACATTTTGGGTCTGTGGATATCGCTGCCACGTTGATGAATACAGTCGTTCCTTTAGGAATTTCGTATCCCCTTATCTTGCAATCCTCGATCGTCGCTCTTGGAACTAGAAGAGGGAGCGGTGGATGGAGTCTTAATGCCTCTTTGATGACTGATGTTAGGTAGGTGAGTCCTAGAAGGTCACTCTCCTCAACCTGTAACTTTCCTTTAGCTGCTTCTCGAACCTCTTCTTGTGCTTTTCTCATAATAGATGGATTGCGGACGAGTTCTGTCATTGTCCAGACTAGAGTGGCTGACGAGGTATCTGTACCTGCGTTGAACATGTCCTGAAACAAAATCCCAGGCAATTAGTCCCAATCTTTTCTCTTTTCATCTAGTTTGTAACGGAGTGATAAGGAAGAGAACAGAAGGAAACATATGCTGGACAAATAAGGCAAAGAGAGACATACAGTTAATACGCCTTTTATCTGTTCACCAGTGAGGGCGATCACTTGATTTGGATCCCTTTGTAACCGAAGCAACACGTCAACAAGATCTTCATGACCCGGTTTAGGCCTTTTAGGGTCTCGGTGCTCCTCGATCACTTCATCGTACAACTTGTCTAACTCCCTGAAGTTCTTTTCAACCTTCGCCTTGAACCCATTGAGCCTGTTAAACCAAGCTATCTGCGGAAACAGATCCGCAACACAAAAGCCACCTAAAATGGTCTGTATTTCGTGGATCGTCTCATGAAATTTGCTCTTTGCACCGCCGCCTTCAGCCTGCCATTTCTTACCAAAAGTCACTCGGCGCACGACGTTGTTAGCCAATAAAAGTGCCAATTCACCAATATTGACGGGACCTGGAGAAGAGGTGATTGCGTCGAGCATGAGCTTAACCTCTTCCTTCCTCACAGACTCAAACAACTGGACTCTCTTACTGCTCAGGAGTTCTAGGATCACTAATTTCCTGAGCTCTCTCCAGGAATCGCCATAGGCGCCAAAACTTACATCAGAACAATTATATGATAACTTCTTCACCGCGTAAAAGACGGGTCTGCCGGAGAAAGCGCGGTCGTGGGCCTTGAATACTTCTCTCGCGACATCTTCGGACGAGATGACTAATGTGGGAACAGAGCCGAGCTGGAGCAACATGATCTGGCCATACCGTTTCGAGAGGAGCTTGAGGGATCGGTGAGGCAAGGAGCCGAGTTGGTGCAAATTTCCGATGATCGGCAACTTCCTGGGACTGGGAGGGAGATTCCTAGATGCTCGTGTCTTCTTCTTGGTGTCAATCAAAAAGACTAGTAACAGAGGTATCACAAGAACGCATACGAGGGCCACAACAAGCTGAACACTCATGGCGTGATATCTCTCGGAGAAACAGCGTATGAACAGGTTTCATTAGAGGTCTGGTGATTACCAAGCCTAAAGGAGATGGAAGTGGGAGATTTACAGTAGAGAAAACAGGAAGATTCGGATGAGTCCACCATTCTAGTCACTATAATAAAGACGAAGACTTTTTTGTTAGATCAATATAGCAAAAGTCCAATCCAATCAGTCGAACTCATCTTTACTCGAGAGTACGCCAAAGAGGGAGTCCCTTCTGGTCCTGGTCGGATACATAGAAGAAAGCATAAGATAACAAAAGGACCAAGGGACCACTCCAGAATTTTGTTTCTTTTTTCTTCTTTTGTTTGTGGTAAAAGATGCTCATCACTGTGACGCATTTATCTCAATTTTTTTAAATCTCAAATTTATATTTATATGACACATTTATCCCAAACTTGTACAGTAAATTTCTTCTTGTAACATCAAAAATCCAAAATTTGCATTCGTGTGTTTTTTTTTTTTTTTTTAGTGTTACAAAAATTTTTTTTTAGATTTTTTGATGTCACAAAAAATAATTTAGAGTAAGTGTGTCATACTGAGAAAAGTTTGGAGTTTTTTTGTGACTTTTTTCCCCCCTTTTATTGGTTTTGGCTTTCCTCTTCGTGTATTCTCTTCTAAGTAAAAAATATAACATCATCCCATTTGTCTTCAACCGCAGACAACAATAAATCACCCGCATGATTTATGGTTGAAGAACAAATCTCTCTCGTGGCGGCCAAACTCAAATGAAACTAATGCGCAGCTGGTTAGAGTCAAAGAAATTAAAGCACGCGTGCTGCTTTCTTTGCGGTTTTTCTACGCATGAAGATAATATCAATGTTGGAAGAAAAACAAAATCTAAGACCTTAGACTTCATTTATACGCACGCATGGAACCGTGTTTATTTGGCGGGTTGAAACTCAAAACACAATCTAATAATTCTCCTTGGCTCAATATTTGTGGCCAATTCATATCGTTCATTATCTATGTCGGCTCTCCCGACAGGCGTTTAGGGTGCGCATGACAAAATTTCTGTTTCAAAAGTCAATTTCTGGAAAGAAATTGGTTTTTCTATTTCTGTTTTAGAAATCAATTTATAAGAAACGAAATGTGTTTGATAACGACACAAAATTTCTATTCCCAAAGTAGAAATTCGTTTGATAACAACATGAAATTTCTATTTTCCGGTGGTCGGCGCCCGGCAGCCGGCGCTCGACGGTGGTGGCGACGACTTGTGGGGGCGACGACGATCGGCGGGATGTGGCGGCGGTTGGCGACGGAAGGCGGTGGGGGCGACTGGTGGCGGTCGGCGGCCACTGATGGGTAGCAGGTGACGATGGGTAGTGAGGGCAGCGATGGGTGACGACAATCGGTGGGGGAGCGAGCGGGCAAGCGGTGAGCGGCAACAACGGGGAGCCATGAGAGAGAGGAGAACGAGTTGTAAAGAGAGAGAGGAGAGAAAAAATTTCTAATTTCTGTTTTAAAAATCAAGAAGTTGTAAATTTTAACTTCTGATTTCTGTTTCAGAATGATTTCTGGAACAAAAAGTTGTTCCAGAAATAGAAAAATGAAATTGCGTTACCAAACAGATTTTTGTTCCAAACCTGTTCCAAAATGATTTCTGGAACAGAAATTGTGAAATAGAAGTGTTGTCATACGCACCCTTACTCTCTATAGACACCAATTGAGCTCCAATAAAGCTCGAGCTCCACCAAAAAAAGGGGGGCTTCGTCATCATATCTGTCGGGTTTTCCAATGTTGCAATCTTTTTCACAACAACCTCACCTTTTCCTATGACATCTCGAATCAAATGGTACTTGATATCAACATTTGTTTGTTTGCTCGTGATAAATCGGATTATAAGTTAGATATATTACACCTTGGTTGTCGTTGTGTATAGTGATGTAAACCACTTAGTCATATCTCATCCTTCGCCATAAAAAGTAATACCATGTACTCTACCTTAGTTGAAGACAATGCAACATCATTTTGTAAGGATGCTTTTCAAAACTCATTACACCACTTGCCAGTGTAAACATATACCCCGCTATAGATTTGAGTTCATCAAGTCATTGACATGATTAGAATCTACATAACATGTCTCACTACTATTACCGTCCTTTCAATACACTATAGTAACGTCTGTTGTCCCCTTTAAATATATGAAGAATCATTTCACAGTTTCCCAATAAATCTTATTTGGGAGCTTCGTGTAACGCTAACAACTCTCACAACTTATGAAATATCGGGCTTAGTGCATACCATGGCGTACATTATACTACCCACTGCACTAGAATAAGGAACATGGGATATATGCTGTCCTCTTCCTCCTTAGTCCGTGGTGATAAATTATTAAAAAGTTTGAAGTGTTTGACTAAAGTACAGATTTTGCTGACTATATGCTAGACCGTGCCATGATCTGCTCAACTTTATTTTGAGATGGGCAACAAAGAGGAATCTTGACGAGATCTTCAATGAGACTATTATGCTTCAAAAGAGGAATCTTGAAACTCAACTAGTAGAACAAACAGATCATGGTGTTAGTAGTGAACTGTAGCTTCAAGTGGAGCTTCTAGAGACCATAAAGGTAATAGAGGTTGAGATTGCAGTTGAAGCCATGGTTCCTGAAATCGTGGTTCTTCAATACTTCTCTTGCCAAATCATCCAAAGATATCACCAATGTGGGAATTGAGCCGAGTTGGAGGAACCTGGTTAGTTAGTATTATTTAGGGTAGAGTGTGAGCTAGCAATGGGGCAAGGAGTCGAGCTGACGGAAATTTCCTAGGAGCGGGAGCTTCTTCGGACTTGGAGGGAGATTCTTGGTTGGTTCGGGTTGTCCTCTCTTCTTGTGAGCAACCCCAACCAACACTCGAAGAGGCATGAGAAGAGTGTAGGGAAAAGTACCAAGAAAATCCTAAAACTTATTGCAATCGTACCAATTCAATCTTGAACATTTCAGTTGATCCAATTTAGTTCTCAACCTTTTCACATTTGTACCAATTCAATCAATTCGGCCAATTTTAGCCAGAAATTGCTGACGTGGACGCCAACCGTCATTTGTGGCTGGACAGAGCTGACGTGGATATTTTTAATTATTTTTTAAAATTAAATTGTAGATTATCTTTCCTTTTTTTTCTTTCTTTTATTTCCTTTTTATTGGTCGGTGAGGGCTTCCCTACCCTTGGTAAATTTGGGCGAGGGCCACAACCCTCACCAGGGCTGGTGAGGGCTTGTTGGCCCTTGCCAGCCAAAATAAAAGGAAAAAAAAGGAAAATTTATTTTAAAAAATTATTTAAAAAATGTCCACGTCAGCACAAACCGCGCCATGTAGGAATGTCAACTTAAGTGATTTCCAGCTAAAATTTGTCAAATGAACTAAATTAGTACAAATGCAAAATATTTATGATTAAATTAATCTAATTAAAATGTTTATGTTTGAATTGGTACTAATACAATGGGTTTTAGGACTTTCTTGATACTTCTCCCAAAGAGTGCATGTAAGGGTCATGATGAGCTCAAGGCTCATCTATCTCGCCGGAAAAAGAGAGATAAGTAGAAAATCATATATACGAACAGGTCCTTGACAAAGAGCATTCAGTCATTGTACGGTGAAATGGAGATAAGGAAGCTTTGGAATTGAACTACCGGAACATCTCCAGAATGAACCCGAGCACAAACTCGTCTCCCTCCAAAATGGGAGGGAAAAAGCAAGAAAAAGGTGCCAGAGCGAACTTCACATTTGTGATAATAGAGCACTCGTGCTCGTTCATGCTTAAAATCCGTCCATGCCATGCTGAGTCGGGCGATCTGAACCATAAAAATATGTAGGCTCTGCATATGACGACTTGTCATATGTGTGTGCTCAGTGCACTCACTCCACCGGGTAACAAATGTAGTTCAGCCAAACGAAACCATCATATCTGACTTCTCATTACATTAATCCTACCATACAAAACCCGTCATATATGATTGCTTATTATCCTCACCCATCATACTTTGGATGTAGATAGGTCTTTTGTCAGTTCAGTATAAGAAAAAGATTTTTCATAAGAAGATATTGTGCAAAATTGTAAGTCAAGTCAATCACATGTGTGAAAACAACACTGTATCTCACGAGAAAATGCAAACCTTTTGGAGATTCTTGCAATGTGATTGTCCATAAATCGTGGGTATCTAACATTTTCCCACTTCAAATATTTTTTTTTTGGGGGTCGGTTCCACTTCTAATGGTTGAGTGGTGGAAGATGGATGACCATGTTGAAAGTGGCCCAAGTAATTGGCGGGCTTCCTAAAATGATCCGAATTCGGGCCGACGACAGCACGAGAGCAATTTGTTACTAAGATCTTAATTTGTTTTTCAAAGTTCTTGAATAGTTTAGGTTACAAGATCTAGTAACGGCAATTGCCACAAAGTCAAACCGGAAAACTTGTAGTAGGCATACAACACAATAAACACGCCAAGACAGAAGAAAGTCTGTTTCTACGGAGTGAATCAAGCAAACTTTCTTATTGGTAGTTTGGGAACGTAATGTCAACCATTCACGGGGGTTGCTATCAGGCAAAGAGGAGTTCTCTTGTGAGTCGTGAGGCCACAACCTTCTTCCATGTCAATATCGTCGACACTCATCCCTTCAGGGAGTTTCCAATCGAACCGATGAAGGAGATTTGCCAATGCAAGCTCAACCATCACGACACCGAATTGTATGCCGGGGCATCCCCGCCTGCCAGAACCAAATGGCAGAAGCTCATAGTTCTGTCCCTTAAAATTGATGGAGCTGTTCAAGAACCTCTCAGGCCTAAACTCTTCTGGGTTTTCCCAACATTTTGGGTCTGTGGATATCGCTGTCACGTTGATGAATACAGTCGTTCCTTTAGGAATTTCGTAGCCCCTTATCTTGCAATCCTCGATCGTCGCTCTTGGAACTAGAAGAGGGAGCGGTGGATGGAGTCTTAATGCCTCTTTGATGACTGATGTTAGGTAGGTGAGTCCTAGAAGGTCACTCTCCTCAACCTGTAACTTTCCTTTAGCTGCTTCTCGAACCTCTTCTTGTGCTTTTCTCATAATAGATGGATTGCGGACGAGTTCTGTCATTGTTCAGACTAGAGTGGCTGACGAGGTATCTGTACCTGCATTGAACATGTCCTGAAACAAAATCCCAGGCAATTAGTCCCAATCTTTTTCTCTTTTGATCTAGTTGTAACAGAGTGATAAGGAAGAGAACAGAAGGAAACATATGCTGGACAAATAAGGCAAAGAGAGACATACAGTTAATACGCCTTTTATCTGTTCACCAGTGAGGGCAATCACTTGATTTGGATCCCTTTGTAACCGAAGCAACACGTCAACAAGATCTTCATGACCCGGTTTAGGCCTTTTAGGGTCTCGGTGCTCCTCAATCACTTCATCGTACAACTTGTCTAACTCCCTGAAGTTCTTTTCAACCTTCGCCTTGAACCCATTGAGCCTGTTAAACCAAGCTATCTGCGGAAACAGATCCGCAACACAAAAGCCACCTAAAATGGTCT
>BCNH02000002.1:561555-584092 GCA_001662345.2 Metrosideros polymorpha var. glaberrima
GAGGTATCTGTACCTGCATTGAACATGTCCTGAAACAAAATCCCAGGCAATTAGTCCCAATCTTTTTCTCTTTTGATCTAGTTTGTAACAGAGTGACAAGAAAGTGAACAGAAGGAAACATATGCTGGACAAACAAGGCAAAGAGAGACATACAGTTAATACGCCTTTTATCTGTTCAACAGTGAGGGCAATCACTTGATTTGGATCCCTTTGTAACCGAAGCAACACGTCAACAAGATCTTCATGACCCGGTTTAGGCCTTTTAGGGTCTCGGTGCTCCTCGATCACTTCATCGTACAACTTGTCTAACTCCCTGAAGTTCTTTTCAACCTTCGCCTTGAACCCATTGAGCCTGTTAAACCAAGCTATCTGCGGAAACAGATCCGCAACACAAAAGCCCCCTAAAATGGTCTGTATTTCGCGGATCGTCTCGTGAAATTTGCTCTTTGCACCGCCGCCTTCAGCCTGCCATTTCTTACCAAAAGTCACTCGGCACACGACGTTGTTAGCCATTAAAAGTGCCAATTCACCAATATTGACGGGACCTGGAGAAGAGGTGATTGCATCGAGCATGAGCTTAACCTCTTCCTTCCTCACAGACTCGAACAACTGGACTCTCTTACTGCTCAGGAGTTCTAGGATCACTAATTTCCTGAGCTCTCTCCAGGAATTGCCATAGGCGCCAAAACTTACATCAGAACAATTATATGATAACTTCTTTGCCGCGTAAAAGACAGGTCTGCCAGAGAAAGCGCGGTCGTGGGCCTTGAATACTTCTCTTGCGACATCTTCGGACGAGATGACTAACGTGGGTACAGAGCCGAGCTGGAGTAACATGATCTGGCCATACCGTTTCGAGAGGCGCATGAGGGATCGGTGAGGCAAGGAGCCGAGTTGGTGCAAATTTCCGATGATCGGCAACTTCCTGGGACCGGGAGGGAGATTCCTAGATGCTCGTGTCTTCTTCTTGGTGTCAATCAAAAAGACTAGTAACAGAGGTATCACAAGAGCGCATACGATGCCCACAACAAGCTGAACACTCATTGTGTGATATCCTTGAAAAAATAAAAAAACGTATGATGAACAGGTTTCATTAGAGGTCTGGTAACAAGCCTAAAGGAGATGGAAGTGGGAGATTTACAGTAGAGAGGACAGGAAGATTGGGATGAGCCCACCATTCTGATCACTATAATAAAGACAGACACTTTTTTGTCGGATCAATATAGCAAAAGTCAAATCCAATCGGTCGAACTCATCTTTACTCGAAAGTTCACGGCAATGAATTATGTGCAAATCAGGATATATTAAACTAGCTTGTCTACAGCGTGGGAGATGGTGACATTGGGGTTTGAACATGGCCCCCTGGTCAACAAATAAGCATGTTGACTCAATAGTATTGGCCGTAAATAAAGTTAAACACCCATGAAGAATTAGTGTTACATTGGGCCCTTTCTTCAGGCCATGGCGGTCGCGGACACATAAGTACCGTTCCAAACACGCTTCGTTTTTCTATTGCATTCCAGGTCGGTATACCTCATGTCTTCTAATATATTGACGCAGAAGCCGACCGGATCTTTACGATTGAATCGAGAGCGAGAGAAATCGCTGGAGAAATAAAAAGAACAATAAAAGACATGAGAGACTTGCGTAGTTCGATCCAAGTGTCGGTACCTACGTTTACGAAAAGATCAATATGCAAATAGTCTACTAATCAATCGCAGAACTACACGATTACAATCGCTTACACTTTGGATTGGGGAATCTCACAAGTACGCCAAAGAGGGTGTCCCTTCTGAATTTTTGGGACTTAACCTAAAATTGGAGGTTTTTTAGGGAATTCAGCCCTCCAGAAACACAACCATTTTGTTTCTTTCTTCTTGTTTTTTTTTTTTTTTTTTTTTTTGTAAAAGATGCTCATTGTGATATATTATCTCAAACTTTTTTTGTGATACAAAAAACTTTAAACTCATATTTATGTGATACATTTGCTCCAAATTTATACAGTAAAACTTTTTCTTGTGACACAAAAAACTTTAAATTTGTATTCGTGCGACACATTTACCCCCAAAAATTGACATCACAAAAATATTTTTATAGTTTTTAGTGTAAAAAAAAAAGTTTTGGATTTTTTGTGTTACAAAAAATAATTTAGAGTACGTGTGTCATACTAAGAAAAATTTGGAGTTTTTTTTTGTGACTTTTGGCTTTCCTCTTCGTGCCTTCTCTTCTAAGTAAAAAATATAACATCATCCCATTTGTCTTCAACCGCAGACAACAACAAATCACCCGCATGATTTGTGGTTGAAGAACAAATCTCTCTCGTGGCGGCCAAACTTAAATGAAACTAATGCGCAGCTTGTGAGAGTCAAAGAAATTAAAGCACGCGTGCTGCTTTCTTTGTGGTTCTTCTACGCATGAAGATAATATTAATGTTGAAAGAAAAACAAAATCTAAGACCTTAGACTTCATTTATACGCACGTGTCGAAACTTAAAACATAATCTAATAATTCTCCACCTTGGCTCGATATTTATGACCAAGTCATATCGTTCATTATCTATGTCAGCTACCCCAACGGGCATTTACTCTCTATAGACACCAATTGAGCTCCAATAAAGTTCAAGCTCGGCCCAAAAAAGGGGGCTTCATCATCATATCTGTTGGGTTCTCCAATGTCGCAATCTTTTTCACAACAACCTCACCTTTTCCTATGACATCTCGAATGAAATGGTACTTGATATCAACATGTGTTTGTTTGCTCATGATAAATCGGATTATAAGTTAGATATATTACACCTTGGTTGTCGCTGTGTATAGTGATGCCTTTTTCCTCCAATCCAAATTTTGAGAGAAAACCCGTTAGTCATATCTCATCCTTTGCCATAAAAAGTCATACTGTGTACTCTACCTTAGTTGAAGACAATGCAACATCATTTTGTAAGAATGCTTTTCAAAACTCATTACACCACTTGCCAGCGTAAACATATACTCCGCTATAGATTTGAGTTCATCAAGTCATCGACATGATTAGAATCTACATAACATGTCTTACTACGATTACCGTCCTTTCAATACACTATAGTAACGTTTGTTGTTCCCTTTAAATATCTGAAGAATCACTTCACAGCTTCCCAATAAATCTTACCTGGGAGCTTCATGTAATGCTAACAACTCTCACAACTTATGAAATATTAGGCTTAGTACATACCATGGCTTACATTATACTACCCACCGCACTAGAATAAGGAACATGGGATATATGCTTTCCTCCTCCTGCTTAGTCCGCAACGATAAATTATTAAAAAGTTTAAAGTGGTTGACTAAAGTACAGATTTTGCTGACTATATGCTAAATTGGGCCATGATCTGCTCAACTTTATTTTGAGATGGACAACAAAGAGGAATCTTGACGAGATCTTTGACGAGACTATTATGCTTCAAAAAGAGGAATCTTGAAACTCAACTAGTAGTGCAAACATATCATAATGTTAGTAGTGAGCTGTAGCTTTAAGTGGAGCTTTTAGAGACTATAGAGGTAATAGAGGTTGAGATTGCCGTTGAAGCCATAGTTCCTAAAATCGTGATTCTTCAATACTTCTCTTGCCAAATCATCCAAAGATATCACCAATGTGGGAATTGAGCCAAGTTGGAGGAACATGGTTAGTCAGTATTATTTAGGGTAGAGTGTGAGCTAGCAGTGGGGCAAGGAGCCGAGTTGATAGAAATTTCCTAGGAGCGGGAGCTTCCTAGGACTTGGAGGGAGATTCTTGGCTGGTTCGAGTTGTCCTCTCTTCCCAACCAGCACTCAAAGAGGCATGACAAAAGTGTAGGGAAAAGTACCAAGAAAATCTTAAACTTATTGCAATAGTACTAATTCAGTCTTGAACATTTCAATTAGACCAATTTAATCCTAAACCTTTTCACATTTGTACTAATTGAGTCCATCTGACTAATTTTAATCAGAAATCACTGACGTGGACGCCAATTGTCCTATGTGGCGCGATAGAGCTGACGTGGATATTTTTAATTATTTTTTTAAAAATTAAATTGTCAATTATCTTTCCTTTTTTTTCTTTCTTTTTTTTCCTTTTATTTTGGTCAGCAAGGGCCTGCCTACCCTTGTTAAATCTGGGTGAGGGCCACGACCCTCACCAGAGCCAATGAGGGCATGTATGAATGTCAACTGAAGTGATTTCCGGCTAAAATTGATCGGATGAAATGATTTGGTACTAATGCAAAAGATTTAGGATTAAATTGATCTAATTAAAATGTTTATGTTTGAATTGGTACTAATATAATGGATTTTAGGACTTTCTTGATACTTTTCCCAAAGAGTGCATGTAAGGGTCATGATGAGCTCAAGGCTCATCTATCTCGCCTGAAAAAAAGAGATAAGTAGAAAATCATATATACGAACAGGTCCTTGACAAAGAGCACTCAGTCATTGTACGGTGAAATGGGGATAAGGAAGCTTTGGAATTGAACTACCGGAACATCTCCGGAATAAACCCGAGCACAAACTCGTCTCCCTCCAAAATGGGAGGGAAAAAGCAAGAAAAAGGTGCCAGAGCGAACTTCATGTTTGTGATAATAGAGTGCTCGTGCTCGTTCATGCTTAGAATCCGTCCATGCCATGCTGAGTCGTGCGATCTGAACCATAAAATATGTAGGCTCTACATATGACGACTTGTCATATGTGTGCGCTCAGTGCATTCACTCCACCGTGCAACAAATGTAGTTCAGCCAAACGAAACCATTATATCTGACTTCTCATTACATTAATCCTACCATACAAAATCCGTCATATATGATTGCTTATTATCCTCACCCACCATATTTTGGATGTAGATAGGTTTTTGTCAGTTCAGTATAAGAAAAAGATTTTTCATAAGAAATATTGCGCAAAACTGTAAATCAAGTCAATCACATGTGTGAAAACAACATTATATCTCATGAGAAAAATGCAAAATTTTTGGAGATTCTTGCAATGTGATTGTCCATAAATCGTGGGTATCTAAAATTTTCCCACTTCTAATGGTTTTTTTTTTTTTTGGTTTGGGTCAGTTCCACTTCTAATGGTTGAGTGGTGGAAGATGGGTAACCATGTTGAAAGTGGCCCAAGTAATTGGCGGGCTTCCTAAAATGATCCGAATTCGGGCCGGCGACAGCACGAGAGCAAACCTGACAGAACATGTTAGCGACCCGACACAGCATTTGTCCCTGAATGATGCGGATAAGAAAGTGTCATCCTTTGTTTCTCTCGAGCAAACCAGAAGAAAGTTCAAGAAAATCGATCTTCGCACCGCGAAGCTGAAAGACGAAAGAGAGAGCATTCCAACGTCCCGTTACATTACATACTTCGCATCGTCATCGAAGGTGTTCCGCAATGGAAGCTCTGGGGCTTCCCTCTCTCTGCCCTCTCACGATTTCGCAGTCCTCCACTTCCCGCAGAGTGCAAACTGCGAGGAGCTCGTGG
The DNA here is from genome assembly GCA_001662345.2 of Metrosideros polymorpha var. glaberrima. NCBI lineage: Eukaryota > Viridiplantae > Streptophyta > Magnoliopsida > Myrtales > Myrtaceae > Metrosideros > Metrosideros polymorpha. The sequence goes on from BCNH02000002.1 coordinate 567,030, forward strand.
ACGAAGACGCATTCTCGGGGCTTTACGGAGCTCCCTTCTCTCGGATTGAGTTCATCTTTCGGAATTCGCCATAAAGTTCAGTAATTTGCTGATCCTTCTCGTGTGCGCAAAAATGGGATCGATTTGCTTTTCTTAGTTCTTGTCATTTTTGTTGGTGGGCCGAAGTGTTAAGCTTTTCAGATAGCATTGTCTTGTTCTTGCTTTCGTTTCTTTAACGTGGATGCATAACTTGACTTCGGGCCTATCTTCTCGCTTGTTTCGACACTCTTATTTCCTTTTGCTCGTTGTGTGTTTTTGCTCTCAGAAGCGGAGCGTTATCAGAATGATAGTTGACACGGATGACTATGACTTGAGGCAAATGAAGGATATGGCCGCTGCCCGAAAGAGATGGGACTCTCTGGTACTTCACACATCTATCCATTGGAAAATTGCTAAATTCTGCAATTTCGGACTTTGGAGTTTGTAGCGGGGTTCATATTTCGAAAGCCGAATGTCTTGCTAATGCTTTTAGTCCAGTCCAGTTACATCTGGAGACAAAATTCACCGGGAGGATGAGAATCAAACTGGCTGTTTAGGGCTCTCGTGTTGTAGTTGTTTTACTTGATGCCATATGAATGCTGTTTCCTGTTTCATTTTCTAAATATGGAATGAGATAATCTCAAGCCCATAGGTTTGAACCAAATACTGATTTTTAGGCTATTCACGTCTGTGCAAGCATTATGAATTAGACATTCCTTAACATGTGTTTCTGGTTCAAAAGTCAAACCTTTTCGATTGTAATCAGTACTTCAGGGCCAAGTCAGCACTCTTATTATGTCGCATTTGTCTTATGCTGACTGAGACACTGTATATCACATGGTAAGCATCAGTCACTTCCTCAGCTGATGTAGGTAACTTTCAAAATATGTGCCTCGGGCTCTGTTTTATCTGGAATCTTTACAGATTAGGGAACAAAAGGTTAAATGTCTAACCCCGAGGGAAGCCGGATATGCAATACAACTCTCAGATAAGACCCTAGTAGACGTTCGCCCTTCTGTGGAACGCAACAAGGCAAGTGCTGGTTTGTTCAATTTTTTCCTTCCAATTTCTCTGTTGAGCCCTGAAATGAACTCTGACTTAGGAGAATTTTTTGCAAGCCGGTAAATTTGCATTATTCCTCAGTCAACTCTTGCTAAAAGTCATATTTACATTATGTTGTTTGGCCAAATAAAATGCTTGTGCCATGTCATCTTGTGGGTTGTGCCATATTATACTGTATTTTACTGTTTCTGATGATTATCTCCTGCTGTGGTATTTGGAATGTCGTTTGCCACCTTACCTGTGGCGGCATTCCTTACTGTCAACAAAGTTTTTTATTTTATTTTATTTATTTTGTATGTGGATGTTGTCTTTTTTATAGTTCTTCCTCATCAAAGATTGAATCATTTTTGTTATTTTGTTTCTCTGCTGCTAAAGGCTTGGGTCAAAGGATCAACCTGGATTCCCATATTTGATGACAATAGTGGATTTGATCCCAGGAAGATGACAAACTTTGTGATGGGTACTGCCTTTTGCTTTACTTGCTTCTTAGAGAGGTGACTGTCTTTGGCAAAGCCATGCTTTTCAGTTACTATCTAGCACTTGTACATTGGAAGATATCCTATTTAAGATATTAAAATGTGCTAAAATTAGTCTTCTTTTGACCATATGATCTGGTAGAAACAAAAGACATTGGTGTTTCTGGACTGGGATGCTTTAGGCATGATTGGAGTTTGCAGGTTGTGATGTCATGTAACTTACTAGAGAAGGGCCATTGGCAGTTACGACTAATTTCTCCATGTACTTGTAGGTGGTTGGTGGAGCGGTGCACCTACACTGTCCTATAACAAGTTAGTTCTGAAAATATATGCTGTCATTCTTTTTCCCTAATTACATGCAACAGTATATAGATTATTTACTCTTAAACAGGCAGTTCTTACCAAGTATCGAGGAAAAGTTCCGGAAAGATTCTGATCTTATTGTTGCATGCCAGAAAGGTTTGAGGTAAGAATTTCTGCTTAAAATTGTCCGATCTTATGCTGACTATTGGGTGGCTTTCTTTTCTTATTATTTTGCTGACATGCCTTTGTTGGAGAAACCAATTTTATGTGATTGCATTTTCCACCATTCATAATGGATGCTGCTTCGCTCTAGAATGATCGACTGTCCATCATGTGCTTCTAGCTTTTCTCATGAGAAGCTGACCTTTTGAGTGATGTGGCAAAGTTGGAACCATTTTGTTTTCTGGCAGAGAAGCGGAAACCCTGGACAATTAAATAAGAAGCTTCCCAGTGAAACCCGTCCAGTGGCTTCAGCATCAGAAGCATGGTCATAACAAGCACTAAGTGTCTCTTGATTCCCAATGTTGCAATAATAATTATGAATGACTAGTAAAAATAATGCGTTTGCCATCGTTAATGCAAGTGTAAGGATCTTTGGGCTAGGATCTTTGTTTGCACGCAATTGCTCTTGGATGTTGGCTTGCTGTTATGTCTATTGACAATTAACCGTACTATGGTTTATATTCTTTCTTTCTTTTTCTCTTTTTTTTTTTTCAGATCGCTAGCTGCATGTGAGCTACTATATAATGCTGGTTATAGAAATCTCTTCTGGGTTCGAGGTGGAATGGAGGCTTCTGAAGCAGAGGTAACATCTTCTATGATTTGTCGTCCATGATTAGAGTTGATGAGCTAGTTATGATAGTGGGTGCGACCATTTTTTAGCAGGATCTCCCCAGAGAGGGCCCCCAGCCTTTTAAATTTGCTGGAATTGGCGGTGTCTCGGAATTTCTGGGGTAAATATCTCGTTATTTCAGCCCTTTTCTTCAGATGTGCATAACTGTTTCGTAGTTTCTGCTTTATTTTCTAATTTTCTTGACAATGATGCAACCAGAGCACGGAAATATATGCATTCAGAGACTGTCTGTGCATTCTATTATGCTTTCTAAAACTAACAATATACCATGCTATGATGGAAGATTGGTTGAGGACATTCTGCCAGAGTTTGAAATTTGCAGATACAGATGATTATAGATCATGTGGCTGGGTTGTGCATTCATGCAGGTTGAGTTAACCTGATTGGTATGAGCACAAATCAGTTGACTGGTGGTGGTTGTGACCGCCTGTTCAGTTTTAGGAGATAAATATAAGGCCAAATGACAAAATAAATCCCAAACTTTTTAAAAGTTTTCGATCTTATCCCTACCTTTTAATCCTATCAGAAAAATACTCGACCTTTCAAGTTTGGTTCAAATCTATCCTAGATCCTTTAATACCATCTCTGAGAAAGAATCCCAAATTTCTTTTTTTTTTTGGTTTGTGATTACCCCCCTCCTGTCTTTGTTTTTATCTTTTAAATTGGAAAATGTTTATATGGCTTATATCAACAATTTTTTAATTTACTATAAATTTCTCAATTGTTTTTGTACATTAAAAATAAAATACTAGGTTTTTTCCTAAAGGAAATAATGGCCTTAATGGAAATCTTGCGAATACATAATGCTAGAAAGGTAATTGAACTATAGGTTTGTGAGGGAATCTAATCTCGGGATAGATTTGATATGAGTTCAAAAGGTGAGGAATTATCTTGATAAACTAAAAAGGCGGGATAAAATTGAAAAATGGAGAAGATGTGCGGATTTTTACACAATCTTGCCTAAATATAATCTATATCTCAGTCAAATAGACGATACTGGTCAAATGGAGACCATGTGGTGTGTGCACAAAGCGCCTAGGACCACCCATGTTAAAAGCATCTTAAACCTTTTCCGTACTTGTAACTATGAACATATAATCTATATTTTAGTCATATGGATGATACAGCTCAGACAGAGACCATGTGGTGTGTGCACATAGTGCCCAGGACCAATACGGTCCCAACTCCTATGTTCAAAGCATCCTAAACTTTTTCCGTACTTGTAACTTAACAAATAGATTTCTTTGGATGGGTTTTCATGGACTTTGTGATATATTTGATGATCATGATCTTTTTTAATATGACAAGCTTCTAGACAAAGTAAATTATTTTTTTCCTTTTTCTTGTGAAATTTCCCTTGGCAGTTATAATTATCATTAAGTGAACTGCAAAAAAACTAGGTAGCAGACTTTTCTTTTACTATACTGGACATTCTTATTTTGTTTCTGCTTTTCCCCATTCTCAGTTGGACTGATCAACAAAGAGCAGCAGCTGCCAAAGAGGGTTGGGCTTATCGATTAGTATTTTCTGCTCGTCTGGTGATTCTTCTATTTTGAAAATTTTGTGAAAAGTCCCCTCACAGTCTATTATGAGTCTCACATTGGCCTGAAAGATTAATCTGGTTGTTGGCCAAAAAGGACTAATTAATGGTTGCTACATCCTGGTATAGGTTGGACTCTTTCTCGTTGCCGACGCTTTATTCCTTGGTGCACAACAATTGGGTCGTTATCTTCAGGAGCTAAGAACCCACTGATAATAATTGCCAGCATAACTTACTGTTGAAGTACCTTAAGACCTCAATTTTGGACAATGAGATGAAGACTTTAAGTTTTCCCAGCATAGTGGTGGAAGTAGCTCATAGGATGATAATAAAGCCACTTCTTTTTCTTTTGTAATCCTTTGCATCTATGCAAGATAATGGAGCTGTAGCTGTCAATTTTGGCTTTGTTTTGGCTAATTGAGTGGCTAATTAGACTAGTCGGATTGTAAATCATCTGATCACTTTTGGTGAGAGAAGCAGTGTTTCATCAAAGAAATTTTGTTGAGCTCTTGCTGAGTCGGACATCGGTGCCATTATTTGTATGTTGTAGGTGTGGAACAATTGTGCCTGCAATGACTAATGCGGCAATGCCTTTTTCCCATATAGTTTAATGCTTTATCTACCCTTTTCCTTCTTCATTGCCAGTCTTGCACATAACATTATCTCGAATAGTAAAGGGACCTTTATTTGGCATATAATTACATGAGCAGTTTTTTATTTTATTTGGGACAACATTTGTTCTAAGTGAGGCATATCTCATAAAACCCATCATTTTGAGAGTAACATCAAGAGTGGTCTGCATTCTTTACAACCCACTTGACAGGGCTCTAGCCCTGTTTTGGAGAATGGGTGTCGGTAGCAAGAATAAGTTTGGTAATTCTGTGCATTGTGATGCCAAAGCACGTCTAATTGCATTTTCATGCCGAAGCAAAAATCTTCAGACTGGATATCATAGTAGAGCCTGGTTATAAGCTTCATATTTGAATGGAATTATAGGTGTGTATGTATGTGCTGATTTCAGAAGCTAGCTTGTCCTTGACTTAACATGCTTGAGATTATGTATTTGCAGACCAAGTACATGACATATTCTTAACTATAGATCACAGATAGCATCGAGCTGCTTCTCCTTTCTCAGGCTTCTATAACAAGCAAAGGGTGATTGACTACTAAGTCAGAGAGAAGATTTTTAGCCAGCTTGTTTGCTCCTCTGTTGTCGTCTAGGAGAAGCGGGGTTTGGCTACAACCATGAGGTTTGCGATTCTGTGCATTGTGATGCCAAAAACTTCGGTCATATCCAAATCCTTAGGCTGAGTCCCATGAGGAAGCTCCCAATCGAAACTGTGAAGAAGTTGAGCTAAAGCAAGCTCAACACTGGCAGTTCCAAATGCAATAGCCGGGCAACTCCTTCTACCTGCACCGAAGGGTATCAGCTCAAAATCCTGCCCTTTGAAGTCAATGTTGCTATTTTCATCGAGGAATCTTTCTGGTAGAAACGATTCTGGATCGACCCAGGATTGCGGGTCCCGCCCAATTGACCAAGCATTGACGAAGAAACGGGTTTTTGCTGGGATGGAGTACCCATCAATAGTTACGTCTTCCATGGATTCTCTGGGGACTAACACTGGAGCAGGAGGGTGCAACCGGAATATCTCCTTAATGACAGCCTTCAAGTATTGCAGTTGAGGTAGGTCAGTTTCTTGCACGTGTTTTCTCTCTCCAACGACGCTTCGTACTTCGGCTTGTGCTCTTTCCATGGCTTTTCGATTGATGACAAGCTCCGTCATTCCCCAGTCAAGGGTTATGAACGTTGTATCAGTTCCTGCTGCAAACATATCCTGCAAATCCATATGCTACATATAAGAGGTTTCTTCATGCTAAGGGATGTGCTTGTCTATATGAGGCTATTGATATAACAAAATGATGAACCAGAGGGAAGAATGATTCACAAACCAGGATGATGGCTTTAACATTGTCCCTGGTGACAGGCATTTCACCATAACCGTTCTTCTCTATATCAAGTAGAACATCCACAAGATACTTGTGCAACTCCGTAGCTTTATTCTCTTTTTGATGCTCTCTCAGTATCTGGTCGAAAAGGTTATCGAAGCGCCGAAATGTGTGCTGAAGTCTGGACTTCATCCTGGTCAGGCTATGGATGAATTCCATGGAAGGAAAGAAATCTCCTATGCTGAATCCTCCGAGCAACTCCTGATACTCCTCCAGCATCTTTTGAAACCCATGCCTGTCGTAGTCCCCTCCTCCCGAAAAATCCCTGCCAAAAGCTATCCGACAGAGAACATCATTTGCATATAAACCAAGCAGTTTAGTTAGATTTGTGGTGCCTGGATAAGACTCTGTAATCCGGTCAACTAAACGAGCAACTTCTTCTACCCTGACATGACTGTATGACTGAACCCGTTTTACACTAAGCAGTTCAAGTATGCAGATTTTTCTTATATGCCTCCAATAAGCACCGTAGGGGGAGAAGACCACATCAGTGCAGTCATAGAACAAGTGTTTGGCGGAGAAGATCTGAGGACGGCTCGAAAGTGCGAGGTCATGGGTTTTCATCACCTCCTTTGCCATTCCAGCTGAGGAAACAACTACAGTTGGGATTTCACCAAGCTGTAAGAAGATGATCGGGCCGTATGTTCTCGCAAGGTGGTGGAGGGATATGTGTGGCAATTTGCCTAGCTGATGGAGATTGCCGAGGATCGGTAACTTGGGAGGGCTTGGTGGGAGGTTGTACTTTCTTTTCCTGGACTTGTTCTTTAAGAAAACTGTAATCACAGCCGCTATTACCAAGGTTGAGAGAAACAGATGCTGAAGGAGAGCCATTGCCATTTCACGAGAAATTTGCACGGTATGTGATGTTGCAACTGCGGCTTTGTTTGATGTGTATACAATCTGTCTTCTTATACATGGGACTTGTAGAAACCATCTCAGTTTGCTGAGAATTTTTTCGGTTTAGTCAATACAAGTCAAGTTAGCAGACGTCACCCTTTCTTTTTGTACTTGCGTGATGCTTTTGTCATGGTTCAAGACATCAACCCTAGTTGCAAGTTGGCGTATGTTCCTTATCTTACCCCTTAGCATTGCCTCGGTATAATCATTTTAGGAGGGGTTATGATAGAATTCTACCAGGATAGGAATGAAAATAGCAAGAAATACGAATGCTATCGTGACACAAGCTGCCAAACTTCCTAGGGATCACTCATTTTCTGGTCTCAGAATTGTTGGACTGTTGCATGGAAAACTGGTTTGTGGTCCTCTTTTTCTAGATCAATACGTAACACCACAGTCGGGTCAATCGTTGGAAGCCCCATGCCTTTGAAAAATCTCATGGGTGATGGAGATTGTCATGCTTTAGTAAGTTCCCTTTTGATAGAGATCTGCCAAGTAATTAGGTCCTTAAAGACTTTTCTGGGCGTGTCTGATGGAAACCTAACAGATGACCTATTGCTGCAAGATTATTCTTATGTCGCTTATCTGGAGTGGCGTGAACTCAATCTTGTGATACAGTCTCCTTTTTACATGGTATTCTACCGTATTTTAAAAGGAAGTTTTTTTTTTTTATGCTTTTAGTTTTTCTGGAGAATTTGACTGCAACTACTAACGAAACTAGGTTGAAGTTCCACTTAATCCATTTTTTACAAAATTCGAAAAGGCCGTCTGTAAGCCTGTTGATTTTTGGATCTGTGATACCAATGCTGGATTGCGGAGGCGTGATTTTGATATGACTGTTAGTTTGTGGTTTGATGCGAGTGTGTATGTGTTTGGGATATATTTGGCAGAGGAATGACAACGGGACAAGGTGTATAAATTCAAGGTTTCATGGGACAAGGATAGTTTGTTTAGTTTAACAAAATAGTTGCGCAAGTGATGGAGGAGTGGTGGTGGAACATAACAAGAGATATGCATTCTATTCTCAGCTCCCCACACGGTGGAGGGCTGCTCCCCACTCCCCTCCACGATCAATCCAATCTCTATTCATACATCACAGCCACCGCCGTAGAAGATTTTTACCACAATTCCTGGCTGCCGCAAACTAAGCTAGACGCACAGACATTACCTACCTCCCAAGACCAGATTTTTTGTACGATACATCTAGAGTTCTCTAGTACTCAACAGATATTTCTGCATGCTGCACTATTGGATCACAAATTCCAACAAAACCTAACGTTCCTAACCATAAGTCTCCTTTGTCTAACTATCCAATCCTAAGAAGTCAAGCAGATTTGCCTTTCTATCTTGTGTACCCCTCTGATATTCATGATAAATTGGATTTCTCTTGATCACATTGTTGACTTTAGCTACTTAAGACAATAGCTGTCCACATAAATTTGGTCGGTCATTCAAAATATCTATCCATCAAATCTACTCTTCAGTGTGATAGACTAGGTTGAGTTGAAATCCCATGCTCACGCCTGTACAAAGTCGTGGGAAATTACCAAAAAAGTCCTAAATCTATTGTAATTGTGTCAATTCAATTTTAAACTTTTATTTTTTACCAATTTCATCCTAAACCTTTTATAATTGTGCCGATTTAGTCCATTTGGCTAACCAGTGCTGACGTGGCATTTTTTAAATAACATTTTAATAATTTTTTGAATTTTAATAACTTTTTTCTTTTTTCTTTTCTTTAATTTTTTTCCCCTCTTCCACCTAGGGCTGGTGAGGGTTCTAGTCGACCCTCGTCGGCCATAGGCGAGGGCTGGGATGCCCTCGCCGGCACTGAGCAAGGGCGTCGCAGCCCTCGCTTGCCCATATCGGGCAAGGTCGTCACGGCCCTTGCTTGTGACTAGCGAGGGTCGATCGGAACCTCGCTGACACCAAGTGGAAGAGGGGAAAAAAATTAAAGAAAAGAAAAAAGAAAAAAAAATTATTTTAAAAATGCTACGTTAGCGTCAGTAGTGCCACATTAGCGTTGGCCGGCTAAATGGACTGAACTGGCACAATTGCAAAAGGTTTATGACTGAATTGGTAAAAAAAAAAGTCTAGGACTGAATTGGCATAATTTCAATAAGTTTAGGATTTTTTTGGTAATTTTTCCATATGTTGTGTAATAAGAAAAGTAGCTGAGCGCATTATTTTCCTGTTGCAACTAGTTTAGAAAGTGTCTCAGCACCTTCCTCAGGTACCACCCGTTCATAGATTGTTCATGATGCTCATAGCTGATATCTTTTGGACGCGTCCAGGATTTTCGTCTGTCTTCTTCTTGCTATAATCCTGTGGTGCCTCCATCTCTATCAAGGGTGCTCTGTCATGCTATTGACATTGTTCGCGTGTGCCCTCGTGTCGATTTTTGCAGCATCTATGACTCTAAATGTCGATCCCGACAGATTTTTTTTGTTGGACCGCAAGAAATTGTATCCCCGATGTCGGACCACATGATGCTTACGTAGAACCTATGTTAGAAACATAGCAAGGTCAGAAACTAGGAAAAACCTGGAAGAAGGAATTGATTAAGCGAAAACAAAGGAGCTGTGATGGAGTAATATGAAGAAGTAACCATTTGAAGGTGAATAAAAGGAGGAGTAAGATAAAACAGGTTGAATCTGAATGGTATCACGATCTAGATGACCGATCTCCAGCTTAGTAACTTGGAATCACATGCAATTTGTCATAACCCTTTAAAGAAAGTATCATCACACAAAAACCAAATAAGTTTGCAATCGATGGATAAGATTTATTCTTGTTCGATCTAACAACTACCAATCCCCAAGAAACGATACTTGGGGGATCGTAGAAGCCACCAAGTTGGAGAGAGAGAGAGAGAGAGAGAGAGAGAGGGGCAGCCATATATATTTATTTACTGAAGATGAAAAATTACATAGAGACTCTATTTATAGAACACAGAAAGACACTTAAAAACAACTCTTATCTTATTCAACACGCATGCACTTATTAACTAATGCTAATTACCTCTACTAGTAATATTTCAACACCGAGGATATTAGACTCTTCATAACTTAAAAAGTAATTGTACTTCCCTAGTCATGCGGACAAAGCCCATATAGCATATTCTTAAATCATCAATCATAGATAGCATCTAGCTTCTTCTCCTTTCTAGGCTTCTAGAACAAGCAAAAGTCCATGGATAATATTTCCAAGTTGAAGAGGAGAATTTCAGCTGGCTTGTTTGTTGTTCGCCGTTGTCTAGGCGAACCAGGGTTTGGCGACGACAACAAGGTTTTCGATCCTATGCATTGTGATGCCGAAAGCTTCATCCATATCCAAATCTTTTGGTTGGACACCAGGAGGAAGGTGCCAGTCGAAACTGTGAAGGAGTTGAGCTAAAGCAATCTCAACACTGGCATTTCCAAATGTAATTGCTGGGCAGCTTCTTCGGCCTGCGCCAAACGGTATCAGCTCGAAGTCCTGTCCCTTGAAGTCGACGGTGCTATCCCAAAACCTTTCTGGTAGAAATACTTCGGGATCAACCCAGGATTGCGGATCACGCCCTACCGACCAAGCGTTAACGAAGAAACGCGTTTTTGCCGGAATGCAGTATCCGTCAATAGTTATTTCCTCCATGGATTCTCTTGGGAGTAACACAGGAGCAGGAGGATGCAGTCGGAATACCTCCTTGATGATAGCCTTCAAGTATGGTAATTGAGGTAGGTCAGTCTCTTGCACGTATTTTCTCTCTCCAACGAGGCTTTGAAGTTCGGCTTGTGCTCTTTCGATGGCTTTAGGGTTCATGACAAGTTCTGTCATTGCCCAGTCAAGAGTTATGAATGTCGTATCTGTTCCTGCTGCAAAAAAATCCTGCAACATGCATGGGCTACATATTAGAAATATTTTCAAGCAAGTCAGATATGCTTTGCTATGCAAACTTTTTGGCATATTGAAGATGATCATTGGAAGGGGCTCGGGCGAGTCGAGCCCTTATGTTAGGCCTAACTTGTTACTCAACTGTCAAACCATGATCCCCTGTATTCTCTGGAATGTCAAGCTAGAGGGGAGAATGATTTACCGACCAGGATGAGGGCTTTAACATTGGGCCTTGTAAGGGGCATGTCGCCGTAACCATTCTTCTCGATATCGATCAAAACATCCACAAGATCCTTCTGCGTCTCCATAGCTCTGCTTTCATTCGAATGTTCCCTCAGTATCTCGTCAAAAAGATTATCAAAGCGCTTAAAAGTGTGTTGAAGTCTAGACTTCATCCCAGTCAGGCCATGAATGAATTCCATGGAAGGAAAGAAATCTCCTATGCTGAATCCCCCAAGCAGCTCCTGATACTCCTCCAGCATCTTTTGAAACCCATGCTTATCATAATCCCCGCCTACTGAAAAGTCCCTCCCAAAAGCGGTCCGACAAAGAACGTCATTTGCATATAAACCAAGCAGTTTAGATAGATTTATGGTGCCTGGACAAGACTCTGCAATCCGGTGAACTAGACGGGCAACTTCTTCCTCCCTGACATGACTAAATGACTGAACCCGTTTCGCGCTAAGCACTTCGAGTATGCAAATTTTCCTTATGTGCCTCCAATAGGCGCCATAGGGAGAGAAGGCCATGTCCGTGCAGTTGTAAAACAAGTGCTTGGCAGAGAAGATCTGAGGGCGATTTGCAAGCGCTAGGTCGTGGGTTTTCATCACCTCCTTGGCCATTGCGGCCGAGGAAACGACTATGGTCGGGACTTCGCCAAGCTGCAAGGACATGATCGGCCCGTGCTTTCTCGCAAGGCGATGGAGAGATAAGTGTGGTGATTTGCCAAGCTGGTGGAGATTGCCGATGATCGGCAACTTGCGAGGGCTTGGTGGGAGGTTGCTCTTTCTTTTCCTAGACTTGCTCCTCAAGAGAACTATCAGCAAAGCTGCTACGAACAAGCATGTTGGGAGAAACAGATGCTGAAGGAGAGGCATTGCAAGGTATGTGATATTGCTAAACTCTACTTATTTGATTCCTACACGGTTTTTATATATGGATGTCACTGAAACCATCTGATTTGCTGGTCTCTCTCTCTTTTTTTTCATTGTAGTTAATGTCAGTCATGTTAAAAAAAAATGCACCCCTTTTCTTGTAATTATATGATCCATTCGGCATGGACAAATACATTCACTTGCAAGTTGGTGTCCCGGGGTCGAATTTTTTGTCCTGAAAACCGTCCTAGGATATTGTCCTGTGCAGTGCGACAATAGAATGCTGCTAGGGTTAGTGATGCTAATAGCAACGTATAATCAATTCTTTACTGACTAATTATTGGAGCTGCCCCAATTATCTAGGGATTATCTTGCTTTAAGCAAGTCGCTGTTTGATAGGTATCTGCTAAGCAATAATAACGTGGTTAGAACTTTATTATAATTGTCGCGACCTATTTTTCCCGAACCGCGTCAAGAAGGAGGATAGGTTTAGGGGTATTGCCCAAAAGGGTATTGCCCAAAAGGACAGACCATGGGCCCGTTGGATCGAGCGCAGATTCTCCCAAGCCCATACCTCGCATGATGTTGGATTTCGTTTTAAATTCCTTAACAACCTAAGAAATTAACTAAGAGCCACCACTAGCTTATTGGGGTCGGCTAGAAATCAATCGAGACTCGGGAGTGTCGTCTCGATTCCTACGCAACCAGAAATTCTAGGATTGAGAACTTGATTACGCTAATTGTCTAATTAGCGCCCTTCCGGTACCTAACTAGTCGATCATTTACCTAACATAGTCATGCAATCTTGATAGCATTTTACAATCTTAAAATCAAAGTCACTAATGAACATGCAAATGTTTTTGTGATTTTCCCATTTAAAGATTTAGGCTGATTCTATCATGAGAAGGAAGTTAACAAACGATGCATAAAATAAACACTCAATTAACATAAAGCAAGCTACTCTAAGTGTGATAAAGCAAAACCTGCATTTTATCGAGTATTAATATTACAAACTTTACATGAGTTTAAAAAGGGACCGGAAGGGACCGATAATTCATCGAGTATTAATAATTACAAACTTTATATGAGTTTAAAAAGGGACCGAAAGGGACATCGGTCGATCGCCGTCTTTAGGACTGCCTTAGGATAAATGTTGCCTTTAGATGTCGAGTCTTCGACATTTGCTCACAACATGCACCCTTAAGCATACATCTAATGCAATCAATTTGTAATCAAATTCAATCAAAATGGCATCGAGATTGACCTTTGCCTTACATCGCCCTCACATACATCTAGCATAGACATATATTTAAAACTAGGCTAAATGTGCACTTAGATCAATTAAGACATTGATTATCACACAATCAAACAATTGAGTGACACCTACAAGAGGGATCACTTGACCATTTTTTTTGGGTTTTATGCTTCAGATTCGGGTCGAACGAATTAATTTGAAAAATATATCAAACGGGGTTCAAATCTAATGATTCTGGTGTCATTAGAAAGCTTGTAATGTGTTCTTCAATGTTGAAGAAAACCATTCCATCCAATTTTAACTCGAAAGATCTGATTTCGGTGATTTAAGAAAAGTGATCAGGATTTGACCCGAATCTGATACATCTTGGAAGAAAATTCAGTAAAAATAGCAAACCTAGTGGAAATGTGTCAAATTTCGGCGTACAGCTGGACAACCACGTGCTGAACAAATTTCATGTTCTGAGTTCTCGCAAAGAAGTCCTCCATTTTTCCCGGTAATTCAATATTTCCCGAGGACTTTTCTGAAAACAGTTCTAGAGGCCAACACCGACCTTGTCCGCATTTTGATTTTTACAAAAATATCAGATCTCACATCTTGGCTCTGAAACTTTGTAGTATACCATTTAAGACCATAACGAACAACTTTGTAGTTTTGATATTTTGCAAAAAAGGCCATCTACTATGTGATTTTTATATTTCAATCCATAGCATTTTCTGGACTCAAAACTGACTCGATGAACAGTAAAATGACGTTGCACTTTAGGCCAGGTTAAAATGCACATTTTGATCTGAAAAATATATATGATGTAGATCCAGATGTTTTCTACAACTTTCATGAAGAAATATTTCTAAAAAAAAAGCACACAGAATTCTCCAAAAAATCAATCTTGACGCAAGGTCAGATCTCACAGCAGCAGAATAGGTCTAAAACAGCAAGAACAGAACAGCAGCAGAATGTGGATCGATTCTGTCAACTCACGGAAAAGTCAATATCACCAAGCAAACGATGTTCATTTTTTACATACAACCACTCAAATCGAAGCTTAGAAAGTCCTCTTCGATTGTCTAGTTGAGCATTTTTCCAGATTCCATCCTTATTTGGCTCAAAAGGGGCAGAAACCGAGACAGGTTCACTGGACTACGAAAAATGCAGAAACACAAACATGCAATGATTTCTCATCCGTTGGCTCCTAAACATGGTTTAGGTGTTACTTACCTTCAGATCTGTCCGACATCCATTGATGATGAAGCTGTTATTTAACAAACACACTAAGTTAGTGAAGAATCAGAATCTATAGCGATTTATAGTAAAAAGAACAGAAAAGGGGAATGAACCACTTAGCTTCTTGCCATCTTCAAAGACCGGTTCGTTGCGCCGGGGACTCGCCTCGTGGATCGGCTTGTACGGATACGAAGTGGGATGCACCAGCTTCGCATCGATTGGCGAAGCACGGCCAGAGACGCACCGGCGAGGGAGGTTCAGCTTGATGGAGGAGGAAGCAGCGCCTCTTGCAGGTCTCACAGATCGCAATCGAACAGCGGCGAGACCACCTGAGATCGTCTCGTTTGGGCGATGGCAGCAAGCCGTGGATCAAACAAAGCAAGGCAGAGGAACGGCGTCGTGTCAGCAAGAGGAAGCAGCAGGATGACGGCTTCCGACGGACTAGGAAGGGCGATGGTGGTAGTAGACTCGTCGTTCGGTCGGCAGAGCATTCGCGTGCAAGGGAGAGACCGAAGTCCCCCCTGTCCGTTCTCCTTTCTTTTTTACTCTCTCCCTTTTTCTCTCTGTTCTTTTCTATTTTCTTTTCTGCCTTTTTCCGTTCTGTTTCTCGTCTGCACGAGCTCCGGATTTTCTGCTGTCTCTGCAAATCGGCGCCGCAGGCGTTGCCACTCAACGGGCACCTCCTGCTCTGTCTCTCACCTGCTCCAGTCCCTCTCCAGGCTCTGTCTGCCCTACTGTTGCTCGTGTCTCTGCTGGCAACGTCGGAAATGTTGCCGCTGATCTTTGGTCGCAGTAGCGGAGGTGACGGGGTCGTCGGGGATGAGAAGCTGCGAGGATGTGGTGCCGGCTGGAGATCGTCGGACGATGGAGGTGGCCGGCTGTCCCAGCGAGGTCGGCGGAGGGAGAGACCGAAGCCTCCCACCTCTCCGTCTCCTTCGCGCACTCCTCTCTCCGTCGCCTTCTCTCCTTGTTAAACGAAAAATATAATGTTTGGAAATAGCACGACTTGACACATGGTTAATGTCCATATCTGTAGTCCACCGGGACCTTCTCCAATCATAAATGCTAGAAAATATAACTGTTATAGAGAACTAAGATGGATAAACATGGGTCGACAGGCTTAGGCTATACCCGGGTCGGTTGGAGGAAATGAGGTCGTGGGTCTTCATGATGTCACGGGCACAGTCGGCGGACAATACGACGAGGACGGGTGCGCTCCCCAAGTGGAGCATCATCAAGGGGCCATCTCGACAGGGCTTGGAGTGAGCGGTGAGGGTAATCGCCGAGCTGGTGGAGGTTCCTGATGATCGGGAGCTTCAGCGGTGATGGCGGAAAGTGGAGGCTAGTGGTGGCGGAGAAGAGGAGCCGGAGGCATTTGAGGGCGAGGAAGATGATGAAGAGGACGAGCAGGATTGAGGTCAGCAAGGGAGTGAAGGAGAGTAGCAGTGAGACTACGTTGAAGCTCAACATTGCCGGTGGCGGCAGTGGTTTTTCGCTGTTTCTGTGGCTCTAAGTGAATGCCTTTCTTTTTAGTGTTGTGAAGACGAATGGTGGAGGTGCTAGCGTCCACGTTTTCAATTTTCGGCCAAAATTGATCAAATTGACTAAATTGATAAATTGTCAAAAGTTTTAGGACTAAATTAGCCAAATTAAAAGGTTTAAAACTGAATTGGCACAATTACAATATGTTCAAGACTTTTTTGGTAATTTTCCCAATGTTCTTATTTATGTTTTGGTCTTGGGATTGTTAGCCTTGTCTAGGGAAAGATTTGTCTATACTTGAAGGGTTGTCCCAAATTGAGTCTATATAAATCCTTTTAAAGGTTTTCCGGGTAGGTGTGTATCTTAATGAATTTATGTAATTGAGCTCTTAGATTTCAGTATCACGATAAAACTTTGTATCTCTTTGATGGATTCGCTTGATTCGCGAGTCATATCCCATGTATATTAAGGTGGATTTTCTTTGGTGATGAATATTTATGTCGTCGCACTTGTGTTCCCTTCTAAAATCTAAATTGCCGACTCTTTTTAGTTCAGTTTCGTATAGAAGAAACAAGAGTACGTTGAGAGGAAAGAGTAGATTGGGAATATCGTTTGGGATGGTTCAGTAAGCATTTGTCAGAATCCAAGAACGACATGGTCAACACCATAATGCACTTTGACGGGGCTTGCGCATTGCTGAAACATATTAGGGGTGAGCGGTTCCAGGTTCTGGGTAGATTCCACCTGGAACCTACCCGCCCCTACAGGTTCCTCATTTTTTGGAACCTGGAACCTACCCGTTGGAACCTAGAACCTGGAACCTACCCTGTCACAGGTTTCAGGTTCTTACAGATTCCTTCATCAAACAACAAAGATGTACTAATGCGATAAACATAGACAACAAAAACTAATGCGACGCCAAATTAGAGTATCGATACTTAAACGTTGTAGTTATCATTCTCAATGCTGTAATTTTTAC
>BCNH02000002.1:588731-634922 GCA_001662345.2 Metrosideros polymorpha var. glaberrima
AAAAAAAAAGTCACTAACCAATATTTTTTTTTTCGCCAACAGCTTTTGACACGTATAAACTCTTATTGAAATTTACCAACAAGGAAAACAAATCCATATTTTTTGGTACGGAGCAGTAGAATTTTGCTCTATACATAGATACTTGAAGAAACATACTAAATTAGCTACCACACTGTTTGTGACGCTCTAGAATGTCACGCACAATACGTGTCTTTTCTATATTATCCTTTCGTTATTAATAGCATGCAGAAGCACAATAAAAATTTTCTCAACCATCCCGTACGAGAAAATTTGCACGAGTTTAGTTAATGTGCATAAACCTCTTTATTTATATTACACATCAAGTTTACAACTTTTGTACATCATTCAAGCAACATACAAAATACAAAAATCCTAGGAAAGAGGTCGGGTCAACTAGCGCCACTGCTCCCATACCATCTCAAAAGCATGCCTATACCAAACCACCATCCCACTCATGGGTTGATAACTTCCGGCTTTGCCACATCCCCTCCATCGCCATGTCTAGGGAGGGACCGCTAAACCCTCTCCAAGGTGTAACTATCCCGCCATTACATCAACATACCACGTGGTGAAATGGTGGGGAAGAAGTTCAGGTAAACCTACATCGACCCATACCGTAGAAATACACTTAACATATACAATATCATATTCCAATACAAGCATATCATGATATTCTCATTCTATACGTAGGGGCAATCCAAAGCAAGGAACAGGAGATGGATTCATCCTACATGACTGAAAAATAAGGAGCGAGTTGAAGCCAAGTAAATGAAATTTATAGGTTTAAGTTAGAAAATCACCTTACCACTCAACTTGGTACAAAACAATATAAGCACATAACAACCGAATATGTATGTCGAGTACCTGAGTAAATGTCTTACCTTTCCTATTATGACATGCCAAAGTAATTTACTAATAACATAGCTCAACATTATTCACTCATAAGCATGCGGATGGCATAAAATCTTTTGGTGCATATCAGTACCTTGCCCTTTTCTAATCACATACGTGGAGGATGATTAATTCAAGCTTACATCTTTCCTTTTTTCGTCATGCCTTTTAATGTTCACATCATAATAACATACTTATCTCCTTCCATTTTGCAATGCAAGCAATGATATGTAAGCATTTACATGCATTTCAATACATGTACCCACCTTCTTGCTTTATCACATATTCCTCAAAGTAATGAAATGTATTAGTCAAACAATCAAGCAATAAGCAACACATGATTGCACTCAACAGGTGGATGTACTCAGAAACTGGATGTAAACAGGTAAATGAATACACTTGGGCAAGTGAATATACTCAACAAGTGAATATATTTAGGAAGTAAATCTGATTGAACAAGTGAGTTTGATAGAACAAGTGAATCTGATCAAACAAATGAATTTGATAGAACAGGTGAATCTATGAATCTGATCGAACAAGTAAATCTAATAGAAGAAGTGAATTTGATCAGGCAAGTCAATATGCTTAGACGACTAAATATACTCAGTAAGTGAATATACACAAAAAGTGAACCTGATTAGTAGGTAGTCGAACTCAATAAGTAAATCAAACTCAGTAAATGAATTCAAACTCAATAAGTGAATCCATACTCAGTAAGCGAATCAGTGAATCAGACTAAGTAAGTGAATTTAGACTTAATAAGAGAATTCAGACTTAATAAGCGAATTAAACTTAGTAAACAAATATGGTTAGACAAGTGGATAAAACTAGCGACGGTTGAATCTAAAATTATCATGGTAATATTCTCAAGTTCATATTCATTATTTTTACATATGACATTTTGCCTACCTCAAGTAAATTAATCAAACATCTTATAGGCATGTTATCACTCATCAAAACAAATCAAACCATCACAACATCTTAACACACCACACTTAAAATGCTCACGCTTATCATTGAATTTAACTAAAACTAAGATTTATATAAATTGAGCTACCAAGTCAAAAGCACTAAATAGATTAATCTAACTTATCGTTTAGATATTTCACTTACCTCGAATAAAGACTTGACAGCTTAGGGTGGGTTTGGTTCAGTATTTGGAAGGAACTTTCAGCCTGAATGCTCAATTGTGAAATGCCGAACTGTTTGACAAGTTTTTTCTAAATGAGCATTCGGCCAAATGCTGACCTTGGGAAGGCTAAAATACTAAATGCTGAATGCTAGAGGGACCAGCATTCAGCATTTCAGCCTTCCCAAGGCCAGCATTTGGCTGAATGCTCTCTTGGAAAAAACTTGTCAAACAATTCAGCATTTTGCAAAGGAACATTCAGGTTGAAAGCTCCTTCCAAATGCTGAACCAAACCCACCCTTAAAACTTTGGTTCACCTTCAACAAAAATAACAAAAATAAAAAATCAACGATGTTAGATTTTAAAACGACAAAACCCATTGGTAGAAAGTAGTGGAAATCAATGATTTACCCCATCCAAGTCTAAGATTGAGTCTGAGACTTTGATATCACGAGTATGGGACCTTCGTTTCCACTCGTGGGTTTTGAAAACGAAAGATTGCAGAAGAAAGTTGGTATTTGGAAGATATTGAAGTAGATATTTCTACTCTTGTATTTTGAGTATTCTCAAGTATTCGGCCAAGACAATGTTATAAGAGGGGAAATTGGTTAACCAAGGTTAAAGTCTTGATGACCTTGGGTTAAAGTGCTAAGTGCCCCATACTTGAGTTTCAAATGGCCCCTATAAAATAGCTAGAGTGCAAATTGTCCAATATCATTTTCTCACGTGAAGATATTTTGATGAAGAGGAAATGGCTCCCTTTTCTTCGGCCAAGTAAGTAAGTGAATCATTAATAGCATTAATTGACTTAAGCCAAGATACATTATGTAATGTATAATGTCAAGGTTATTGAAATTAAATCTCTCAACTAAAAGCATGGTTTAAAATCTTGAGTAAAAAAATGAGAGGTGGGTGTGCCAAATAAAGGAAATCAGATGCTTAATACCAAAATAAATATGTTGTTAGGTTACTAAAATATTTAATAAATCAATATGTAAACAAGAAAACCAATTTTCATTTTGAACATCGATAAATCTGGAAAATATCTTAAATTCACTAAAATTATTTAAAATTCCATACCGATTACTAGGGAAAATTTCGATTCAAACTCCAAAACTTGAATATCATCAAATATGAATTTTAGAACATACCGGCCCTTTCTACAAATAATTTGACGGTGAATTAAATATCTTCATCCTACACCACTAACGTACACGTCGGTATCTATCAACTTAATTCTAACACTTTGGACGCTAGGCAATTACATCGCAGGAAATCGTCCTAAATATTATTATTGAACATGGAAATTTTCGAATGTCACATTGTTATTGTTAAGCGATTCAATCAAATGCAGAAAATTAACAACCTCCATATTTAATTAAGTAGAGCCTATCACCATTTAATGATGTGCTATTGGCTTTATTAGAACAAGTTTAGTCATAACCTTTTCATATAGACATACATGTTAAACTATGTCTCAAATTTTGAGTCAGATCATGCTAGGCCATCGCACAATGCCCTCGCTCGGGGCCAGCGAGGGCCATGACACTCTCACCCAGTGTCGGCAAGGGCATCCCTGCCTTAAGTTAAAAAAAAAAAACAAGAAAAGAAAAAAATACAAAAAAAAAATCAAAAAATCCAAATAATATTAAAAATTGTCTATGGCAACACCGGTCGGCCAAAATTGGCCGGATGGAATGAATTGGCACAAATACAAAAGGTTTAGGACTCAATTGGCAAAAAAAAAATTAGGATTGAATTGACACAATTACAATAAGTTTAAAACTTTTTTGGTAATTTTCCCAAATTGGAGAACGAAGACATATTTGTACTATAAAAGGGATTTCGAAAGTGTGGCTTTTACAAGTCTTTTAAGTTGGTCAGAATTCTTCGACCAACTTTTTAAGAAAAGAATAAGGGTTAATACCACAAAAAATCCCAAATTGATACACTTGTGAAAATTTTATTCAAACTAATTTTTCACTACCAAAAATCTCAAACTAGTACACTTGTGACAAATTTACCCTCCATTAATTTCTATTAAATTTTACCATCAAATCGCTAAGTTTGATGACATGTGGTAGTTGACGAGGATATCGGTTTGGGGCTTTAGCCCCCGTTTGTCATTGGTGTACCAGTTTATGATTTTTCGTAGTGTTAATTCAAATTAACGAAACTAATAGGGGGTAAATTAGTCACA
The DNA here is from genome assembly GCA_001662345.2 of Metrosideros polymorpha var. glaberrima. NCBI lineage: Eukaryota > Viridiplantae > Streptophyta > Magnoliopsida > Myrtales > Myrtaceae > Metrosideros > Metrosideros polymorpha. The sequence goes on from BCNH02000002.1 coordinate 592,973, forward strand.
AACGTATCGATTTTGGGTTTTTTATGGTCAAAAAATTAGTTTGCGATAAATCTATTTTAAGTATATTGTTGACACCTAAATTTTGACCCTCATTTAGTTTTTATTTAGAATTTATTAAATTGCACAAAAAAATAGGGACCGACCCCCGGCCCCTCAAAAAAATATTAAATCATTTTTTATTATGGTTTTCATATAGTTTTTTATTTAATTTTTAGCATGCATTATATGCATTTACATTTAAATCGAACCGGCGATGGAATTGAAGCTAATTTGATGCGATTTAACCCCTAGAGATCCAATTGAGATAACAATTAAATTTGGGGTCGAATTTGCAAATAATAGAAAGTTGAGGCCCTTGACTTGACCTAATATTGCCTATATAAGCACCGCTATGTCTCAGGGTTTAGGGGTCGGCGATCATATTCAGAAAATTCAGAGAGGCGCATGTGAGAGACAGAACTCTGCGGCCAAGCTTTCCTTGGCGACCTTGAATCCTTAGGCCGGCGACGCCACACGAAGCCATCGCACCTCCATCGACGAGCTGTCCTCCCATCCGATGAACAGCCGCTGCCTTTGTCGTACCCCCTAGCAACGATCAACGTTCTGCTGTTGCGCTTCGCTCGACGACCTATCATTGTGCTGCTGTCCTCACCGACGCCGTCCCTGTTTTGAGTCGACGCTGACCCTACCCATCGTTGGTGCCACGAGGAGCCTCCGGCCCGTCAACGAATGGCTACTTTCCCGGCCCAACAACGAGCTCCCACCGTGAAGATTTTGCTGATCCTGCCCTGCACCTGGTCTTTGCCTCCGTGGAGTGGAACACACATGGCTAAAGGGTAAGAGAACAACTTGGCAGAAAGAGCAACGAAGAGCTGAGAATCGGAGAACACGTCCAGAAGGAAAGAAGAGAAGTCCAGCATCCCATTATCATCATCATCCGATCTTATCATCCATGCTCTCCAAGCGTTGATCAAGCCTTCGTCGTGAATACCACATCGGGAACCGACGCTGCTTACCAGGCCATCCGTCGAGCACCACCGTGGGCAGTCCATATCCGCACCACCAGCAAGTCCAATCCCGAGCCACCACCACCACCGGCTTATCCCGATTCCAATCCCGCCGCATTCGAATTTGGAAAAGTTATCCACGAAATAGGTAATTTACTTATCCGATTTGATTCCGATATTTATTGTTTCCTAATTTGAATCATTGTTATCTAATGTGCATATCTCCTAGATTCTATTAGGATTAAATTAGGAAATTTCCTAATTCGACAACGTGCATAATAGGCAATCTAATATCTAATCCTTGATATTCGATTCCCGCGCACGGAAGATTGGCCAAACTTATTCGCAATCCGTCGGATACGATTTGCCAAATCTTAACTTGTCGGCCAAACCTATCCGTAATCCGTCGGATATGATCCGCCGATAAAATCTTGCCATTTGAATGTGATGGATATTTGGTGCATATTTTTTTAGATATTCTAAATATTTTCAAAATTTGAAATTCCTTTTTTAAATCAAAATAAGTACGAAGGTGGAATTTACTAGAGATTCCATCTTTAAAATCATCTTTAGAAAGATATGACTTTTTAGAAATCGTATCTCATAGGTTACATTCCATTTTAGAAAGATAACGTTTCCTAAAAACGATATCTTATAGGATTTAGTTCATTTAAATAATCTTGCATATAGATTAGCATTGCATCATTTAAGTAACAATTCATCTTAAAATCTTTCTAGAACTAGGATCAGATTTTCTAAAATATTGTTGGGATTTAATTTCAATTAATTCCTAAATATTAAAGATAATCTTCATTTAGGATAGTTTGAATTTCATGCATTTTTTATTCCGAAAATCATAAAATACCAAAAATAAACATTCATGTGCGTGTCACATATTTGGTATGTCATTTAGTCTAGATTCATCTTAGTACTATGTCTAGGATCATTTTAGTTTCATAACTAGGTGCATTCATGTAGTATCATGTCTAGGTTCATTAATTTAATTTGATAGCTTAAATTAAATGCGTGCCATTTAGTATAGTTGCATACATTTTACCCGTCATTTAGTGAAGGTGAGTTTATGACCATAACGTGTGACATTTATTTCATAAGTCATTAGATTCATGTCATTTAATTTAGTGCCTTTCGTATAGTATATTTGCATTGCATTTTAGTATAAAGTTGCATTTATTGCATTTCATTAAATAAGTTAAAACTCCAAAATAATTGCATTAGTTTAAGTCTTACGCTTTGGAAATAAGCGTTAGGGATTAGGCTGCAGCGTCCAGGTACGTCATCTTTCCCTCTTTGCAATTTATTTATTGTTTTGGTTTATCGGGTGTTTATTTTTATCTGTTTGCGTACCCGCATGATCATTTTCACATGTTAGGACTTTAGTCTAAAAAATAATCCAAGTTGCATGCCAAACATTTTTTCTTAAATAAAAGAACGGTACCGAAAGGACGTTAGAGTAATCTAGCGTAACCAAGTCCCCGGACTCATAATATCTAGTTCGAAGGAATAAAGTATTTCTCCTAATACTTTATTTAGGTGTCTAATCGACCTACACTAAACTAATTAGTGGCGACTCCAAAGTTAAATCATTTGCATGTTAATTATTTGAACTTAAGTCACAATTTGGTAGAGCTTGGGAGAGCTCGAGCTAGGTTAGTTAATTTACTAATTGACTTAGTAATCCATTAGCCTAGATTTTTTTCGAAATTTAGGTCGCGACATATATCAGCGTGGAATTCTTCGTGGTATTAAGAAAAATGCATATTTATTCTTGAAAGGCACACCTGATCTTTCCCATTTCTTGAATGATGCTCTACTGTTCAAGGGATAGTTTATGTATTCTAGTGCTTCCCAACATGTGAAGTCTTGGGGCCTCCCCTGGATTCTCGTGTCGTATCCTATGAATATGTCTGGCTCCTTATCCCAAATTGTTGCTTTGTTCGTTTCTATATTTCTCACCACACATATTCAAGCAAGAGATCAAAGAAGTACGACCATTGGCCATTCTCGAGAAGTTCTTTATACCGATGAAGATAATCAGCTAGAGAATCATTCAATTAGTCGCGAGTTAATTCTCATTGATTTATTTTATAGAGCAATTACATCAGGCTATGAGTTTGGGTGTATACAAGGGCTGAAAAACATTTGAGCATGTGAACGATTATAATTCTCCGATTGATAGTAATTTATTTATTGGTAGATATTTCTATAGAGCAGATATTGACACTTAGACCGAACCATGTAAGTCTCTCGTGTCCTATATTGTTCCTTGTTGATGTCTCTAGTAAATTTATTTGCTCGCGTTGATTTAATTACAAGATGTATCTCATTCGCCTCAATTTTACAACAATACACATAAGTTAATGATAATGGGTCTTAACTAGGGAATGGAATGGCGACAGCAAGAAGATGAACTTTCCTGTGGATGGTAAGGCCAGTGCATTCGGTCATGTCCAAATCCTCCGCTTTCAGTCCCTCGGGCGGTGCCCAATCGAACTTGTTCACCAGATTTGCCAAAACAAGTTCGTTGGTCGCCATTGCGAACGACGTCCCGGGGCAACCCCTCCTCCCGGCACCGAACGGAATCAGCTCGAAATCCTGTCCCTTGAAGTCCACCGGGCTGTTCAAGAATCTCTCCGGCTTGAACTCATCCGGCTCGCCCCACGCGCCAGGGTCCCTCCCGATGGTCCATGCATTCGTGATCACTGTAGTCCCTGCCGCGATGTTGTAGCCCCGGATTTCGACGTCCTGGGTCGCCAGTCGCGGGACGAGCAGCGGGATCGGAGGGTGTAGGCGGAGAGTCTCTTTGATGACTGCTCGTAGGTAATGCATTTTCTCCAAGTCCTCATCAGTCATTATTGGCTTGCCATTGGCGATTTCGCGGACCTCAGTTTGGAGCATGTTCATGGCACGAGGGTGCCTTAAGAGCTCGGTCATTGCCCACTCCAGGACCGTGTACGTTGTGTCAGTTCCAGCTGTAAATACGTCCTGCACAAGCACAAGATTACTTTAGTAATCAATCATCATGGACACCTAATAATGCTTATCGCGTCATTCAATTGTGACTCATAAGTTTCAAGAATACTTATTAAATATTAATATTGACTTATAAATTCTACTATCGCTTTAAAAAGTACCATCTAAATTTGTGAGATGTTTTTGGAATTCAATGAGAACTTATTATATAATTTTGTGATCCTTGTATCTTTAGAATTCTCTTAGTTAAGTGGTCAACTCGAGTGCAGGACCGATCTTGGTAGGGATGGAAAAAGAAATGGTTATATTCTTCTTATCCCTATTCAGAGGAAACTTTCTCATTTAGAGTTATGATTTGAGGGGGTACAAACATGAATATAATCCATAGGCAAATCAATTAAATTAAATGTGAGTAATTTTTATATTTGTGATTCATCTATAAACCATGGGTTGGAGATAATTTTCTTGGAAAAGTACGGGCAGTGAAAAGAAAAAATCGGGAGTGTACGGAATGCTTGGTGGAGAAAACAGAGAGAGCTTACCAAGATGAGTGCTTTGATGCTATCGGCCCCAAGAGCAAAACCAACAGTCTTATCCTTCTCGATCTCCAGCAAAACGTCCACGAAGTCTCTCCTATCTTCACCTCCACCGCCGATGTTCTTCTCCTCCGTCTTCCTCCGATGCTCCTCCACCGCCTCGTCCAGGAACTGGTCGAACTCCCTCGCGACCACCTCCACTTTTGCGTCCAGACCAGTCAGCTTGTTGATCCACCCAAGGCTCGGAATGAAGTCCCCGACGTTGAAAATGCCCAGCAACCCCATCATGTCCGTCAACAGTCCCTTGAACTTCTTTCCCTGCTCGCCGTCGCTGTACTTCCTCCCCAGAGCCACCCGGCATATGATGTCGTTCGTCAGCGAGGCGAACACATCGCTCAGATCCACTGAGCGACGCTGCTCGATCTTGTCCATCAACAGAGAGATCTCTTCTTCACGGACCGTCCGAAACGAGTGGACCCTCTTGTTGCTCAGCAGCTGGAGCACGCAGATGCTCCTCATTTGCCTCCAGTACTCGCCGTACGGCGCCAGCGCCACGTCCTTGCGGTGGTACAGAAGCCTCTCAGACAGGGTTGACCTGAATCGGAGAAATGACATGAATCGGCACGTATTTAGTACCCATGAAGCTTTCGTCTTGTTAAATGAAAAATATAATGCTTTGAAATAGCACAAGTTGACACATGGTTAATGTCCATATCTGTAGTCCACCAGGACCTTCTCCAACCATAAACAGAACATGGGTCGACGGGCTTAAGCTATACCTTGGCCGGTCGGAGAAAATGAGGTCGTGGGTCTTCATGATGTCCCGTGCACAGTCGGCGGACGATACGACGAGGACGGGCGTGCTCCCCAAGTGGAGCATCATCAAGGGGCCATAGCGTCTCGACAGGGCTTGGAGCGAGCGGTGAGGGTAATTGCCGAGCTGGTGGAGGTTCCCGATGATCGGGAGCTTCAGCGGTGACGGCGGGAGGCGGAGGCTACTGGCAGCGGCGGAGGAGAAGAGGAGGCGGAGGCATTTGAGGGCGAGGAAGGTGATGAAGAGGACGAGTGGGATTGAGGTCAGCGAGGGAGCGAAGGAGAGTGGCGGTGAGACTGCGTTGAAGCTCAACATTGCCGGCGGCGACGGTGGTTTTTCGCTGTTTCTGCGGCTCTAAGTGAATGCCTTTCTTTTTAGTGTTGTGATTCACAACTTGTGAAGACGATTTTCTTCCGAATGCGACAAATATATATATTTACTAAGAATATATATATATACTATACTATACTATACTTTTGACTTGTGATCACAATACATGAGCAACAACGATTTTCTTCCGAATGCGACAAATATATCACTATTGTTATTATTATTTATTTGGTGGATCGATTTTGTAATCAACGTCTAAATCTCTTTTTTTTTGGGGGGGTCCAACTATAAGATTTACTTCACAATAATCCCTCTTTGACAAAAACTTTATCTTTTGACCGATGTGTAAGTTATGATATGTGGAGTTCATTAAATTACAATTGATAGCTTGAAAGCAAGTCCCACTAAAAGGAGTTGTACGCGTGAACATGCACGCATCCAATTTCTCAGAACTTACAAAAACCTCAGCATCATCGACAGCGATTCCGCCTGGAAATGGAATTAGTACTCGCCGATGACCTTGTTAGTTTCGGCTAAAGAAGCAAAAATTAGCCAGAAAATACAAATCGACTTGTTTTGTCTGATCTGCAAGAGTGATGCGAAAGGTGAACCAGAAGGATGGTGGTGCACTCCTCTTGCGACCCCGCTTCATATTGATTAGGATGGGTCGTGTCGTTATTGTTTGGAAAACAGATCTATACGTGTCGAATTGTGTTAAATTTTAAGCCGACATCGCTTTGACGTCATATCGAATTCATTTGTACACTCGAAATTTCGTGTTTGATTGAATATCTCGGAGAAGGTTTCTCGAGATGATCAACACGGATGTCAACCAAAAATTTGTCATTACGGTTGGTTTGGCAAAATAGAGACCATGGATCAAGACGAGTGTTGTGGTATAGAGAAGCTGTTCCTGTTAGGAAATCACTGCACAATCACACGAAATAGAAAGTAAAAAAGTCGAGAGAGAGAAATTGAGATGCAATGTTTTATTCTAATTCACCTTTAAACTAACAACTCTCGTGTTTTCCTTCGAAGGAGAGTTATGAACCATATCTCAACATTCTCTCACTTAATGAATACTTTACATGCTTTTTTAAATCTAACGCAATTGTACACCATTCAAACTTTCTACACTTACTGCCTTGATAAAAAAATCTACACTATTCACCTGTGTGTCGACTTTTTCTAGCACTACAATTTTCTGTTCCACTTTTTCTCATATGAAGTAATATTGTATGCTGATGTGCTTTGTATTTGCATGAAAACTAGAATTCTTAACTAAGAATATAGCACTCTGGCTATCGCACCCAATCTTCACTCTTCCTTGTGTAAACCAAGCTCTTTACACAATTTGCACAACCAGATCACTTCTTTGGCAACATAAGTAAGGGCCATGTACTTTGCCTCAGTAGTAGATAAAGCAATTGTGCTCTACCTCTTGCTCATCAATTCATAGCTTCACTGAATAAAGAGACAACATATAGCATTCACAAAACACTTTAGTTCTGATGCTTTATGTCCCTCGTGCTTTCCTGTCAAATGGGAGTATGAACCACATCTCAATATTTGTTAGGAGACTCTTTTCTAACACAATCACACATACATCTTAACAGTTCTGAGCTAGTGATGAATGGTTGTTGCATTGTAAAGCTTCAGTACATAGAGACAAGGAAGAGATTAAAATTGAGATACGTTGGTGTGAATGATTGTGGAGACATTAAGTTCTGATATCAAAGCTAGATTTGGCCTAATACAACAGCCTTAAACTGATATCTCTACATCACAAATAGACTATGTAGCATGGACATGTGCTGGGAGTCTTCGAGTCGTGTCCGACAAGCATCGAACACCGACATGTGTTCGACACGTTCGAACACGTGGTCAACACTCCTGACACGCGAATCTAGCCTTAGAGGAGAGCAGAGTGTCATCGAAAAAGATTTTGAAGAGAGAAAGAGAGATGAAAAAGGAGAGATGAACAGCAATTTGACAACGACGAGGCAAAGGCAGAGCGACGGAGGCGGAGTGGTTCGTTGGACGAGGGAGAGTAGAGCTCAGTCGCGTGTCAAGATTGAGAGAGAGAGAGAGAGAGAGCAGAGCCAAGCGTCACGTGGAGAAAAAACGAGAGGGAGAGAGAGAGAGAGTAGAGCCAAACGTCACGTGTAGAAAAAAGAGAGGAGAGAGTAAGTTGTGGATCTGTGTGATGACCGATGAGTGGTAGTAGGTGGGGTAGTGCAGGCAAATGGAATGGGTGAGTGGGTGGCGTGTGATGTGGGAGAAAGGAGGGTGTGAGAGGTGAGTGATGGGATTGGTGATGTGAGAGTAATGGGAGGGAAAAGGGGAGAGGCCGAACGGGAAAAAGGCCTAAAGGCTTTTTTTTCTTTTCTTTTTTGCTAAATTTTATTCATTTATTTATGAATTTAAATAATAATAATTTATCGTGTTTATATAAAAATGCATATTTAATATACAACGTATCAAAATTCTCTATTTTTTTTAAAAAAATAACGTATCAACGTGTTATATCGCGTACCAGTGCTACATAGCAAATAGATAGTAATAGAGTAGGAGAGGTTTTGATATCAAAGCTTTCATGATCATCCATTATTCGCATATGCATTACATATTTACATACCTCGGTTTTTAACCAAAGTGTGATCTACGCGTGAGGGAGAGTGTTATACTATTTAAATAACAAATCGCATATTTATTTACTAGCCTAAACTTTTAGAGAGTTTTATGAATATTTGCATTAAAAAATGATCGGTAATTTATAACTCTACTATTAAATCCATGTAATCGATCAACAAGCTCCACAACTAAAGGGGTAATCCTTCGTAACACCAGGCAAAATTATTTTGGGGATTTTAGTTTCTTTTCTTCGTTTGTAACAAATGTTATGAATTTTAGAAAATAGCATACTCCACCAAATAAAGAAACTTCACACGAACGGTTTAATCCACCCTTGATTTGAAAATTTTAGCTACCTAATCCCTCACTAACTATTAGAGTCTATCAAATGGTTGGGTTGAGTCAAGTTTGCGTTAGGTCGAAAATGGACCGATCTAAACTAACACATTTAACCCATCTTAACCCATTTATATGCAATTCAAATTTAGTGACTCAGACCTAACCCGACCCTTACCCGATCATTTACTAAAATACTTCCATATATAATTCAACCCATGAAAATTTGTAACCACCTAGTTAACCCACTTTAAGCTCTTCTTGTGTATATGTTAATTGGATAAAATCGCTATTTCAATTATAAGATGATAAAGAATTGGTTTTCAACATTGCATAGGATTTTCAATATTTGTATTGATTCACAATGAAGAATAATAGAAAGTTAGTACTTTGTAGTGAATTTATAAAATTACAATAACAAAATATGTGGAGGAATTGAAATTTAATTAAATGGATGTAAATTATTGAAGAAGATGATTTATGCTAACAATGAATTGCAATGATAAAAGTTAAGATTTTAATATTACATAAAACTAACAATGCCAAATGCAACCAAGGATAGATATACTCCAATAACTAGCAAAGGAAACTCACAAGATTAATAAAAATATAAAATAATGGGGTAAGAATGAAGTCGGGCCCATCTTGCGATCCCACCAAGATTTTTCTAAACTCGAAACAGTTCGAGGAGTCCATTACTTTCTCATTGAATGTGAAGAGAGAGTCGCAAAGGTGGACTAAATTCGGGTAAACAACAAACTCATTTAGCACCTATATTTTGGGTTTGTCATTCTAAACCCATAGACAACCCATTTACTGAACATAGTTAACATGTTTAATGACTCAGCCTAACAAATATAAGTTAGGAAATGTGTTTACGATCCATTTTAACTAGTCTACTAACCATCAAATATAAGTTGCAGTACATAGCAACGAGGAAGAGATAAAAATTAAGATACGTTGGTGTGAAAAATGACTACCTAGATAAAGCTAGACTTGGCCTAATACAAGAGCCTTAAAAATGAAATCGCTACATCGCAAATAGATAGTAACAGAGTAGGAGAGGTTTTGTTATGCAAACCCTAAGTGCATTGCTTATTGCTAGATTTTAGTGATAACTTTCACCATATAAATTTAAGAGATTTTTTATTTTTTGATGTGATCAAATAAGACATGGTTGGAAAAACTTACGTGTCAAATTAAGTTTCAAGCAATTTGGAGTTTTCTACAAGAAGTTACGTTAAATGTACAAAAAAATGTGATAGGTTAATTTGATGGTGAGTCTTTTAGTTTTTCTAAGGATAAGAATAGTAGGAATGCTATAACTTGTGTACGGCACTTAAGTAAGTGAAAAAAAAAAATTATGGCTCGCCGGAGGTCTAGTTAGCAATAAATTTTAAAAAATAAAAATTTAATTTAAAAATAAGCTAAAAAAATGAAGGGGGATAGCAGGCAAGGGTCGTCGAGCCCTTGCCAGTGGCTGGCAACCCCTGTCAACCGCAGGCGTGGGTGGTGACCCTCGACCAGGCTTGGGTGAGGGCCGGGACCCTCGCCTTTGGTTGATGGTAGCGCCGCTTCAATCGCGAAACTCCCCCCCTCCCCTCTTTAATTTTTAGCTTATTTTTAAATTTAATTTAATTTTTTAGCTTATTAATAAATTAAAAATCCACATAAAGGGCTTGGCCAAAATTTCTCCGATTTGGCACTTAAGTGATTATTTTTCTCTAATTTTGGCACTTAAATGAGCCAACGAAAAGTTTTGGCATTAAAGTAATTTTCATAGATAAGTTTTGGCACTTCTTGTATCATTTTGCCAATAATATTATGTAAGAAAACGATTTCAAAGGTACACGTGAATAAGTGCCCCCATGTCAACTTCAACTTTATAAAATGATCATGAGATTTGTCATTTGCTCTATTAATACGACAATTACTAGTGTTGAAGTATTGTCTCACATCACTTGATAAAGGATCATAAATGCTCTTTATATTCATGCGGTCTCTCTCCACCTATCAATTTAATTTTTATGGCTAAATTTTCTATCACGGTATTAGAGCCATTGCAATCCTTTCGCAAATGTGCGTCCACTCCTCATTAGTCAATTTCCACGTGCCATGGTCAAAATTCCATGTGCCACTCATAACAACAGGTTCTAAATACTTTTTATATTCATGTGGTTGGTTTGAGCTTTTATAGTTAGGTCACGAGACTTAACTCATTCTGAAACTCTTGATACCAACATGGTCGAGTTGCCTTTGATCGGATCGAACATGTAGAATTAGATCTTCCCTTCCAGAAACTACTGCTTGTAGTATGCACCTAAGTTCGACGTCCTTAATAGTCAACATCATCATCATACAGAGACAACGACAACAATATGTTGAACCACCAAAGATCAAACGTCTCTAAGAAACTCTCAGATCTAGATTTAGATCGAGAAAGAAAAGCTCTCAAATTTATATCTACACCTAAATCAAAAGAGGAGCTTCCACTGGATCTCGAATAAGTCTTAGAACCACCTCTCGAGCATCTTGCTGTTTGCATTGACGACTTATATCTTTTACATAATTCTCTAGGGGCCATCTCATGAATTATATGTACATAAATTCTCGAGAATCACTTGTGTTTTATGTGAACGACATGTCTCCGACATGATCAACTAAATCGATGTTGTTGATTCATGAAAGTTAACTTGAGTACGGCCCGAAATCACTTAAGAAGAAGAGATCTCTTTCTTGAAGAGGGTGATTAAGATATAAATGAATGATGTTTGTGGGTAATTTTCTTAAGAGCCACTTGTATTTGTGTGGATGATATGTCTCTGACGTGACCGATGAAATAGATGTTGTCGATGCGTGAAGGTTAAGCTCAAGTACGGCCTAAAAGCACATAAGAAGACAAGATCTCTTCCTTAGAGAGGGTGATTGAGAGTGATTCAGATATTGATGGACTAGAAATTATGCGTCCTCGGCCTCGAGATGACTCTGCAATTCAAAGACTTCGCATCTACTTCAGCAACAGGAGAGGATTTGTCCAGAATGCAAAATGCCAAACAATTGAAATTAAATTGAAAAAATTTTGCTCGATTGACCAATTCATTCTAACCACATCTCTCCTTTTTCAAGTAAAACAACAATATTTATCGTCAGTATCTATCATAGGACTGTCCAAAGAATGACATGCATCGAATGCGCATGCACTCATTTCGTGTTGAAATTATTTTCATAAGACACTTCATGTCAAACTTTTGCTCGATTGACCAATTCATTGTAGCCTCTCCTTTCCCGAGTAAAATAACAGTATCTATTGTTTGTATCTATCGTAAGACCGTTCAAAGACTAACTTGCATCGAATGCGCATGAACCCATTTTGTATTGAAATTATTTCCACAAGGCACTGCATGTCAAACTTTTGCTCGATTGACAAATTCATTGTAGCCTCTCCTTTTCCGAGTAAAATAACGGTATATATTGTTTGTATCTATCATAAGACCGTTCAAAGACTAACTTGCATCGAATGCACATGAACCCATTTTGTATTGAAATTATTTCCACAAGGCACTGCATGTCAAACTTTTGCTCGATTGACCAATTCATTGTAGCCTCTCCTTCTCCGAGTAAAATAACGGTATATATTGTTCGTATCTATCATAAGACCGTTCAAAGACTGACATGCATCGAATGCGCGTGAACCCAATTTGTGTTGAAATTATTTCCACAAGACACTTCATGTCAAACTTTTGCTCGATTGACCAATTCATTGTAACTTCTCCTTTTCTGAGTAAAATAACGGTATATATTGTTTGTATCTATCATAAGACCGTTCAAAGACTGACATGCATCGAATGTGCGTGAACCCATTTCGTGTTGAAATTATTTCCACAAGGCACTTCATGTCAAACTTTTGCTCGATTGACCAATTCATTGTAGCCTCTCCTTTTCCAAGTAAAACAACGATATACATCGTTTGTATCTATCAAAAGACCGTTCAACAACTGACATGCATCGAATGCGCATGCACCTATTTCGTGTCGAAATTATTTCCACAAGGCACTCCATGTGAAACTGCTGCTCGATTGATCAATTCATTATAGCCTCTCCTTTTTCGAGAAAAGTAACGGTACATATCGTTTGTATTTATCATAGGCCCGTTCAAAGATTGACATGCATCAAATTCACATACACTCATTTCGTGTTGAAATTATTTCCACAAGGTACTTCATGTCAATGCTACCTTGTGGATTTGGGGTCATATCGGAATAATATCGTTCCGCAACTATAGTCCTGAGTATTAGGGAGTTATCTAATATGAATTCTGTATTTTACCTCACCCTTCTTCCTTAGTCTTAAGACTGGTCAAATGTGAAAGTCTAAATTTTCGGAACTTGCGTTGCAAAGGTTGGATTTTGGAATTGGGGGCAAAGAGTGGAGGTGAAGGAAAAGTCGTGGATGAATTTTGTGCCTTTCCTTAGAAAGAAACCTTCAATCTATTTGATCATCAACAGAGTTTCTCCAATCACGTGCTTTTTTAAAAAGTGCATATGAAGTCATAAACCTTGTATACGAAAATTGCCTATGGTCGTTAAAGAATTGACTATATAACATTCTTAAATTACATATTTTAATATTAATTTTAGGACTTAATTGCACTTATTAATAAAGGTTTAGGAACTAATTGAACCAAATTAAAAAATTTAAAGATTAAGCCACTTAAAATTTTTATGACCTGATTGCACTCTGTCCATGAAATTTAGAATTTATGATGCACTTTTCCTCGTGCTTTTTTATTGTTCCCTCTCTCAATCGCCCACTTCAATTTCCCCTCTTTACAAGCAACCCCACACATCACGGACACGTGTACGAGCCTTGTATAATACTCCCTCGAGTATGATTATTCAGTAAACAACTCAAAATTCTACCACTTCTCCCGCCACCATTAGCGTTTTCTATTTGTCTAAAACTAATCGATCCACCGATATACTTGTATCTTATTTGGCACTACCTTTGTTTGGCAAACTACTTCTCATGTGACGCCTTTTCCTTACATGAATTCTTCCATAGTACCTTATGGTATCAAGGGCGTTCGAATTAATACTTGATCTAGTACTCCCATGTCATGATTGATTCAGACAACACCAAGCTATAATTCTAAAAACACATAGGTTTACGACTCTCTTCCAAAAACTAGGCATATTCTTGTAGCTTCGAAATTACTTGGCCAATAACGAATAGGGAGACTGTCACATCCTACGAGGAACTAGGGGTGTGCATGGTTCGGGCCGGTCCGGTCCCCGCATGGAACCGGGGACGGGATCGGTGATCCCGGTCCCCATATTTTCAGGACCGAGGACCGGACCTGGACCAATGGTCCCGGTCCGGTCCCAATGGGACCGGTAAAAACCATCTTGAGTTTTTCGTGGCGACATGGTCTAGCGAGTCAGGGAGCCACTGCGATCGCTCATGTGGTTAGGGTTCAAGCTTCGAGCAACGCCACTGTATTCACCGCCATCATCCATCCTGTAGGCAATTGTAAGATAAGGGACAAAATTTGTCGTGTCCCCATCACATGTGAAAACATGAAAAGTGTATAGCAAATGAGACATTATATTCCCTTAAGAAACAACACTAATAAAAAAAAAAATAGTACAAGCAAACTACAAAAGGAGCTACTAAAGCAAAAAATAAAAAAGAAAGAGTCCATGGAGAAGATGGTTATTTCTCATCATCATCCAAATGAAATCTCTAAAGCATAAGATATGTCACCATATAAATCTAAAGGAAAAGATCCATGCGACCCAAATCTTTGGCCAAGAACTAAGAAGAGGAAGGTGAGAGAAATGAGTTTAGAATTCTCTGTGACAAAGTTTGACATTGTCAAAATGTCCACCACACAATTCATATGTACAACAAATCCTTAAAGTTTAGATCCTCTTTCTCTCTTCCTTTATTAATATATATTTTTATTTTTATTTTTTTTTATCGGTCTGATTCGGGAGGTCCGGTCCGGACCCATCTCCCTCGAGATCGAGGACCGGACCGCCCGGTCTTCGGTCCTGTTTGTTGGGACCGAGGACCGAACCGGTACTCTCAAGGATCGGACCAACCCGGCCGGTCCGATCCGGTCTTGGTCCGGTCCGGGCGGTCCCGGTCCAGTTTGCACACCCCTACGAGGAACTAGCGAGTCGCCAATTTAATGCCAAGTAATTCTATCCTTCTACTAACTAATTATTGGACCGAAACCTCGGCCCTCCAATGAGCTCTCCCTCTGGGCTTCACTGGGCTATTCACCATTCTTTCGGCCCATTACACAAAGAGGCCGGCCCGGCCCATTATCCAATCCAGTCGGCATTCATTTGGTTCGGCGCGTGCGGACAAGCGCGCGTGGGGACCACCTCCTTGGACGACAACAACCCAATGGTTGAGCATAAAGCATGACTCAACCGTGGTTAGCATCCGGCTCAACATCCTGACCGCGGTTAACGGAATATTACGACCAGCGAAAAAGCATCCCATGCGCGAACAGAAGGGTCCTCACAAACCCACGGTCGATGAATCGCCACGTGTACGTCCGGATCTCTTCGCAACCGCCTCACGCGTCATCGTCAGGCTAAAATTAGGGTTTGGCCGGTGTTGGGATCCTTCTACATCGCTGTCCCTCTTTCTGCGTATCGCGAGCAATAGCCTTATCTGCTTTTCGCTTTGATTCCGCCTGTCGTCGAGGCTCGAATTCGCTTTGCTTTGCTTTTTCCGTCGATTTCTTCCTCCGATTTAGGGTTTCTTTCGGACCATGGAGATGGAACGCGTGACCGACTTTCCGCACACGCACATGGATCGGCGGCCCAGGAAGAGGGCTCGCTTGGGCTGGGACGTGCCTGAGGCTCCTGAGGTATCGATCTGCTTCTCTGATCGGAGATCTGTCGCTGTTTCGCGTTTTGTTGACCTGTGTTTGACCGGATCTGAGATATTTGTTCACTTTGGTTGTCGTGTCGGTCCGATTCGTGTCGATCTGATTGACCAATACTTTTTTTAACGATGTCTCCGATCTGAAACAGACGTGAGGGTTGTGTTCTTGTATTTTCAGAAGCGGGTCGGAAACATATCTTAGTTCGTGTTGGTCGTAATGTTTTCGTGATTGTCAGGGAAATGGATTTTTATAGGAATTTCGTGTCCTTAGTCAATATATTTTGAGTGGTAGATCTGTGCAGATAGATGTGAATTGATAGCACATGTGAAAGTTATCATTTTTCGATGTTCATGGCGACCAATCTGTGTCCAGTTATACTTCTTCTCTGTTGTTGTTAAGCATCAAGCTCGAGATCTTTCTAAAACACGGTTTGACTAAACAGAGTTTCATACGGTTAGTGCTTGTCTTTGGTTTCTGGATGTTATTGAAATCTGGGTTGTTGCCTATTTATTTCGTTATATCCTCGGGCTAAATGTCTATGTTCTTATCAGTATAAGGGTGTGTGCTAATTCTCTTGCACGTTATATTGGGAACTGCGTGATATCAAAATCGGTAGAATTGTGTGTGTTATTTCTCATTGATGTTTCCGATTTTTTCATGTCTTAACTGACTATGACAGAATTATATTGGTGGTGTGAGGTGTGATGATGGAAATTTTGATTTATATTATTGAGTGGTACATGGATGGATGGCTGTGTGTAGGCTCAGGTAGGAATGTTTTGTGGACAAGAGGTTGGCATTATGACAAGCTTTGCACCATCAACAGCACCCTCCGACTATATTACTAGCTCTCTATTTTTAAAGGGAGGTGCACGAAATGGTTCTCCTCCATGGAGAGAAGATGACAAAGATGGGCATTTCATGTTTGAGCTTGGAGATAATTTAACATCACGCTGTAATTACACTTACTACTTTCTAGTGAAGTGTTCTTGGATTCCCTTAATCAGTGTTTTAATGTTTACTTTATCATCTTAAAATTCACTATTTTGTTTTTAAACAACAATAGCCTTTTCCTTTTGCACCTGCAATGTCGTTTCAATCTTCTAAGTTTCCTAGTTAGAAATTTTTTGCTCATGACTTGATCATCAAATGTACATTTTTAGTACTTCTTGTTAGTGAATTTCTTTGAGTACTGCAAAGTAGCAACTGAAACTAAAATGGCTCATTCCTTTTGATTGCATTGTTACATTTTGATTAACAGTCAAATGTACATTTCTGACTTTCTTTATCATTTTGCAGACAAGATTCACAGCAAAATGGGTGAAGGTACTGATATTTTTGTGCTCATCCCATGAGTACCTTTTTCTATGCCCAACAGCATCTGATGGGATGCTGTGTCTTTTGTTATAGGTACATTTGGCCAAGTATTAGAATGCTGGGACAGGGAAAAGAAGGAAATGGTTGCTATTAAGATTGTCAGGGGGCTTAAGAAGTATCGTGAGGCAGCAATGATCGAAATTGATGTTCTACAGCAGCTGGCAAGGCATGATAAGGGTGGCAATCGGTAAGCTTGGCCCCCTCTTGGTTAGATTTCTCTTACTTTTATGTGTAACATGGCATTTTCTTTTTTTTTTTTAACATCTAAAACTCTGTCAATGGTTGAATGGGTTTATTCCTTGCAGTTGTGTACAAATACGGAACTGGTTTGACTATCGTAACCATATCTGTATTGTAAGTATATGATTGGTTTGTGATAAATTGATTTCCCCAATTAACCAACAGTTTGGGGGTTGAAGTTTTGGATGAATTTAAATGGTGCTGAACAGGTGTTTGAGAAGCTTGGACCAAGCTTATACGATTTTCTACGGAAAAACAATTATCGCTCATTTCCCGTTGATCTTGTTCGTGAGATTGGAAGACAACTGTTGGAATGTGTAGCATGTGTGTAGTAATCACTAAGCTAGTCTCTTCTACTCATGCTCCTGCTTTATAGTTTGGAATGCAGTTGAATTTCATCTTAATATATTTGTTGTGGGAGAGAGGCATATTTTGTTTTTGCTTTCTTTCTTTTTCTTCTGAGAGTAGAAACAGTTTTTGCCTTTTAAAATAATCAGTCTTTCAGAAACCAAACAGAAAATAGTCTTTATGTTGAATATACTCGACTTCTCACCCCTATTTTGGGATTTATGTGCAGTTATGCATGATTTGCGCCTCATACACACTGATCTGAAACCTGAGAATATCCTTCTTGTTTCTCCAGAGTATTTGAAAGTCCCGGATTACAAGGTACCATCACCTGTACTTTGATGTTCATGTGTTTAATAAGCATGATCTTCTCTCATGTTACAAAATATAGAATGACTTTATTCATCTTTATGATGTTTGCAGGGCTCATCTCGGTCACCAAGGGACAGTTCCTACTTTAAAAGGGTCCCTAAATCAAGTGCCATTAAAGTGATTGATTTTGGTAGCACGACATATGAACGTCAGGACCAGACATACATTGTATCAACACGGCATTATCGGGCACCCGAGGTCATTCTTGGTGAGGGAATTGTTACTCTGCTTTAATCTGTCACTTGAGTGAGAATAGTTTTAATAGGTTATGCTGTGCAGGACATGGATGGAGCTATCCCTGTGACGTGTGGAGTGTTGGTTGCATTCTTGTGGAGTTGTGCACGGTATGCGTTGCCTTCATGGCTACCTTAGTCACTCGCCATGATGAGAAAGCTATTTGCAACTGATGGTTTTTGTTGACTTGCTTAATGACAGGGTGAGGCGCTATTCCAAACCCATGAGAACTTGGAGCACCTTGCAATGATGGAAAGAGTGCTAGGTCCTCTGCCTCCGCAGATGTTGAAGAGAGCAGAGTCAGTGCTCATCTCTTTTGGTGGTTCTGATTGTTACTCTACTGTAGTTTGACCCATACTAATAATTCTTGAATGCATCGGGGGTTTTCAGCCGACATGCAGAGAAGTACGTTAGAAGGGGTAGGTTAGACTGGCCAGAAGGCGCCTCCTCTAGAGAAAGCATCCGAGCAGTTCTTAAGCTTCCGCGTCTTCAGGTGATTCCCCGTTGTGATGACTTTTCTCGGTTTTTAAGCAGTGTCTCTTGGATTGCATTGCTGAGTGATACTTTGCAATTGCAGAACTTGATAATGCAGCACGTAGACCATTCGGCAGGAGATCTGATACATTTGTTACAAGGGTTACTGAAATACGATCCCTTGGACAGACTGGCAGCGCGGGAAGCTCTCAGGCACCCATTTTTCACGAGGGATCACCTCCGGCGGTAGTCGTCCCTCCAACCTGCCAGGGCAGAGCGGCCGAGACCCCTGTATATAGCTAGCGCGCCGGTGGCTTTCGCTGGCAGGCACCACCTGAATAAAATACTCTTCTTGTGACCCCTTTACCAAATGGCCCCTGCGATGCTATCTAACTTCGGGGCCGTTGCCCTCAAAATTCTGATAAAATGTGTATTCAACAGCAACAGATAACCTGAATAAGTAATTTATTATTAATAGCAAACCCTTTTATTCAATTTAGGCTTTCCCCAGCTCAATTTAATTGTTGTCGCCCGTGATTTTTTCTTCATTTGGTTCCTCCAGCTTCTAGAGAGGAGCCTACTCTACAAAACAAACGAGAAGCCAATAATAAGAGCAATAAGCAGTAAATTTTGTAACAGACTTATATTTGTTGCCTTCTGTTTCAAAATCTAATAACAAGAGAATAATAAGCCTCCGGAAATTATCAATGTCTGTTTTGGAGAAAATTTTACAATGAAAGAAAATGCCTTTTTTTAAATTAATAAATTTATTTTCTTAACTTTAAGCGTGAATGTGCTCTTTTATCATGAATTGTTTTTAATCGCCTAATCATTTTCATCAAATTAAAGGCACATAAGTTTGAAGAATTTATTTGCAAAAAATTATTTCATTCAAACAAGCACACCATTCGACATTATGTTTACTTTTATTGGATTTCAATCATTTTATATTCCTTAAGTATCCTATATTTGTATTGTAGAAATGCTATGTGAAATTACACTTTTATGTTATCTTTCATATATTTCAATCTTAAATTTTAAATATTTTCTATCTTCCAACGGCCCTTAAAAAACATGCAAATCTTAAATATGGCCTTGTTCCTTAAAAACCCCCCACATCTAGTCCCAAATCTTCCTATGCATCATAAAATAGCCACTAATTTATTTATTTATCAATATCGAGGTTAGTTAGAGGTCCATTATCAAAATTTGTATCTTCATCAACGCCTCATGATGTTAATAATCTCGAAAAAAAACTATTGACAATTTTTTGACATATGGGCATATTTGAGACTAGAGTGAAAGTTTAAAGATCTTTTTATTTTTACAAAAAAAATTGGGAATTGAACCTAAAGTTGGAATTTTTTTTTTTTTAAGGAATTAGCCCCTTGAAATATATGTGTACCAATTCCTTAGCTTAATCTTTGAAATGTCCTTTTTCCTAGATTCACGCAGCACATGTGCATCTTTGCTAGTACATTTTTATGGTTTAAGGCATTTGAAGTCGAAAGAGCATACTTGATCGATAGTAGCCCGCTCATTTTTTTTATATAAGAAATGAGGGCAAAACCCTAAAGTAACACTATTACTCTCCTAATAGAACTTGATCACTTCTTTTCTCCTATTAATAACAAAAGTAAACTCTCAGTGGCCTGTTAATGCTAGAGTGTTATTTACATCAGATTACCAAAGTATCCAATTTATTAACCAATTTGCGCATGAGTTTCATTCTATAAAAGTACATGCAATTTTGACCCGTTGAAAATACTCTGGCATTTTCCCAATATGAGAAAGGAGAATGTCACCAAACTAAGAGAGGGAATTGATTTCTAAAGAAGGGCAAGCTCGACTTAATCTTTTAGGCTAGTTAGGCGAGTTAAAGCGAAAATTTCAGGAGTGGTAAGTGGTAGAGATAGGCCTAGGGAAGAGCCTTGAGGCTTGGCCTGCCCATAATTTTATTATATTAGATTGATAGGGTTAATACCACAAAAACTCCAAACTGGTACACATGTGATAAATTTATTCTCTTTTAGTTTCCGTTAAATTTTACAGTCAAATTGCTGAGTTGGACGACACGCGGCAGTTGGCGAATGTACCAGTTTAGGATTTATACCCACCGTTAGTCACGATGTATCAATTTGGGATTTTTCTTAGTATTAACTCAATTTAACGAAAACTAACAGATAATAAATTTATTACATATGTATCAGTTTAGATTTTTTAGTTGTCAAAAAATTAGTTTTGAGTAAATTTATTATAGACGTATCGGTTTAGAGTTTTTTATGGTCAAAAAATTAGTTTGAGGTAAATTTGTCACAAATATACCAGTTTTAGATTTTTCGAGGTATTATTCCTTTTGAATATTTATAATAATAATAATAGGATAAAATAATCTCAAATTTCTAATATAGTAAAGAAAAATAGTATAAATCCCATTAGCATGGTGACACAAAAAAATAACACAATGCCCTATGTTTTTTTTGCTTTACATTTCTATTTATTTTTATTAGCCGTAAACTTCAAAAATAGATAGAAGGTGGCTCGATGAGTGGATCTGGACCGCCCGGGCGCGCCGAATGATCAGATCTAGAAAGTAGGTGTTCGGATTTGGACTAGCTAAGTTTTGAAACCAATTTTAGCTCAACCGTAGGAGTTTCAAATCGACTTCGGAATCTACAGTCCCAGCCACTGCTAATTTGCTTCCAAGATGTCGCCAGACCAGAATTTATGTTTATACTAAATTAAAGAAGAACTCTAACTTTCAAAGAAGTACAACCGTTCTCTCTCTTTTTTTTTTTTTACTTTCTCCGGATATCCTTAATTATCGATTTTACAAATATTGGTCGATGGACGATTGAGTAAATTCATAAACATTTTCTCATTCTTTGCATCTTTCAAAAGTAAAATTTTGATTTTTTTTTATTTTATCCTAGGACAACCTTTCTAAAAGATTCCAATCTTCAAATATATTTCCTCTTTAGAATATTTTACAAAATTTCTTACTAACGATTCACATATTTCATATCAAAGTATTTTTGCTTTGTCTCGTAAATGTCAATTTCTTGCACACATGCTATACATGGGGCGCATTTACTACTTTTATAGATAGAGAGGCATTGATTTTTCGATGAAAGAAAGCCCATCTCTTCTTCCCTCCCGCCTCAACAGCAGAGCTAGATGTAGATAGCAGATACAGATCTAGACGCGAGATGCTTTTGGATGATTTTCTCGTGAATCTTGATTTTTTATTTATTATTAAACCATCGTACTTCATTCTAATACTATTCCCACTTTTTACCTAACCAAAGACCACTTGGCAACTATTGAAACAAAATTCACATATACATTACACAAGAAGAATCTTAAAAACAAGGAGGTTATGTGTCTTCTTGTATATTTTCTAATGTTTATGTTTAACATTTCACTCTTTGCTTAATTAATTTGGTTGTCACTTTTTATTGAACAGTGTTTTTACGTACTCGTGCACGGATATGATGTTTACATGAATTGATCCTCGTAACAATCACGATAAACAATTTCGTTCCATGTGGTTGGTCGAAAAAGTCTTTGGAATGGGCTGCGCGTGCTATGTTCCAATCAATCTCATCACGTCCCCAACCAACTGCACCGACCTTACCCGTACTATATAATTTTTCGTTTAGTTGATTTATAAAAAAAATCATTTAATTCTTACCAAAAAAAATTTCATCTTACCAAAAAAAAAATCATTTAATTAAACTGAATTCACTTAATTAAGATTGAAATCACATTTGTAGCCCCACACCTGCCTACCTACCCAACACCGACCCCGGAACTCCACCGACACTTTTCTTAATTTTAATTTTTCGCTTTGGGAACAGGCTCTGCGTCGCCGTCGTCGTTCGCTCGCGATCGTCCTTGACCTCCGCCAACGACCAACCCCCGACCAACGTCGAAGAACACGCGCAGCGCCTTCTCCGACGGGGCCTCGAGCGCTTTCGTTCCGGCGTACGTACGTATGTTCCTCGTAGCTCTTCACTCTTCCTGCCTTTAGCTTTAATCCTTGCATCCTGCGGAAACTCCTGTTGTTTGTCGTTGTTAACGTATGTCTCTGCGGCGATTGTTTTCTTTTTCCGATGGACCTTGTTGATCGCTGTGATTCCAATTGCTAGTTTCGTACTTCATCGGATCTCCGCCTGTTTCGCTGTTGTGGTTTCGTTTGGGATTTAGATGGGCTGATCATTCCCTCCAGGGTCCCCTAATCTGTTGTGCAGAAGTTTGGGTCCTGGCTTTTTCTGTCTGTGGGTGTGTTCCCGTCCCTTTTTTCTGGAGTGTGGGGCCGATTTCCGAATAGGGGGTGCGGGAGTTGGCGAATGTGATAATGTTATCGGTATATGGAAAGCGAAAGAACAGGATTGTCGAGTTTTGTCCAAAACTTTTTGCTGGGGTAGATTCCTAGGAATTTATTTCAAGTTTTGGCTTGTGGATCAAGGGTCACAAGAGCATACCTGTGCCGCCACAGTGCGTGCGTTGTAACCGCTTCTTGCAACATTTGGTCTAAGTGGGAAATTGGTTTTCTTTCAAGAATTTGAGTTTGGACATAAACTCCAGGACTATGATAGTCCCTTCCTGATCTTTGGTTTTCTAACAAGAATGCTTTCCATGAATTTGCTGTAATTTGGCCATATATGCTGTGTAGGAACTCGATTGAAATGAGGTGAGAACAGATTAAACTTAATAGACTTTTTTTTCTTTTCTTTTAAGGGTTTAGCCATTTCTAATGTTTTACGATTACCAAGTAAATTGGGCTTTGCATTTTATTGAATGATTGTGCTTAGCCAAGTTTATGTGGGTTGAACAACTTTTAAAAAGAATAATTGTACTTACATTTTCAGGATTCAGGATGGTTAGATCAACTTGATGTACTAAGACTACTTGTTCTGTTGAAGGGGGCTGATGGAAAACAGTTAGGATTAAAATGCGGCATATTATTACTTAAATACGGAAGATAATAAGAGAAATCCAGTAATGAAGTCGGCAAAACATAGACATACATATGTAAAATTTGCGCATAGTGGAATAGCATAGTGATCTTAAGGTGGATTATGAATTAATGCCAGTACTGCTTGGTGCTAGTTAGCTTGTTAAGGTGGTAGTGAAATATATGGTACAGTGCATCTGTTCTCTGTTAGTTTCTGTCCTAAGATGGGAGCTCATTGAATAGACATCGCTTTGTGCATTTCTTGATCAGTTCTCTTTTGTAACTATTCTGTAGATGGTTTCATGGTCACTTCCGTCAGTGCTCTTTAACAATGCTATCTTATTTATCTTGAATGAGAGAAGGAACATGAAGAGAAAGAAAAGCAAAGGGTACTCGAGGGCTGGAGAGATCATAGATCTTTGTGAAACCCGTAATTGGTCTTGAACTTGATCATGCCGTAATGCTGGTGGCCTGTTTACTCTTATTATGACATTGAAAGGAAAATTCGGTTTTCCACACATTTCATTTTCTCTACGGTTGGGTAAATCTTACCACTCGAGTTATTTTTTAAACTCATGTCCTAATGATTTGTTGATCTACATTTAATTACTCTACTTGTTTTGCTTCATAGTCTTTATCCAGGATTGGAGCTCCTTCTACAGCATTATGGGCTCAGTCAATGGGTTAACAATTTTGCGAGGAAAGAAACCCCTCTTCTCTTTTGGGGTCATTTCCGATGTCCAATATGCTGATATTCCTGATGGTCGGTCATTCCTTGGTGTTCTGCGGTACTATCGGCATAGCATTGTTGTATTGCAGAGGGCTGTTCAGCAATGGAACCATCACGGGAATCTCAAATTCGCAGTTAATCTTGGGGATATTGTTGACGGGTTCTGCCCCAAGGACCATTCTCTTGATGCTGTCTCGAGAGTTGCGAATGAATTTGAGAAATTTAATGGTCCTGTCTATCACATGATTGGCAACCATTGCCTTTACAATCTGCCACGCAGCAAATTACTTCCATTGTTGAAGATTCCAAGCATCGATGGCTGTGCCTACTACGACTTTTCTCCAACATCAGAATACAGATTTGTTGTGCTGGATGGATATGATATAAGTGCCATTGGTTGGCCTCGAGATCATCCCAAGACACAGCAGGCCTTGAAATTTCTTCAGGATAAGAATCCAAATTTGGACAAGAATAGTCCAGTTGGGCTAGTGGGGATTGAGCGACGGTTCCTTATGTTTAATGGAGCTGTTGGGGAAGAACAGCTTCGCTGGTTGGATAGTGTTCTTTGTGATGCTACAAATTTGAAACAGAAGGTAGTGGTGTGTTGTCATTTGCCTTTGGATCCAGGTGCATCAACTGAAGAAGCACTCTTGTGGAACTTTGATGAAGTAATGGGTGTGATCCATAAGTACGACTGCGTGAAAGTCTGCCTTGCTGGGCACGATCATAAAGGTGGCCACTCAATCGATTCGCATGGAGTACATCACAAAGTGCTTGAAGCTGCTTTGGAGTGCCCTCCCGGTACAGATGCTTATGGGTACATCGATGTATATGATGACAGGTTATCGCTTTTTGGTACCGGTAGAATAGAGAGCTGCGACATGCATTTTAACCTTTGAGCTCATGTAAACACTTCAGAGTGCACAGAATTTGCAATATTTTTGCCATCATTGTAGAGAATGTCTTTGTGTTGGGTCACTATTGATTACCTCGGCTTCCTTTTTCATTGCCCGGGGAAGTTTTGTCAAAATACGGAGCGCTGATGCAATGCAGCTTGATATGCAATTGTAGATCTATTATGTGTGGTCATTCAATCTACCGTGCGACGGCATGAGGCAGTCATTTGCCTGACAAAATTCTGAGATTATTACTGAGGATGGTAGCCATTATCTAACAGAATCGTTCCTTTTCTTCCCACGCTCGGATGCGAAGCACTGTTTCTCTTGAAAGGATAGCATGCTTTTGAGTTGCGTTTCTCACAGCTCACGAAAACGCGACTTTCTATCGATTCCTTGTATCTATATTGCTTCTTTACATGTATACGATGGATCAACCTGTACATTACCTAAACATAGATGTTTATCGCGATCCATGTCTCTCTGCCACATCTCAGCCGGTGCCTTTCAGAACAGTACTCGAAAGCGACCTTATCGCTGCTGTGTCGACCTTACTCGAGCTGCGACTTCATACTAGCGTCTATCTACACCAAACACGAAAGCAAAAGATGTAGCTGGTTTTCCCATATTTTGTGGTAATCAGCTACTCAAGCACAAGTTCTGAAGCACCCAAAAGACAGCAATCCTCGTAATAATGGATCCTTTCGGCAATTTCACTTACAAACATGTGCAATTTGGGCGACATATTATATTCCTTTCGGCATCTCCTTTTCCTCTTTTATTTTTATTTTTTATTCCTCTTCCTAAAATTGGAAAAATGGATGCAGAGATTTGGTGGTAAGTGGGCCTGCAGATTGGAGTTCAGGGGCAAATTGACCCACTTTCAGCGGCTTAGTTTAGTGCTTTCACACACATTGGCAATTAGACTTAGTCAAGGCCTAAGCTTAATCGCATGAACCACGCATCATCATCGCCATTGGCTCGTCCTCGGTTCTTCAGTATCATCATTGGCTTTCGTCCCTTGGGATAAGCCACTAATCGGGTTTTAATTCTTTCAGTCGTGCTCGCTGGCCTCGTGACCAAATCCCAAACATGTTGGATGCGCGACAAAACCTGTTCAATCAAGAAAAGCTAATGGACCAAAACCATGACACGATCCTGACATAACCCACGAAATTCATTCGCGTCTTGATTTTTCCGAGGAACTTGTCAGGTCTGGTGGTCTCTTGAGCCCTCACGGCGTTGAATCGGTCAGCAAAACAAGCTACGTTTGACTTTTGGAGATCAGATCATTTCATATTATAGCATTAGCAGGACACCTGTGTTGAGCTGATGCTGACCATGTTGTCCACATGCCCAGCAATTATTGATCGTCGCAAACCTTTATTTCGTTTTCTCCTTCATATCAATCTTGCGTTTAAAAGGGTCCGTTTGCTTTAAAAAAAAACAAAATATACTTTTTACAAATTTATTGCTCTAACTTTAAGCATGATTATTTTAAACGGATTTTCATTTCCCGATCATTTTGAACAAATCAAATACTTGAAAATTCACAAAATTAATTCGTGAAAATTTTTCACTAGAACAAACACACCCTTGCAAACTCTGTTTTGCTTTATCGTGATATTCGGCGAAGAAAGATCAGACACTGGCATTCAAAACTATATGTATTAAACATCCCTTCACTTATGATTATGAATTCCCAAGTCCATCACACCCCCAAGTAAAGCCTCTCCCCGTTTACGCACAAGTGCCCATTATTAGGAGCTCGAATTACATTATTGACCGTCCGAAAACTTCATCATCCAAATCGAGCCCGCTTCCCATGGACGGTGTAGATAACCTCAACAAAAGTAAAGGAAAAGAGAGAGAGAGAGAGAGAAGTGCTCCATATACTTTAGACCGTGCAAACTTCGAGTCACTTCGACATTCGACACGGTTGTTGTTAATTCGGACCGGAACTGGCCTTGGCCTTTCTCTTCTCGGCCAAGAAGAAGCCGAACAGCGCGACCACCGAGAAAGCGCTGAAGCACACGGAGGCGATGTCGAGCGACGCGTGGCGCCCCGTGATGGCCTGGACCACGAACAGGTCGGTGGTCTTCTTCGCGTCCGTGGTCTGGCCGAACCCGACCTGGACGTCCTCGGCATTGAGGGCGTAGGCGCGCACGAAGTAGGTGGCCTCCGGCACGTCCTTCTGGATCGGCCACTCGTAGCTTTGGTTGGACGGTGAGTAGGGCTTGGCCACGATCGCGTGCTGGCAGGTCTTGTCCTTGGCAAGGTCGTCCGCGGTCTTGCGCCACGAGCGGTCCACCTGGCTGACGGGCGCGTAGCACAGCTTCACCTTCACGGTCTTGTAGGCCGAGTCCGTCCCCGCCGGGAAGCTCTGGTTGTACCGCCACGTCACCGTGATCTTGTCCTCGCCGGCTTTCAACACTGACAACACGTCTCAAAGAATCGATGTCAAGATTTCTTTCTAGAATGAGGAAATTCCCTGTACAGCTAAATCAATTTTGAACTCAAGATCTTACTAAGAGTCACGGAACATGTGGAATATAAGTTTTCTCTGACGAGGCAATCGAGAGATTTTGCACCTCACCAGTTGTCGCCGCGGCCGACAAGCGGCCAATGATGCAGTATATACACTGGTTATATACAGAAGGATGTATACGTAGATGTGCACACACGGGGACGTTAATTGACTACTTTTCTACGATTTCCATGTACTTGTACGTATCGCTCGTGAAAACGTCCTTTTCCACCGGTGATAGAGACGGTGAGAGCTACGCCGAGGTGCAATTTAGAGCAAAAATGGGGAGAGAGAGAGAGAGAGAGAGAGAGAGAGAGAGACCTTGGCCAGGCTGAGGGGAAGCCGAGACGATGAGAGTCCTCTGGAGAGAAGAGAAAAGGACGTCGCCATAACAAGCTTGAGCTAAGCAAGCCAGGACAAGCGATGCCAGAACAGTTCTACGTGCCGCCATTGATTCTCCGCTTCCGACTCTCAAGCAATCCCCACACAAGCAAAGCTCAAGAGGATAGATTCAAGGAGAGAGAGAGAGAGAGAGGCTTTGCGATTCCCTTCGATACTGTTTGATGATTGAAGGCTATCCATCTTCCCCTTTATATAACCTGGCGAGAACTAGCGAGGAATTTCGCTGCCCCGCTATTAAAATAAAGGAGATGTTGCTCATCGAACTGCCAAAAGGGTGGGGCAGTACTGAAAGTCGAACAAGTCAACGGCCCCCAAGGCATGACTTTGGACGATGAAGTGGCCCTACATCATGATGAAGAGGTACGATTTGCGAGAGACTCTCGCTCTCTCTATCGTTTGACCTCGTTTCGATGCTGCTGCTTCTGGTGCTATACCATGCGTGGAAACTCAGGGTTCGACGAGGGGAAACTGTGCACAGCATCAGCATCCATCCATGGCAGATCGATTCTTTCCATGGCTCATCAGCTCGCTGTTCAAAGCTTTTGACGTCTTGTCTTGTCCCCTTGTGTCTTGGAAAGAGCAAGCAAAACGAAGCTGGACCCGTACGGTCGAGGATAAAGCCAATGGCGCTGCGTGAAGAGAAACGTTTTGTCATTCCTAGGACTTGGCATCGTTGTCCGGAAAGTAAAATAAAAGGAAATTATATAGTTCGCGAGAATATTCTCTTTTTTACAGGACCGTGGATCCTAATTCTATGCATAAAATGTGCAATCTTGCTAGTTAATATAAAGCTTTATTAGCATAACATTTTTTAAGCCACTATAAGAGTAATAATATGTTGTGAGCCACGAATTTTTTTTGAAGAAGTGAACCTTATAATAATTTATAATAATTTGTTATTTTTTTTATACCCACAACACATCGTTATTCTCATAATAGATTAACGACAGTTACTTAATCATTTCTCATTAATATATCAATACTCTATTGAAATAAAACTCGATACATTGACAAAGGAGAATTACGAGTCGTTACGGTTTTTGTATATGGTCACTAATTTTTTTTTCTTTTTTTTTTAAATATTAGGCATTGACTTTAGGGAGGCCAAAGGAGGGATAGAGTGAAATCGTGGGAAATCGTCGTTGACTTTTGATTTGCATGTGGGTGGTCAACCGGTGGAGTGTATGCGCCCGCCCTTTCGCACGTCAAGAAAGCAAACGTTCTCTCGTTGGGCGAGGCCTCGATCACGACGACCCGGGTCTAAGCAGCATCGTGGGCTGGGCCTAACACTGAGGTGCTTGTATGTTGGGCTTGGCGAATTCAAGGCCCAAACTTGCAGAGGCCCAGAGCAACATCGCTCGCAGCCGTGTCGCTCGGGGAGCTTTGCTCGCTCGTCTCTTTCTCCTCCTTCACTGCCGTAAACCCCCGCCGCTAGGGTTCTTCCCTTTGCGATTCCTCTCTGGTCAAAGCCATTGCATAAGCTCGCGACCCCGAATTCGCTTCCTTCCCCCACCGATTTTTTCGTCGCGGCTTCTGGTTGGACAGCCGACAATGCAATTCCTCCGTCGTGGGATTGGAGCTTCCCAATGGCGAACCATCGGAGGTGGCGCCGTCTTCCCGGCGAGAAATGCCCTGCCGTTTGGCTCCTCGGTGCGCTGTCGCGTCCCTTCGAGCTGTTTCTCTGAAGATTTGTGTCTTGCTGTCTAGGCGTTTCTCGTACTTCGGTGCTCTTGCCGTGGTTCGCATCCACTGAGCTGTCTCCAATGTTTATGTTTCGTCTTAGGAGAGCGTTTGTGACTGTCTCTTGGCCACCCTTTTACAAGTAGTTGTCGCTGGACCTGTCGGTTTGCAATCTTGAATTGCTATGGCTGTCTGAAACTGCTCCGAGTGACATTTCTTTGCATGCCATGAATTTTCTTTCACCGATCTCTTTCGTTCCTTCCGCGAGCTTGCTTTCGACTATTATAATTTCTGTTTACTGCAATCCGTTGGTGATGTCGTTCTTCTCTCTAGCGTTCTCTTTTCTGATTGCAAAATTTCCTTATCGATATGGGAAGAAGTCAATTACGTGCATTTCGCTAGTATATATACCGTTTGTCGCGAGCTTAGGTGCA
The DNA here is from genome assembly GCA_001662345.2 of Metrosideros polymorpha var. glaberrima. Lineage (NCBI taxonomy): Eukaryota > Viridiplantae > Streptophyta > Magnoliopsida > Myrtales > Myrtaceae > Metrosideros > Metrosideros polymorpha. The sequence continues at coordinate 623,199 of BCNH02000002.1, forward strand.
GTGGTGCGGTGTGAGTTGTGATGGTCATAGGATTTCTGATTTTGGTTATAATGTTGATAATAAGATTTTGGTTCTATTCACTTGTTTGAATTTGATAAAATACCACTGTGATACTTACTGAACAATGTTACAGTCAACATCGGGGTCTCAAACCGTGGCACCAATTATGGCTCGTGATGTCGCGTTTCCTACACCATCAAGGGCCGCAGCTTTGCCTTCTTTCTTCTCTAGATGCATAACCACAGCGGGAGATTCGGTCAAAGCGCCTCTGCAAGATTCTTCAGTGCATTTAACTGATACGCCTCCTCGCATCAAATTTAAGAGGCTGGATAAAACTGCTAGGAACATAATGAAGGTGTGCATCTAACCACGACGATTTCACTGTAAAGAATGGCTACATATTGATTATTATGAGTCCTCATGTGCAGATTCTAGATAAGGAAGCAGTGGAGGAAGTGAAGGCTCAGAGGGACGTACCCGATATAAAACCTGGTTACATAGTTCGAATGAAAGTGGTATATTAAGTTCTGGCCAGGGTGTCTTGTGTTTGTATTCATGGATTTGCTGACTTCTCTCTTGTGAAGTCAATTAACAGGATCTGTCTGCACAATGGGCAGGAAGTTCCTGAGAACAAAAGACGTTTATCGACCTTAGAGGGGATCGTCATAGCAAGACGTAATGCTGGTTTAAATACTACATTCAGAATAAGGAGGCTAGTTGCTGGAGTTGGAATTGAATCTCTTTTCCCGCTGTAAGTATGCTTTAACTTACTTTCTCCAATTTAGTTGTTATTTATTGATTTTCCTTTTGATTAGTCGTTTATTGTATTGGAAAGCAGCCTATATACTGAATTGGTAGATAATACACTGTGCCGTCATAATGTGAAGTGCTGGGTTTATGCTTGGATTGGTGAGTTAGATTCATGGGAGAGCTTGGAAGTGTCTGGTTAGTTGGATTTCGAAGCTGTCATTTGCCACATGCTTCTTATTTGACTACTAGAGGATGGCATTGGGGCTTGATCATATAACTCACAGATATTAATATGCAATTGAAGGCAATCCAGTAGCTGTGTTAGTCTTTTCTTTAATGTGTTGGCGGTATGAATTTCATAGTTCCATTCTTTCTTTTGCTACTCTCAATTAGAATATGAATGTTTGCTTGCAAGAAATTGCGTGAGCTCTTACTTTGATCATACGGTAATTTTACTATAATTTGGCTTGTTTGTTAAGCTCTTCTGCCAGGATTTTCTTGTTCTCTTTAGTAACGGCCGGGTTGACACCTACAATGGTCCCTTGTGATAGGTATTCGCCAAACATAAAGGAGATAAAGGTGCTGGACAAGAGGAAAGTAAGGAGGGCCAAGCTCTATTATCTAAGAGAGAGGCTGAATCCACTTAAGAAGAAATAGCAACCGCCGTAGTTAGTGCATGGCGATTCGCACTCTAGTGCAGAAACACAGTAGGGTTTGTTTTGTTGATGAGAAATGGCGCAATTTATCATGATTATTGTCATCCTGGGGTTAATATGTGGATGCTTCTGGAATTCTAGTTCAGGTCTATACAAGATTGCCTGCTGAGCTGTCAAAGGTGTTCATGTTTTTGCTGTGGCTGTGCTGTTGTAGTCTCAAGAAACTTTGCTAATTGATCTGTAGCGCACACAGGAGATGTTTCTTTGACCGGGCTCCGAGTTTTCAATACCAGCTGCATTCTTTTGATTCGTAGACTAATGATAGTATTGGGATGGAACATCTTTTGTGCCGTATGATTGTGCTTGTCCTTCTTGTACAGCTCACCTAATATCTTGAAAGTTGTCGTTATGAAAACGTGTGGGACACAGTAATTTCATCTGATTTATGCCGATGAGCTAGCCTACAAGCGGGTAAACCTGTCCGTCTCTGGACCAAAAAGAGTTGTTACTAAACCGAAATGATCTACTGGTGCTCCATGACGTGCCTGGAGTTGATTGTTGTTTGCAAGGAGGGAAACATATATTTTCAGCATGGAAAAATGGAAGTTCGAAATAAGTAGTATTATGGGCAAATTACATATTGCCCCAAAGGACGATTCTCCGAAGATGATGGAAAATCGACCACTTTATGTTTCTAGGATTTTTGTAAATTTTGTAATTTCTCCCTTCAATTTTAGGAATTGGTGCATTGTGTTCCCTGGCATCGACTATAACCAAATTTTAGTAGGAGCTTCGACCATGTGACTTATCATGAAGGGTCAAATTCGTATATACATATACTAAAGTTTCAGGGCGAATTTGATTGGAGTCAACATTACGGGCACATTGATATATAATTCTAAAATATAATTTTGAGTAATCCCTATACTGTTACTCACATATATAGATGATATAAGATTAATTTGCCTTCCACAATTAGTCACATCAAATATGTAAAAAGTTTTGTCGGACGCATTGCCACCAACTTAAAAAATCAGGGGCAAATTATACAAAAATTGAAACGATTTTGTCACTATCTCAAAAACTTGAGGGGCAAAATGTAACTTGCCATTAGTTTCATCATTCATCTAGGATTTGGTGTAATATTGGCTCCAGGCTCTAGTTATGGTGATCGATACAATCCTGGATTTTAAAGTAGATTACTAGCGGGTAACTCACTAAACCATGTAATACTCGAGAAACTATTGGATAACACGGTTGTGCCACGTCATATTTAAGATGGACCATCCAGAGCGCAACACGTGTTGCGCCTAGCCCACTCCTCTCTCTCTCTCTCTCTCTCTGTTTTTAGCACTTGCTTTTCTTCTTCCTCTTGCGTCTCCCATGGCTCGAGCTTGAGCTCAAGGCTCATGGCCGCTTTGGCCATTGAGCTTGACCTTGAACCTAGAGCTTGGGGTTGCCATATCTCGAGCTTATAGCTGTGGCCACTTGAGCTTTGACATCTTGCCGCCATGGTATCACTTGAGCTCAAGCTCACAGAAGCCGTGGCCGCTGGAGCTTCAGGCATGTGGCTATGGATGCTCGATGGGAAAAAGCAACGGAGAAGATGAGGAAAAAGTGAGTGCTAAAACACACCCATAGAGAGAGATGAAAAAGTAACGGGGAAAGAGAGGAGAGAGAGGAAACCTCAAAACTTCTACAAGGTGAGCCCAGCGTGACACATGTCGCGCTCTGGATAGACTATCTCAAATATGATGCGGCACAAAGGTGGTACCCAATACTTTCTCGTGGTGCTCCCCTCTATTGATTGGCTGTGGATAAATCTTAGTTAGTTGTGCTGAACCTTAGAAAAGAGAAGCGGCCCCGGCACTATAGTTGATAGCTACACACCTTTCGTTTAAAGGGAAGGCGGATGGGAAACTTTCAAGGTCAAAACTGAACCATTCATTCAGTAGCAATGCAATTCCTGAACTATTGCTGGCTGGTTGGTGAGCTGGAAGGCCTAGAAAGCAACCTCTGTCAATGGGAAACCATTCAATACAAAATTTGTAATTTGGGTTGATTTGTCGTGAAGGCATGGATGAAAAATCCCCAGGTCCTAGGGGATCTCGTGCCCGTTTAAAAGATGTTGCCAGTTTCAGCACTTTCCTGTCCCGCCAGGTCAGACGAAGGAGTTTTTTTTTTTAAAGTAGTGAACATCCACCTCGTTTTTTATTGCCAAAAAAGCAATCCTAGTTCTAACCAGGATGTGCTCGAAGTGGTTTTGGTTGGTTCTTGTGAAACTTGCCTGCTTCTCGAGTGGTGGTCCGCTAGCGCGACGTGACGTGACGCTTCGACAGCATTTTGCGTCGTCGTTGTCCTGGGGCCCCATAAACCAGGCGAACTGCGGATTTTTTAGGCTATACGGCGATGAATCGGGCGTCGGCTGCCGTTTTGGATTTGCACGTTTCGTGAAAGTAGAGTTAAGGCAAAGATGTTTGCGTGCTCCAAACGACCGCCGCTTCTCATCCTCTTGAAAGTTTGCTGGCGCGAGACTTGAAAGGGGCTGGCTAAATGTGGTCCTCCTATTCTCTACGCATAATAATTTCGTTCTGATAGTTTTTGTCATCAAGGTCGAAAATAACGGTTAAGCTGGGAAGGCATTTCGGCTATTGAAGCTTTTATAGGGGAAATTACCCGATCAGTCCTAAAAATATTGAACGGATGCCATTCAGACCTGAACTTTTCAATTTTATCAATTCAGTTACAAATCTTAATCAGAAATTTCAATATAGTCGTTTTGGTCAATTTTCACCGAAAATCGTCCAATTAACAGCCCTCCGGTGGCCGGTGAGGTCAGCCTCGCTCTTGTCGGGCGTCGCCTAGGCCAAGGCGAGGCCGCCGTGGCCTGGGCGAGGGTCGGCCTTGCCCAATTTGTACTCCATCGAGTGAGTGACTCCTCTTCTCCTCGCATCTTCCTTTCGGATTCTGCCGTTTCACTCTTTCCCTTTCGATGCTCGCAACCTATTTGACGAAATGCCACAAGCTAATCGGGCGGGGCCGCCGTCGCTTGGGCGATGGCAGCCTCATCGAGCGTCACCTAGGCGAGGGTTGGCCTCGCCGTGCCTCACCCTAGCCCAGGCGACGCCTAGCGAGGCTGCCTGGCTTAGGTGAGGCCGGTCTCACCAACGTTCACCCTCGCCCCAGCAAGGTCAACCTAGCCTATGGCGACGAGGCTAGCCCTCGCAGGCCACTGGAGGGCTGCTACAGCAGAGGAGAGTAGGAAAAAAAGAATAAAGCATAAAAAATTATTAAAATTATTAAAATATTATTTAAAATGTCCACATCAGCCAGCCAGAGTCTATGTTAGCAAAATTTGGCCAAAATTAACCGGAAAAACTTAATTGGCTCTAGGTTAAAAGGTTTAGAATTCAATTGGCACTATTAAAATGTTTAAGACTAAATGAGCATCAATGCAATAGATTTATGACTTTTCTGACACTTGTTTTTCCCAAATAAAATTAGCTCATGAGGTTCGTAGATTAGCTCATGGGGCTCTTCGATTCTGGTTGGTCAACAAGGAACAAATTTCTTGTGATGAATAGTCACGGAAAGAATATGCCCACTGACCATTCGCGCACCATATCGTGTTGGCCCACTAATCCATATCTTCGTTGACTTCTAATAAAGGATTTGTATGCACATTCTTTTTCCCTAAAAAGATTTATTATGTGAGATGAGTATGTACTAAACTTACAGAAAAATACTCGTTCCTTTGGTATAAAATGCATTGGACACATGCCGTACTATATTCGTGTAAAAATCCTAAATTGGTACACATGTAATAAATTTATGCCAAATTATATATGAAAAATTTATTTCAAATTGATTTTTTGACCACGAAAAATTATAAACTGATACATTTATGACAAATTTATTCCAAACTAATTTTTTCACTTCGAAAAATCTTAAACTAGTACATTTGTGACAAATTTATCCAAAACTAGTAAATCTATAACAAACTTACCCTCCGTTAGTTTTTTTTAAATTGGGTTAATACCATGAAAAAACCTAAATCAACATATTTGTGACAAACGGAGGTTAAAATCCCAAACTAATACACCTCGTCAACAATCACATTTCATTTAACTTAATAATTTGACGGAAACTAACGGAGGATAAATTTGTTACATGTGTATCAGTTTGAGGTAAATCTGTCATAAATATATCAGTTTGGGATTTTTCTTGATATTAAACCCAATATATATTTGCATGAACAAATATTTATCTTTTTGAAGTATCATTAAATGTCACGAAATAATAACAAAATTGCATTTTTAGATGCGATAATTATATAGAAGCATGCAAATAGAAGAGCTATATCTTCATGTTGCAAATTTTATCCATTTACAGTTCAATTGACGTAAACTCATGATAACAATGTTGAATTTCAAGCACTTTTAAGAAAAATGACGACCCACATCCGTTCGTATCTCTTACTGCTTAATTTCCTCCTGCTATTTGACCAAAAAAAAATTTCCTCCTGCTATATATTATTAATAGAGCTATAGTCAGCTTTGCACTTTTCAAAAATGTTCTAAATCGAACAACCCTAATATGTGTGATGGGATAAATGAAATGAATTTACTATGCTTTATATTGCAATGGCAAATACGAAATCATTGTGGCACCGGATTGAATTTGATAAGCTCCGTTTGTTTTGTAAAAAATAAATGATTAGAAAAATATTTTTTCAAAAATGATAATTTATATCGTTCGAATAATTAGTCAACAAAAAATATTTTCATCGTCGATAACAATTTATATTTATATATTTTTGTGAAAAAATAAAAAAAATATTTCTTATTTATTTGTTTTTATAAGAAGTACAAGCGCGAAACAAATTGGGTATACGATTGCTTCACTGCGACCTTAAATTTCACAATCACTAAGGTGACTTCTAAGTTTATCCCAAACTCTGTCGGATTAAGATAAATACAAAGAAAACGCTCCCCAAATCAAGATTAAGCGATAATAAGTGAATATATTAAAGATAAACAACGACATTACAGTTCAGAAACTCAAAGGACATTATGTAGAGAACAACGTTACGTCGCAGGTCAATCTGTCTGGGTTCTGTCTGATCCAAAGCTCAAGCTCGTCTTCTTCTTCTTCTCCTTGGCAAACAACGGACACCCTGTTGTCACACGCTCCGCTTCTCTCTTGTGTCGGAATCCCCCTCCGCCCTCTTGAAGCTCTGTTCGTTTCTGGCGGTGGCGCGGAGTCTGCCCACGTTGATACAATCGTTTTAGCGGCTTCTTGGAGCTTCCAAATTGCGTGGGATTGGGACAATTGCGTGCCCTTTTCCCGTTTGACGTCGAGGGCTTAAGTCGAAGGTTCTTGAAATCGTCGGTGCTTGCTCGAGAATGCCGCAGGATGTGTCTTCTGATCAAGACCCCGATGACCCCGATGCCGAGTACGTCGAAATTGATCCCACTGGTCGATATGTTCGGGTCTGTATTTCGGCGTAATTGTTTATCTTCTCTAATTTTCGGCTGCCATACCCATTTTTGGGGATTTTATTTCTGATACGACTCATTGGTGATTAAAATGCGTGATTTTTTTTTTTATGGCTGATTGCTTGTTTTGGCATAAATTCAAGTCCCTGCTCTGTGTCACATTTCGATTATGGTCTTTTGATGGTCGTTTTTATTTGAATTCGGAGATGAGATGAATTCGTCCTTCTTATTTTAGTGTTGACATTCTCTTGAAAATGGTTTCTTATGGCAGTACAAGGAAGTTCTGGGGAAAGGGGCTTTCAAGAAAGTGTATCCTTTCTCAATTTGCTACTGCAATCCCTATTTTGTTCTTCACATAAAAGTTGCTTGATTTTCTTCTAGTTGAAGTGCATTGTATAAATTCTTGTTGGCGGATTTGAGTTTATCCTTGACGGCACACGGAAATGTAGATGTAGAGCATTTGATGAGTTGGAAGGAATTGAAGTGGCCTGGAATCAGATTAAGGTGACAGATCTCTTGAGAAATTCGGAGGATTTGGAGCGTCTCTATTCGGAGGTTCACCTGCTTAAAACTTTGAAGCACAAGAACATAATCAAATTCTACGGTTCGTGGGTCGATACGAAAAAAGAGAATATTAACTTCATCACCGAGATTTTCACATCAGGAACATTGCGGCAGTAAGTTTTTGTCAATTTAATCCTCCATCAATCAGAGATAGGCTTCTTGGGAGTATTAAATGACCATCTTCTCTAGGTACCGGAAGAAGCACAAACATGTGGATTTGAGGGCGTTGAAGAAATGGTCTAGACAGATTCTTGAGGGGCTGTTGTATCTGCATAGCCACGATCCACCTATTATTCATCGGGATCTGAAGTGTGACAACATTTTCGTAAATGGTAACCAAGGTGAAGTGAAAATCGGTGACTTGGGATTTGCTGCCATTCTTCGTCATGCTCATTCGGCTCACAGTGTCATCGGTGAGGACCCTGTTATATTTTTGTGCTCAATACTCTTGCAGAGAGTATGATGCTTGACAAGAGTCTCCATGACCTAAGAAAGAATTTTGACGTTTTTGCACTTGCAGGAACCCCAGAGTTTATGGCACCTGAGCTTTATGAGGAGGAATACAATGAGCTTGTGGACATTTATGCATTTGGAATGTGCTTGCTGGAGTTGGTGACCTTTGAGTACCCGTATGTTGAATGCACAAATGCAGCTCAAATATACAAAAAAGTGATATCTGTAAGGCACTAAGTATCTCTGTTTTTATTTATTTATCGTGTCTTTTCCTGCAATATCTCTAAGTTGAGTACTCTGAGCTCTTAGTCTCTGCTAATACTGACAAATCTCCATGCTGTGGATTCACAACTTTTTTTGTGGGAGCGAGTGAAGTCATGGTCAAATGTCGGTGTACACTCAGCGTGGTTGGGTTCCTCTTGTTTATAGGAGTCGAGGCTGTGGTAGATACCATTGTCGATTACTAAATAGCCAGCTGAATTAGGGAACGGACTCAGGCACAAGTTGAAATGTTTATAGCCTGATGTCTTAAGTCTCTACATAGTGGCTTTGGCGGAAATTTCAGGCACGCTGATAGTGTAGTCTCCAATACAAAGTTTAATTTGCAATTCCTCAATACGATCATTTTCATATCCTTTGTTTTGGTTGCAATTTATGCAGCATACATTCCATGAAGTTGCTTAATTGACATTCGGTCTTCTTGTTCAGACTGTATGTTCTAGTCCTTCCCATCGCTGAAACCTAAGCAGTGGAAATATTTAAAGTTCTAAAAGTTTGCCTTCCTGGTTGATTGTTAGTTCCATTTTGAAACTGAGGATTGTGCTTAAATATGATGAGAAAAGTATAAAAACTATGATGTCTAAGGGCCTCTAATCAAGTTTTAGAAAGTTTTTATTTATCGACTCTTTGGTCCTAGACATTTACATCCGTTCTTCCACTAATTGTACTGTGGTAGGATATATTTATGTTCTAGTCGCTAGGAACAGTAGATTAGGTTATGTTTCTCAATACAGATTTTCATGTGTACCCACATTGTCGTGCATGTATACATGTATAAATGAGTTAATTTACATATGTCCAGTGGTGGCAGTTAATCTGGTTATATCAGTGGCTACTATTACGCACTGTTGCACTCTTCAGCTCCTTAATCATGTCTGTAATATGTATTCTCATTCTTGGTAGGGAATAAAACCTGCATCACTGGAAAAGGTGAAAGATGATCGAGTCCGAGAATTCATAGAAAAATGCATTGCAAACGTTTCTGAGCGATTGAGTGCCAAGGAACTTTTGATGGATCCTTTTCTGCAGTCAGAGGAAGAAAGTGAAAGTGTTGGCAGATCATTACTTTCATCGAAACCTCAAGAGATGGGTAAGTTCTAGAGCTTTGCTGAGCTTCTTGGCTTCTGTTCTCATTGTCCTGCCACTTGATGTGTTTTTTGGATTAAATGCAGGTAGTCCTCATAATGTCGATGTTGGAAAAGGGGCAAATGATTCTACAGCAGAGACTAGTAGGGACTTTACAGTGCAGGGTCAAAGAAAAGATGTCAACACAATATTTCTGAAATTAAGGATTGCAGATTCTTCAGGTGCGAGCATTTCCTTGCATTTTAGCAGTTCAATGGTTCTGTTATACTCCAAGTGAGTATTTTTCATTCCTCTTTAAGATATGTTGATACACTTCCTTAAACTTGCACAGGTTACTTTCGGAATATCCACTTTCCATTTGATATTGAGGTAGATACAGCAATTGCAGTTGCCAGTGAAATGGTCGAGGAACTAGACTTGACTGATCAGGATGTTTCAGCGATTGCTGCGATGATCGATGATGAAATTCGTTCTCATATACCAGATTGGGCACCGCCAGAGCCTTCTGGGGATGACTTTAGTGAGGAAGTTCAAAATTCTGATGCCTGTGCCTCAGCAAATAGAGATGAGCCATCTGCTTCTGGTAATCTTTTGTTGGAAAGAACACATTCTGGTCGGAAGTACTGGGCCGACTTATCGAAACCAGATGGAATCTCTCCTGTCCGATATGGCCCTTCAAACTTATCTTTTGTGGATTCAGCCTCTATTGAAAGTAGTTTGCTCAAAGAAAACATGCAATTTTCTGTCAGCCACTGTGATGGAGAGAGGCTAAATGAAGTTCCTAAAGTCGAAGAGCCTGAGCATGAATCTGCTTCTGATGGTGGTGGGAGTGTAGATGAAGCAGATACTGCATCTACAGAACAATGGGATGGCATGGGTAGTGCAACCAAAGATCTGCTAGGCAGCAGTGAGTGTGATAACTCGCTAGTTGCGGATGGTGTTGGGTCTAAAGAGTTAAATATAATTGCTGATAAGCTCGAGCATCTGCTGATAAAGCAGCAGGAGGAGCTACAGGAGCTTAGGAGGAAGCATGAAGCCGCCATTTCGGATCTTTTGGATGGACTTTCTCCTGAAACCCATGAAACGGTTCTAGATATCTGTAAGAAGAAAATTCCATGGATTAAAGAGCGAGGCACCCTGCCAACTCAATGATACACATTACTTTTGGATGGGAAACTTTGCGTCTCATGACTCTCGTATATGGACGATCACAGTACGAGAGGACGCCGATTAAATAATATTCCACTCAAGAGACTTGGGAATCGAGTCAGCCAGTTATGGGTATTGGTTCAATCTTCAGACACCGTGATTCCGTGAGCTGCTACGAGGCCCTGGTTCGATGCGGGAGATGCTCGGGATGACGGGTCGTGATTTCAGCTTTCATGGCAGTTGAATATAAAGTCTGCGTACGCTTGGGGATGACTACATGTTGGTTTTCCATTCGTTGTTTGTTTATTCTTCATCTGATCTGTCCCTATAATTTGTTGGCTTCTATACATGTACATACGCAAAAAGGTCAATCTCAATGTCGTGTTCTGCTAGGTAGTTACAGACAGCACACCATCTGTGCTGCTCCAATTTGGTTTTTCCTGTGGTGGTGCTTCTTATAAAAACAGAGGTTCTGACCAAGATTGAGATTCTCCGGGATGTCTGTCTCAGTTTGGTGTGAATGTCAATTGCTATTTTTTAACTCCAAAAAGAAGAAGAATTTCATTTACAATGTAGGATTAAGTACCAACTTATCTACATTTTCTTCCTTTCCTCGATAAAAAGCATATTTGATCAGATTGTCGATCGACAATTGTTAAGTCGCCGGATCGAGCATGACGATTTGTCGTCCAATTTTGCAGTTAGTGATTATCTAAATGTATACTTGACGGGATCAACCTAAGTTAAATGGAGTTTATATATGTGCGTGTTTATTTAAAATGATGTGCAAATATAATAATGTGAATCTATTTAAGCTTTGGGCAAAAAGGAAAAAAGCTTAGTTTTAAGGTTTAATACTACGAAAAATCCCACACCGATACATTTGTGATAAATTACCTCAAATTGATCTTTTAACCACCAAAAATCTCAAATTGATACACATGTAATAAAATTTACCACTAACTAATTTTTTGATCACGGAAAATATCAAATTTGTACATCTGTGACAAATTTACCATAAACATACTTTAAAAAATAATAATAATAACTTAATTGACTTTTTTTAAAATTAGCTCATTTTTTAGCGACATGGCTTAATTTATTATGTACTAATTGTACTAATTTAGAGTTTTTCGCAATTAAAAAATTAATTTAAAATAAATTTATCACGGCGTGGGGTTTTTCTTGATTATATTCCTAATGTTATATAAATGGGCTTTATAGACCTACTCAAATGCACTCCTAGTCTCCTAGCTTTGTTTTCATTTCTTTTGAAAGTCTCTCTCTCC
>BCNH02000002.1:634951-664477 GCA_001662345.2 Metrosideros polymorpha var. glaberrima
CGGCCACTCTCTCTCTCTCTCTCCCCTCCGTCGCTGGAACCGCCGGTTTCCGAAAGCCGACCCGCCTCGCCTCCTCCTTCATCAATCCCGTCGCTACCGACTCCGGCCGCCGCGGTTCCTTCGCAGTGCGCGCTGCGTGGGGGAAGTTCGAGCGGGAGAAGCCGCACGTGAATATGGGGACGATTGGCGACGTCGACCATGGGAAGACCAACCTGTGACCGCCGCCCTCACCATTGCCTTGGCCTCCATGGGGAACAGCGCTCCGAAGTAGTAAGATGAGATCGATGCTGCTCCTGAAGAGCGCGCTCGTGGTGCCTCTGAACATTTGTTCGGATTCTGTACAGTCTTACTTGTTTGGATATGTTCAATACTTATTTAGGGCAGAGATAGAATTGTTGTAAGGAGCAGATAAATGAAAAGAATACTCTTTTAGGATCAACTCTAAGCTAAAAATCGCTAGTCCACACTGATACTCTATTTCATTCTGGAAAAATCGAGGCCTGCATTGGAGTCTACAGTGGAATTTTATGATTTATTGACTAAGGTTTAAATTTGTGCATTCAAGAAAGAATATTTGGGCTTGAAGATTAGTCTAATAGACTCAAGATTCCCATATTAGATAGTACACAGAGAATGTCGATTAATTGTTCTGCCATTGGCCAAGTCTGTCATGTGGAAACCCTTTCTTTTGGAATATCCTATGACAAGGAGTGTATTTGGTTATCATCAATGACATTAGTAGAATGATTGAGTTAATTACAGTATTATAACAACTAGGCTTAACCTAGACTTTATTGGAGACTGCATTTTATGCTCTGTTATTGGCTGATTTCACTAGCCAATAGGAACTGTGTGATGACTTTTTGAGAGTGCTGACATTACCTTTTCTTCACCAGGTGTCACCATTTATACATCTACGATGAAGTATGAGACTGAGAATCGTCACTATGCACATGTTGACTGTCCAGGACATGCTGATTATGTGAAGAACATGATAGCTGGTGCGGCGCAAATGGATGGTGCTATTCTTGTTGTTTCAGGAGCTGATGGACCTATGCCTCAGACAAAGGAACATATACTATTGGCTAAGCAAGTGGGTGTTCCGAATATGGTGGTTTTCCTTAACAAGCAAGACCAGGTTGATGATGAGGAGCTTTTACAGCTCGTGGAGTTGGAGGTCAGAAAGTTGCTTTGTTCGTATGAATGCCCTGGAGATGATGTTCCCATAGTTTCTTGTTCGGCCTTGTTGGTTTTAGAGGCCCTGATGGCTAATCCTAACATGAAACACGGGGAGAATTGATGGGTCGATAAAATTTATGGACTCGTGGACTCCGTGGACAGTTACATTCATATTCCACAACGACAAACTGATCTTCCATTTTTACTTGCCAATGAAGACGTGTTCTCAATCACAGGCCACGGTACCGTTGCCACAGGCCTTGTTGAGAGGGGCACAATTAGGGTAGGAGAGATGGTTGATATTGTTGGCTTGCAGGAAACTAGGAACACTACCGTTACGGGGGTCGAAATGTTCCAGAAAACTCTTGATGAGGTGATGGCAGGGGATAATGTGGGTTTTTTGCTTGGAGGTATTCAGAAGGTTGACATTTCGAGAGGGATGGTTTGGCAAAGCCTGGAACAATTACACCCCATGCTAAGTTCGTCGCCATTGTGTATGTGTTGAAGAAGGAAGAAGGTGGTAGGCATTCACCATTTTTCGCTGGGTATAGGCCCCAATTTTACATGAGAAGGGTGGCTTCAATCATAAATGATAAGGATGAGGAGTCTGTGGTTATGCCCGGCGACCGCGTTAAGATGGTGGTTGAGCTCATTATGCCTGTGGTTTGTGAGCAGGGAATGAGGTTTACTATCAGAGAAGGTGGGAAGACTGTTGGAGCCCTTGTTATTCAGTCCATAATTGAGTAATAGTGACACTGGAAGCATCAGGTTCATTCGAATTGTTCTTAATCTTTTGAGTTGTGATGAAAGTTGCATCTTGTCAACTCCACCCAATCAAGTTCACTCGCTTTCACTGATATGGTGACAATTGATATAATTGTTTTTTCCCCATATTTCTTATATGTCATGATTCGCTTTGCGATGATCCATGATGGAGTTGGACTATATACTCTTCTCATAATTCAGATGAACTTTATAATCTCTCTTAGTTTATCTATCGCTCGAACAACTTTGGCATTTTATAATTGGAAGGTTTAATGTCCGCAATAACTAAATTTTCGGCAAAGGTAATTTTCATGTAATTTCAAGAAAAATGAAAAAAAGAAGAAGAAATAGAAAATAAAAAAATTAACTATTATCCTTTATTTGGCACGTCACTTATGAAGAAGACCACACAGCCGCCTCCAGGGAATTTTTTGCTTTCTCCTTCTCGATGCTTCATCTGTTCATCTTCTTCTTCAGTAGTCAACTCCGACTCCAGCTTTTCAGTGGCTCCATCCGACAGAGATGCGACGAAGACAGGACCTCAGTGTGCCGGCAACCGATTAAGGGTGAAGAGTCGGAAGAGGTTGTCATGGTCTGAGCTGTGCAGTCTGTTCCCTAGGATCGATTTCCGCCGCAGTTCGAGCTAGACAACAGCGGTGGGTGCTCCAGAGGTGGCTGCAGCAGTGGCACTCCTGACAGCAATGGCTCGAGTTTGGACGGTGGTTGTCATCAACTTCATCCATGGGCGATTCTTCTCTGGGCAAGCGTCCCCCGACTCCTCTGTTCACCGTGGGTGACTGTTTCCTTCAGTTCCTTGGTGGCTCAACTCCGGCAGCTCTTCGACGGCCACTGAGTCCCCTCCAGGCCTGCCCTAGGACGTGAGCTCCAACGCGATTCGGTGGCATTGTGACTCAGCAGGCGGCACTGCGAGTCCGGGCATCTGTTGGTGTGAGGTAAGCGGACGCTTAGTTTGGGATCCTCTGGTTGTTTCGATTACAGAGTTTGGACACACGTCGACCTGGTTGGTGGAAGGTGGTGATTGGTTGTTTGAGAACTCACTAAACTGAAAGCCGAAATGACTCATTAACTTGCTTTATGAGCAGAAAAAGATGCTGATACTTTTTCAGTCTCTGGATCAAGAAGTTAATGTGTGTGAAACATGTTAATCTCTGATAATGCTGGGTAGCAGCGCAGTTCCTAAATTTGAAGATCTATGGGGTAACGAAATTTACTTCAACTACTTTATCTATTCTTTTCGCTACTTTGGCTGAAATACTTAGAGGTCTCATAGAGTCCTAGAGACATCTTCTGCAAAAAGTCGGGTTTCATGTCCCCACCTCCCGCATACCATTTGGCACATGTAACCACTAGGCTACAATCCTAGTGGCAAACTAAAGGGGATATAAAGTTTAAACTGTACATAGTTATATATAGCAAAAAGCCTATTCTGTAGATTGTGATCAATAGAATCTTAATATGTGGATTTTTAAGATGCCTATAACTAATGGAAGAGTGCTGACCAAGATACACAAGCCCGTCAATGCTGATTAACTGCATATAATCAACTGATTCATTGTACAATCAGCATTCTCCTAAGAACAATAGCAGAACATGCAGATCCATCGTACCCATTACTGTTAAGCTTATTGTCAGAGCTATATTGCCATTTGTGTCATTCCCGTGGTGTTAATTTTTATCATTATTGAACATTTCTGTCACTTAGAATATTCTTTTCTCCACTCTTTCCCCCATTTGGTGAAGTTCTTTGCATGGAGTAGGGTTAAATTCATGCTATCATGGAGTGATAGTGGGGTTAAAAGATGGATGAAATCTGTGGCCCTTACTATAAAAGTTGGTAATGGTTTTTGAATATTACAAATAATCAATGATTACTCTTCTATTCGGACAGATGCTAATTACGTGAATAAGTTTTTAACCACCAGATGATGTTACTAATAAATTATTAGTAAATTCTCCACAGAGGATGTTCCCTTATTTTTGTGTTTGGTCTAGTTGGCTTTAGAGGCTCTGATGGGTAATCCTAATATCAAACATGGTGAGAACAATGGGAGTTTCATTTTACTTGCCATTGAAGATGTGTTCTCAATTACAGGTCGTGGTACTATTGCCACAGGCTGCCTTGAGAGAGGCTCAATTTGGGTCAGAGAGATTATGGATTTTGTTGGCTTGAAGGAAATTAGAAACACTATTGTGATCGGGGTTGAATTGTTCCAAAAAAATCTCAAGGAGGCAGTGCTGGGGATATTGTAATTCTTTTGCTTAGAGGATTCATAATGTTGACATTCATCAATGGATGGTTCTTGAAAGCCCAGAACAATTACACTCAACTTTATATTCTTTGCTATTGTGTATGTATTGAAGAAGAAAGATGGTGGGCAGGCTTCACCATTTTTCACTGGCACAGGCCCTAATCCCACCCTCGATCATGAATGATAAGAATGAAGAGTCTAAGATGGTTATGCCTAGTGACTGGGTTAAGATGGTAATTGAGCTTATAATGCCTGTGGCTTGTGAGCAGGAAATGAGGTTTGCTATCAGAGAAGGTGGAAGACTGTTGCAGCCAGTGTTATTCAGTCCATTATTGAGGACAGGGACACTAGGTAGAGTAATTCAAATTGGTCTTCATTTTTTTAAATGCGATGAAATTTTCTCTTACTCGTCAACTCCATTCCCTCCGTTTGCTCCTTTTCACACCAATGTTGACATCTGATGTAACTTTTTTCTTCTCTCTCTCTCTCTCTCTCTCTAATTGCTTTAGTGGTCTGTTGATCTATAGTCTAGTTGGACTATAGTATTCTCATAATTCAGATGAAATCGTTGATCTCACTCTTGATCTGTTTTCGAGCAATTTTGGCATTGCATTGGAATATCTAGAGTGTATGGGTTTAATATCATTTCTCATTTGATAGTATGGCATTCCATTCGCCAATATCTTAGTCGATAGAGCTGAAGCAGTCATTGTTTGATTATGAGCACGAGATTTTTTTTAAAATGTCAGTTTTGTTTTCCTGGTTCTTTATGCATTATTCTATTGGTCTATTGTCTCTTTGGATACTCTTCCCATAATTCAGATGGACTTGTTTATCATATTTCTCTTAATATCTGTTTTCAAGTAAGGCATTGCCTTGGAATTTCTGGACTGCTTTTCATTTCTATTCTGATTTTCTGTATAGCCTTGCACTCACCATTCTCTTTTCGATAGAGCTGAGGTAATCATTGATTCATTGGCACTGTGAAAATTATTAGCGCATCTCATTCTTTTTTTCTGGTTCTTTATGCATTATTTGTACTATTCACATATGGTGAAAACTGTTGTATTGCGACAAGTTTTTGAAGTGATTTGCATTTCTCTTGATGAGGAATTGGTTTTTTATTTTGCTGATGAGTCTGGTTGAAGGTGGGCAAATGGCTGTCTGAAGACTCAATGAACTGAATCTACAATGACACATGAACTTGCTTATGAACAGATACTGATACTTTTGCAGACTCTGGT
Source organism: Metrosideros polymorpha var. glaberrima (assembly GCA_001662345.2). Classification (NCBI taxonomy): domain Eukaryota; kingdom Viridiplantae; phylum Streptophyta; class Magnoliopsida; order Myrtales; family Myrtaceae; genus Metrosideros; species Metrosideros polymorpha. The sequence continues at coordinate 640,410 of BCNH02000002.1, forward strand.
TCAAGTATTTAAATACAATGTTCCAATCAACTGCCCTATAACTGCTGGGTGCAAGCAGCAGGTGCAGTTTCAAAATTCAAGATCTTCAAGGTAACAAAAATTTGCTCCAACTACTTTGTTCATTCTTTTCACTTCGTTGGCTGATATACTTAGCAGTCTGATAGATCCCTAGAAACATTTTCTATATAAAGGGGTACTAGATTTTAGGACAAGTGACAACTAAAGACGTGAAGTCGAAACTGTAACGTTAATAGTAGCTAAACTTCAAGCTTAAGCAGATTTATGTATAAGAATGCTAACCGTAAGATGTTACGCGTCCATTGCATGGATCAGTTGTGATCAATAGTATGTTAATAAGGGGATTTGGGTAATTGTAGATGCCTAAAACCTGTAGAAGAATGCTGACCATAACAAAATGCAAGTTAATGCTGGTTAACTTGGAAAGCTTCTAACCAACTGATTCATTGTACAATCAGCATTCTCCAATGAACAATATTACACAATCAGCATTCTCCAATGAAGATCCATTGTACCTATTCCTGTTGAGCTTATTGTCAGAACTGTATAACTGTCATATGTTCCTCTGGTGTCACATGTTTGTAAAATCATGGTAGACATTGACACATTCAGATGAAAACAGAAAGAATCTCTAATTGTGCTTTTGGGGTTTAGATGACAGGATAAGCCCTATTTTAAATGGATTGCGTGATGTAGATTAACTAGATAGTACAGTCAGTCACTGTAAGTTTGTCTATGTTTGCTTCAGGTATGTTTTTCCCATTTAGAATAGATCGTAGGATATTGAGAGTAGCAAACCAGTTAAAATTGTTTGGGCCAAAGTGAAATGAAGTGGTAAGTATTATTTAGCTGGGAACGGTAAATATAATATGTTGACCAGGTAATGCTGAAGTTTGGTTTTTACTTGTTTGCAGCGCCTGTCCGGTATCAAGATGGCCACGGCTTCATTCAATGGGCAGATGGAGTCATGAAAATTTTGAACGCCGTACAGAAGGACAGGACGATTCTGATGTCAAATCTTCATAGAGGCTTCATACGAGATTCAATTTCGTTTTGCGATGCACGATAGACAGGATGTCTGTAGTTTGTGTGTACTTAGGAGTATGTGCAGTTTCTTTAGTTATATTTGGGGGTCAATTTTGGAGCATCTTGATATTTTTTATCCTATTGGGCGTCAGTATGGTTGGTGCTGGATGGATGGCAAGTGGTGTGAATCTTTAGGCATTTTGATAGCTTTGGATCCTCTACAGGCGTCGCGATAGTTGGTTCTTGACGAATGGTAAAAAGAGCAACTTTCTCGGCCCATTTAGTGTGTACGAATTGCTCAGATGGGCTGGCTTGCTTAAGCCTCCGCCCAGGCCCATTATCCCCAGTTAGGAAATTCGGCCCAACCGGAGCCTTCTGTTTCAACTGTTTCGGCCCTTCCAAGACCCACTCTTAGGCCTTTCGGGTGCGCCAATGACGGACGAACTTTAAAGGGCTTCTGTATTGGGCCTTACCAAGGCCAAGGAAGATCCATAGCTAAAGTAGCCCCGTCTGCTGGTCCAATGGGCCACGTAAGGCACAAAATTTAGCTTAAAAAGGCCCAGTTCTTTTATTAAGACGCATGACTTGGGCCGAATATTGAACGGGCCGAAGACTATTCTTTGGGAAATGGGCCGACATGGCCCAGTAGCGTCGGGCCAAATTCTTGGTAGAAGATTAGGCCCAGTAGAATTGGGCCATAGTTTGGGCCCTAAAATTTGACGCTACAGGTATTTCCTGGGCCAATGCCCTTTTATGGGCCCATGGGCCGTTAAATCACCGTAGCTTTGGGCCATTTTCTGGGCCGAAGGCCAATTCCATGGGCCTCTAAGGCCCAAAACCAGGTCCACTAAGACGCATTCCACTTTTGGGCTCTCGGCCCATGACCAAGAAGGACCAGAACGCGTTTTTTTGGGGGTCCGAGGCCCATGGGCCGTATATAGCCCGGAAAATATTTATTGGGCTAAGGCCCACCGTATTCGTTGTGGCCCGTACTTTAGGCCCAATCTGGAGAGATGTGCACCTAAAGGCCCAAAATTTGATTTCCTGGGCCCAATCCCGTGATATGTCCTAATAAGGACCAAAAGGGTTTCTTGCAGCGAGCCCATTTGTTTGTGGGCCACGTATATCTGAATCCTGGTTTAACGGGGTTGAGTTCCTTTTTTGTTGGGACCAAACTGGGCCGTGGAAGGCATAGGGCACAATTCTGGGTTTTATGGGGCCAATGAGACCTTAAACTGGGCTTCGGCCCATTATTTAGGTCTACGCTCCACAGCCAATCAGGGTCCATAGGGTGAGACACGTCTTAGGCCCAACTTGAGCCCATGTGCTTGAACCTGTCGTAGGCATCACATGCTTAGCTGGTACTGGGCCTTACTTTCATGTTTGGACAATGGCCATTTTTTCTTCACCTTCATGAACAGTTTTATTTAACCGGCGGTTGAGAAATCATTTTATAACTTTTGGCCATAAGCAAGGGGTCATCCTAGATTCTCGGATAATCTATATCACTAGATTCCCAATACCAGACCGCAATGCTTAATCATCCTAGGGTCTCCTCAAAGGTATAGCGCAAACATTTAGATCAAGGTTCACATTCAAGTAACCATTCCATGAACAAATTGAAGGAAAACAATACAAATACATGAGAACCAAGCTCCACAAAAGGTGGAGCATCCTGCAGCTTGCGGATCAGCTGATTGAATAACTGGATAGGTGCACCTTCTCATGCTAAACGCTTCCTTATCCTCCCAAAGCTATAGCGCCTGCCATAAAACTTAATGATTTGATTTCTTGGTAAATCTGTTGAAATCTACAGAACAATCCGCAAAAAGAGGTAACCGCTCTGACTTCAGAAAAGGCTAAATGGGAACATAATACTCATGCCATCTCATCAGAAAATGCTTATCCGCGCGGATTAATTGATCACTCTACTGGATGGTGCACCTTCTCGATCATAATGTTTGTCCAGGACAGACAGCAGATGGCATAACACAGACGGCAGATGGCATAACACAGACGGCAGATGGCATAAGGAATTGCAAAAGTTGTGTCACTTTACCCGGTACACTTAAGCCTGACATCCTGTGTACACCAAGGTTACTTCAATCAGGTAGCACGGACTGCTCCTTTTTTGCTGTGTCTATCATCGTACACAAGAACTTGGCTAGATCACAAGAATAGGCATCTGCAAGAGATGCATGTGTCAAGAACGGGAGCCTCCTTAATGACCTTCCGCTCAATCCCTAGAGAAGGACAAATGAGCATAGTCAACATAGAAAATCTTACATGTTGCACAATCTCCTCCAGTTGGAAACTTGGAAAGCTAACATAATGATGAATAATGGAACTATCTGACCTCACATGTCACTGCAGCTTCAAGCAATATTTTGCAAAGTTCTGCTGTCTCTGGTTCCCGGGCAACCTGCCTGTCTTGAGCAGTTGCATAATTTGGAAGTGTAAGCTTACCCAGCTCCTGAAATGGTTCCACTTGGCACTTAGTGTTGGTATTAGTTGACACAATCTAAGTACCATAGCCAAAGATAAGTCCAAGTCTCAAGCTAGACAGGTGGTGGCATAAGGCATAGCAGCGGAGTATGAAATTCAAAGAATTGATAGACAGCAGCAGAAAAAACGAACACGCATCCCACATGGCAAAACAGCCCTCCAGAAAAGTATAATCGTGGCTGTATCTATACCAGTGTATCCGACAGTATTCCTGCTCTCATAAGTTCCTGCACGCAAGAACGTAAGATTTCGTATCGAGCTTGAAGAGTTGGGGGACCAATATACGCTTTGATGTCAGCTCTATCAACAAACGCAACATCTGCAACACAGCAAGGCGTAGTCATTAAGTCAATACATTTCAACCCTACTCTTACATGAGAACTCTATGAGATCACTCAGGCAATAACAAAAATTAGCCCTGCAAGTAACAATGAACTAAAACCAAGTAACATAAATGACGGACTCCAATAAAACTTGGTGATTAATGTTCCTTTTAAATAAGTTGAAATCTAGAAAATAATTCGCAGAAAAAAGCAGCTGCAAAGTCCGAATTCGGAAAACGCTATATAAAAGACATAATATTATGAACGTAGAAAAGTGCAATCAAAGATTTGAACGTACTTAATAGAAAAGATTACCAAAAAGGTCCTACATGTCATGCAGCATCCTGTACAGATGGGAATTACATGATATAAAGTTGATGTAAATCAGTCTTACCAATAGCAGCTGTAATGTTTGATGTTGTCATGATTATTACATTTGGTGATGACTTCAACTTATCCATCTGAGTCAGTAGTGCATTCACAACCTGAGGAAACATTTCGATGGTGAATGTACACTCATACTTGAAGAATGCATTCAGAGAATATTAAATTAGTCTCTTATTCCTCAATGCTCCATTCCCTCTGGCAATTGATTGACCAAAGAGCAGAATAGACATGTACATTTGCTGCTGTTTGGGAAGTCAGAGAAATGCACCAGTACCCGAATCGAATCTGAAGGTTCAGAACCAGACAAAGCAGCTTTTCGGGCCGCCGCAAGACTTTCCACTTCATCTGCATTATCACCATGTAAATGATCAGTCAAAAGGAAGAGGAAAGAGTTGTAACCTGTAAAAACTACACAATGATAATCTCACCAATCAAAACAAATACCAGATTGTTTTCTTCCTCCACCATCTCTTGAATTTTTTCAAAAAGCCTTGCAACCTAAAATGGAAAATCATGAGCAGCATGCTCCATACCTCCCGACTTATGGAAGAAACTCTTATTGGTGGAAACTTTAATCATATGTATTCATGTTATCAGAGTTATGCCTATCTGCTCCAGGTCTCCACAGTGTGAGGCTAAAATTACTACTGCGGCCTGGCTACACACACTAAAAAGTTGCATCTTGCCCATGTGAAGAGTATCAAACAAACTATTTCCACTGAAGAAGAAATGGTGCTTTGAGCACACTAATTCATGAATTATTTAAGGAAGAGAGCAGAAATTTCAAAGGCAAAGGAAGGCTCTTCATTTTTTGGACTAGCAAGAAGTGACATCAGTCACAAATCAGGCCTTGATGTTCTTTTGAGAAAAAAAAAGTAGAAGAGAGGTAATCTTCCATGAGCATAGAGTGTTGATTAAGAGGCAATTTCTTAGGGCAGAATTCAAGTCATCAGATGCTTAGATGATTTATGTAACTATCCTTGTATCACTATTTCTTCTAAGTAATTTAATTAACTAATAAATAAACTCAACGTAGACCATATAAAGGAGAAGGAGGCATCTGATTAATTATCTTGAGATGAATTAGGCACATACCAACTTGCCACTTTCAGAGAACCATTTACTGAACAAAGAGTGAGCATTAACTTCAATAAGTTGGCACTGCGGATATCTGAGGGAAGAAGAATATAACAAGGGGAAAATTTCAGAAGACCAATACCAGATTATACATAGATTCCACCAAAAACATACAGGAGATAGAAATTTTAAAGTCACGTGCCAACCTAGAATTAAAGCGTATAGACAACTTCTGTGCTAGAGCTTTGCATAACGATGTCTTCCCTGTCCCTGGAGGTCCATGTAAAAGAATGATGCTGCAAAATAGGACAAATCATACGCAAAAAGCTAACAATACTTCAATTGGGGGAAGCAAGTGATTAATGATATAGATATGATGATTACCCGCTTGTGCCAGTATCACTGTGAAATAATGCACTAGAGATTATAGACAGTAGATGTTGTTACTGGTTTCTTATTTCCATGCAATACAATAAATAACTGCACATTTACATAGCTATCATTGATCTTCAATGAATGCTGACAAGATTATGATTATCCGAAGCTACATATTTCTGTTCGATGCACTGGGAACCCATGCCTACTGAAAAAAAAAAAAAAACTAAAACAAACACACAAGTGCCACTGACCGGTTCCAAGACACTAAAAAGGGATCCACACCCTTTTCAGTGAAAAGTAGTGCACTTTGAGCATACCGCAACAACCTTTGCTTCAGACCAGGTTCATATATTAAGCTGCATTTGGATATAGAACAGTTATGACCGACAAACTTCTTGTGGTGGGAAAAAAGTTGCAAACACACCTTTCCCACATGCCATCAAATTCCTTTGCAGGGAGGATCCACTCATGGAAACTAGAGAGTTGGCCATCAGTACTTGATTCTTCACATGGTCCTTCCTCGCTAAGCTGACAAGAACCATTCGAGCAGTGAGTTTAATCGCCTTGCCGAGATGCAGTATTTTGGAGCGGCACACACCAACAGCACTAAAAGGAAGACATTTATGCCGATGGAAAATCAAGTAACTCAGTATATATGGGAGAACTGCACATCAGTGAGGGGAAGGGGAGAGGGAGGACAAGAGTATCCTATAAGTTTAGGCAAAAGTTACCTGGAAAACATGTACAACAGGCTTGACTTGCCAGAACAAAAGAACACCATGGTCTTGGACACCCTCATCTACAAGGGAAAGAACTATCGAATAAACAGAGCTCGTGTATTATGGAAAATCCACATGCCGTATGTAAATTCTTTTTCCCCCGTTTGACAAAGAAAGTTCATGGAAAGGAAAACAAGGATTCCAATATAATCAACTTAAGCATTGTCCATCTTTTTCCCTTAACGACCCAGCCTAAACCACAAAACCACAAAGCATAGCATCAGGGATGTCATCAGGTTTTGTTTCTCAATCTGCTATATCTCCTCTATGAGAAACCTGGAAATTTTTTCCTCTCAAGAGAAAGAACATACCTGTCTCGCAAATACGAACTCTCTCAACATTATCCACAAGAAATGCATCGTCAATTGGCACAGGAATGGGGCCATCGCTGTAGCTCAAACTGCGCTTCTCAAGCATCCTGAACATTAAACAGGTGTCACTTATTTCCAAGCTCTCGCCTGCGAAGCAACCTACTCTCTCAAATCATGGGGCTGCAAATGGCATCAATACACAAAAGGAAATAAAACCAAAAAATTCAACTCAGCTTCCTCATTTATCAGTCAAACCTTTTAATAGAACAGATGCTTCATAACCACTCAAGCTGTCCACTTTTTATTTTCTCAACAGAGTATCTCATGCTTCTTACATTAACGAGCTAAAAGTCGAACGAACCATGGTCGCCCATTGCATGCGTTATGTGGACAACATTTCACCCACGAAAACCATATTTATTCGGAGAGTTTCTCGGAGTTACCTCTCGACCGCAGATCTGACATCGTCCGCGCGAGCCGTGCTCGAGGGTTTTAAGCATGCCTCGACTGAATGATTCAACACATGCAAAGCTCCACTTGAGATACGACACAAAGAACCGTGCCTCGAACCGTGAGCTCGAAAACCGAAGCTATGGGATGGGAACTCGAAGAGGAAAGACAGCAGAACGAGAGCTCACCGGGGACGAGAATCTTGTCCTCGGAGACTGCAGTCGCAGTCGCAGACGGAGGTGGAGGTGGAGGAGCGACGCCGTTCTGCTCGCAGATCGCCAGATCGGTGAGGTTTTGCACGGAGATCTCCATCGGAACGCTCATCGTCTTCTTCGCTTCGTGAAGCGAAGGGAATGGGGATCTCGCGAACCCTAGAGAGGTCTTCGTCTTCAGCCTATTTGAAATTCGGGAGGGAAAATGAATTGAAGCTCTGCCACAACCACAACTATATGTTGCTGCAAAAGTAGGGGCTTTATGGTAATTATAATTGGGCCGGCCTGGAAGATCGAAATAACAGAAGATGGGCCGGGCCACACTGGGTCAAGCTAGTCGCGAGTAGCTCGGGCCCGGCCCGATAATTACTTGAGATCGACTCACCTGAATTTGAGCCGAACTGAGCTCGAGCTACTCCAGTACCTTGGTCGGGTCGAATTGGACCTCGTTAATACTCAAGTCGACAAGCTCGCAAGCCTAGTCGAGTACCTAGGTTGGATCGAGCTCGAGTCTAAATTTTAACACTTGATCTAGCTCGAGTCGAGTTTCGAGTCCCAAGTATGCGAGTCAAGTCGAGCTCGAGCTTGGCGTCGACTCACTCGACTCTACTCAAAATTGAGATTTTCACAAAATATCTCCGTTGATCAATTCAGTTTCATGGGATACCTTTACTTTCATCCTTATCCTTATAGTGTTGACAAGAAAAAAGAAAGGGCCAAAATAACGTTAACATACACTCCTTATTCACTAATTTAATGTTAAATATGAGGGTGATGGTTATTATTGTAATTGCATCGTGGCGGTCCATAAAAACGAAAATTTCGCAATATCGGACCGATGTATAAAAATTGAAATAATCTTTACCTTGTTCTGATTAATGCTGAAAAGACTTCAATCAGTCTCTTAAATTGAAAATTTCCGTCATAAGTTGCTAATGGGCCTTTAAATAAATAGGACATATCCATCATCTCATAGAATCCTACAGCATAGCTCGGTATATGTTATTTGGCAAATTAATCTTAGTATATCTAGCAATATTCATTTTTTATTTTCCTTTATTTAAGTGCACTCCTTAAATTCCACAAACTTCATTTCTATATCCGGCCTTGCCACCAAAGTTCCTAGGCATCATCTTGGGAGCTCACTGTCTCATGTACCTGATAGTCACCAGACAAAGGCAAAGCCTGGTCCTACTCGGAGTTCCTGAGGAACAGCATCTCACATCCACACAACCAAAAACATCCAGCTCCTTGAGATTAGATGAGGATAGAACGATCAGACAAACCCTTCATCTCCATCATTTATCCTGTCATGGGATTCCATTATTCTCTCAGAAAAGCATATCTGGATTCTATCCCAAACTTATAATAGCAACCAGCAATGTGAGGCTCTAATTCTCTTACCATCATGGCTCAAACCACCAGCCACCTTCATGCTATCCTTGAAAGCTGATGAAGAAGAAGCAACCAGAGAGCCATGAAGCTGAGCAAGAGCTTGAGATCCTCAAGGCAGTGGCACAAGCCTGGCACAGCCACTCCAGCGGCTCCAGAGCAGCCACCAGCAGCGAGTTCGACGCCCGCCGGCTTAACTTCAAGAGCAGGCCTTCCCGGTTCAGGATCGAGGCAATGAACAGCAAGTCGGTTGTGCGTTCCAAGGGCAAGGATGATCTCAGTGGCGTCCCCTGGGACTTCAGGCAATCCCTGTGGGATTCGTACGAGATTGTGACGGTCGCCAAGAAGCTCGAGGCGCGGTTGAATTTGGACGACCCATTCGGGGAGTTGCCCGGGGCCGGTAGAGTCATTAGTAGGAAGATGGAGAGTAGGAGTAGCTTGAGGAATCTGTTCAATCTGATGTCCTCAAGAAGATTTAGTGAGCCCGATGCTCCGAGTACGAGTTCACAAGACAATCAATTTTGATCATATTCACCTGACATTAGCCCCAGCTTTTGACTGTTGTCAATTCAATGTCATTTCTTGGATAGACTTCTGTGAATTTCCATTGCTGACATCTAATATCCCTTCTATCGATGTTGATTTCCGTGAATGCTTATCTTCGTAGCATTTTGAATCTGCCGGTTTTGTCTGATTTAGAAATGCGACTTCCGTTGCGAGGGAAGAAGTTCCCTCATTTGTCGGCGAGCGTAGTGTAAGAAGGCATCAAGTAAGAGGACTTGAATTATGAAAATCAACTCCTCTGGGCAATATGAGAGGGCAAATTATATTCAGTTTCTATGTTTTGTGACAGACGCCCCCCTCGACGGGCCATCCAAGCAAGCATGATTAAAAGAAACTGAGATGACAGCAAAGACAGGCACTTTATTTAAATCCAGGTTGCTAGTAACACCCTTATGACTTGGGAGGTTATTGTGCCTGCCAAATTAAGCATGGACATTCTTAGCTCGACAGGCCTAATACGCCTTGAAGGTGTTCCACTTGCACAGTTCGAATCCCTGGTGCTTCTTTTGAATGTAGCCATCAGCCTTCACATCAATGACTTCTTCAACCACTTCAAACTCTTCGTCCCTGTTCTGCCCGAACCTCTCCTCCTTGAACTCCATCACTTCGACCTTCTCCTGGAACTGAGGGGAGCGACGGTTGTGATTGCGCTGATGACGATTCTGGTGGGATTCGCTCTCCTCTTCCCAAGTGACTTTGTTGTTGAACACGGTGTGCACATTCGGGTATTGAGGGACGTTCGGATGACTACTGGGCGACCTCACTAATCTCGAAAGGTGTTCATGGTATTCTTGGGATGTGGTGTCCCAGCCATTCTGCTGCCAAGATTGGCCCCTCTTATACATCTCTTTGGGCGTTTTCGTCTCCTCGGCACTTCGAAGCTCAGTGCTGAAGTGAAATTATAGGCAAATTGCTGCTTTTTCTGGGTATTCCAAGTGATAAGTGTGCATCTAATTCCTGGTCCTCAATTCATTTTCAAGCAAAAGTTTACCACATCTAATTCCTGGCAAGTGGCGACAATAATTTGTGGGGGTATCCTGCAAAGGCGAAAAAACCTGAATAAATTCCTAAAGTTAACATAAAACGCGCAGAGAATCTTTGCAAACTGTCCTGTGAGAACAATCTTTGCCTCGATATCAGTATCACTGCAGACGTCACCGTATCGAATCTGACTGGAGGTCTAGATTAGCCTCCTGCGATCTATGTTGATCGAAATAGTTACATGAGATCAGAGGCGAAAATGCAAGCGGAAACACTTGCATCTGGCGAAAATTTCATCTGATGCAGGCATATAGCTGTTCTTGCCACTCTACAATTTGTCATATTAGCAATGAAATGTCTTCTCCTTTTCCTCGACACGACCGGTGTCCATTAGGGGCAAGTCAATCAGGAGTTTTATTGCAAAGGAAGTCCCAGAAAATCGGGTCTTCGACGAGATTCACTTACATAAATGCTTAAAGCTTAACCGAGCATGAGCATTCATTGTGACAGAAAGAGCAATGCAAGTGCCTGACAAAAAATGACACTCTCGTTCATATATATGAGAGCTTGAACTCATGTTAGCCGTTGCAAGAAGCTATGGCTTTTGCAACTCCCGCCAAAAAGATCGACTTTTTGACTGCCATACCTCAATTCCCAGAGAACCCTAAAACCCTCATTCTCCAACAATGCAAGACCGTCAGAGACCTGAACCAAATTCACGCCCACCTCATCAAGACCCGCCTTGTCTTCAACCCCTCCATAGCTGAGAACCTCCTCGAATCAGCAGCCCTCATTGTCCCCAACGCTATGGAGTATGCAGCCTCCATCTTTGATGAAATTGACAGACCCGATACGTCGGCTCATAATGTAATGATCAGAGGTTTCACTTTGAATCGGTCCCCCCTCGAAGCCGTGCTTTTGTACCGGGAAATGCTTGAACGCTCGGTGCTGCCAGATGAATTCACTTTTCCTTGTGTTTTGAAGGCTTGCTCTAGGTTAGGAGCTGTCGATGAAGGTGAACAGATCCATGCCCAGATTTTGAAAATGGGGATTGGATCAACTGGGTTCGTTGGCAACACTCTGATTCATATGTATGCAAACTGTGGCGAAATCAAGATTGCCCGTAAAGTGTTCGACGGATTGACTGATAGGAAAATTATGGCTTGGAATTCGATGTTTGCAGGTTACAGTAAGGGTGGGCATTGGGAGCAGATCGTGGAGTTGTTTATGAGGATGCGAGAATCGGGTGGTGGATTTGATGAAGTTACACTGATCAGTGTATTGACTGCTTGTGGGAGGTTAGCCGATTTGGAGCTAGGAAAGTGGATAGCAGACTATATAGAGGTAAATGGGATGCAGAAAAACGGGACTTTGATCACTTGTCTTGTTGATATGTATGCAAAATGTGGTTGTTTGGATGTTGCAAGGAGATTGTTTGATCGGATGGGACCAAAAGATGTTGTTGCTTGGAGCGCCATGATATCTGGTTACACCCAAGCAAGGGAATGCAAGGAGGCGCTCGATCTTTTCCATGAGATGCAGGCTGCAAATGTAGAACCCAACGAGATCACATTAGTTAGTGTTCTTTCTTCATGTGCAGTCCTTGGAGCCCTAGAAACTGGCAAGTGGGTTCACTCCTTCATAAAGAAGAGAGGGTTGAAACTCACTGTTCCTCTTGGAACTGCATTGGTCGATTTTTATGCCAAATGTGGATCCGTTGTGAGTGCCGTCGATGTGTTTAGGAAGATGCCAGTGAAGAATGTGTATTCTTGGACGGTGCTAATTCAAGGTCTCGCTAGCAACGGACAAGGTAAGTGGGCTCTTAAATTCTTCAACATGATGCAGGACAAAGATGTTCCACCGAATGACGTGACTTTTGTTGCCGTGCTCTCCGCTTGTAGTCATGTGGGTCTGGTTGATGAGGCTCGGTATCTCTTTACCGGTATGAACAGAGACTTTGACATCGAGCCCAGGATGGAACACTACGGCTGCATGGTCGACATTCTTGGACGAGCCGGGTTGATCGAGGAGGCATACCAGTTAATCCAAAACATGCCTATCCAACCGAATGCTGTTATTTGGAGAACATTGTTAGCTTCATGCAGGGTTCATAAGAATGTGGAACTCGGGGAAGAATCATTGAAGCATCTAGTCAAATTGGAACCCATGCATAGTGGGGATTATATACTTCTCTCGAATTTATATGCATCTGTTGGGAGGTTGGAAGATGCAATGACAGTGAGGAGTCAGATGAAGAAGAGAGGAATTAGGAAGACACCTGGCTGCAGCCTGATTGAAGTCGATGGAGTCGTTCACGAATTTCTTTCTGAAGATAATGTGCATGCTCACTCGAAGGAGATATACAGGGCAACTGAGGACATGCTAGGGGAGATCAAATCTGCTGGCTACGTGCCCAACACAGTGGAGGCCAGATTTGATGCAGAGGAAGAAGATAAGGAAGTGTCGGTTTCTCATCACAGCGAGAAGCTGGCAATTGCTTTTGCTCTTATCAGAACCCCTCCAGGAACGACTATCAGAATAACGAAGAACCTTAGAGTATGCTTGGACTGCCATAATGCCACAAAGATGATTACAAAGGTATATGGTAGAGAGATCATCGTTAGGGACAGGAACAGGTTCCACCATTTCAGAGATGGACAATGTTCCTGCAATGACTACTGGTGAACACTTGGGTAGGTTAAGTGTTCGAGCTGCATGATGTTAGGTCTCAAAGTCAACTATAAAATTCTTTGACTGTGTCCTTATTTGCCGACGATACAAAGATTTACTAATTTGTTTAGCAATGGAGTGGCAATAACACAGCTTTCTTTGGGCAGCCTACCTTGCAAAAAAGTGCTGTATGGTTCAAGTATAGACTCCATCCCTGGGCTGAGAATGATTCTCGCCGAAGTCTCCTGAAAAGATTTGAGAACCTCTGTGTAAAAATACCATTTTCCTCATACACGCTTTCTTCATGAAAAATCCTCGTATGAATTGGTCCAGCATTTTCTTAAACATCTGATTCTGAAGAACAGTTCTAAAAAGAATCGATTTTTTGGATCGGAATCGTTGCCAAACATGCCCTTATTTTATCTTTAACTAATCGGGCCATCTACCCTGAAGTACTCCAGATAATACTCTCAAATGATTAAAAACTCAAGATTCATAGTTATTAGGAATCTGAAATCACGAGTGCAAATTATCGTGGCGTTGGTCATGTAGGATCACTTTCATGTCGGGAAAGTCCATACCAGAATCATGCGGACATTTTAATATTTGTGCACACACTGCACTGAAAGAACAGAAGTTTCTTTTATCTGAAGAACTCTAAAGTATTCAGGATAGCACCACTCGCCATTCAGTCCATAATTTTGTTGATACAAGCATATCTCAGCATCAGAAGTTTGCAGGTGCTACCGATTATTCTCTCCTTCTACCATTAGTTACGAGCTGTCCAGGAACACCGTGAAATAAGATGCACCTGCACTCTTCAGTTGCATCTCTAGATAGTCACACACATTGACAGACTTAATGAATAAAACTTCCCGCGTCTCCATAGACTTCAACTATTTGTATACAAAGCGTATATGGAATGAAATTCTATACCACTTCGATGATGAACTCGCTGACAGAATCATGTCTAGGCAAACTGTCTATTCAATCTCTAGTTTTTCAGAAAAAAGAAATATCAAACTTTATTTGCTAAATTGAAACCAATGAACATTAAATTCAAGGGACATACAGATCAACATGGACAATGGTTTTCTCCCAAATGTGAAAACCGGAAAATGCATCTTGGCAGTAACAAGCTAGGATGAGAATAAACAGATGGGAACTAAAGGACATGTTTACGTGCACAGATTTCAAGGCAGAGGTGTCGGTGTTTTCCCCATCCATCTCGCTGAACTTCTCCGGAGAACGTTGAACGATTTCCTGTTTAGCTTGAAGCATCATATGATACCCAAAACTAAATACTGATTCTCTTCCATGACATAGCTAGATAATCAACTAGGATCCTGTATATTGAGAAAATGTATCAGATGGAGTCAAATGCATGAGCTACACAAATTTTGATGCAAGGACGATGACTTGAAAATGAATTCTGTTAGCAAGTGTCAGGAAACTTGTCAAGCTTCATTCAAATACATTCTGGAGCACTTTTAGTAAAAGGAAATATAGCATTTGAGGTTGGTAGCATATATTGGAAAGTTTTGAAAAAGTGTTCATTTTTTCCTTTTCAAATTGGAATGTGCAATGAACGCACATAGATGAGCTTTCTGGGTTACAAAGTGAACAGATGGGGCAAGACCAAACTTACCTTTCTTTTACAGGTGTCTGACTCGATGAAGGACCAGACTCCCAACCATGCTATCTTTGTCTAGTAGAGTTAGTAACATTGGTCAAAGCAGAAGAAGCAGCCCTTTGGCTTGTTTTCCCTCGCTTTAGGCGTTTCTCCTGAGGCATCGCGTCTTGCCATCAAGGAGCTCGTACCAGGTGATTCTGGCGGCAGGACTCTGTTCTCGGAAGTGAAGATTCGTGAAGGAATGGCCGGTCCAGGAGGAGATACGGTGTATAGATAATTAAGGAGCATTTGGATTATTTGGCTGAAGTCGGGGCGATCATTAGGATCCTCTTTCCAGCACGAAGTGAGAATAATAGCCATTTCCTCCGGAAGATTATCAGCACTAGGCCTCACATTCTGAAATTTCAGGACAACGCTGCACATTATTAAACATAGCTAAGCGAAACCGGAAAGACACCACTTTATGAGGGTTCCTGTTGTTGCCCTTGAGACATTTGCTAAGCACACGTTATTTGGAGTAGTTCAAAGCATTGCATAACACGATGGCAATGCTTTCAAATTGTCAAATAATTTTAATAGGTTGTCTAGCAAGTGCCCCTGTCCACTAGTTAACATGATCCTTTTATGAGAGCCTGAGAATGTCTATTACCTTGAACGCAGCTGCATAAGCTGCCTGAAGATTTGACATGCCTTCAAAAGGCAATTTGTTGTGTAGAAGTTCCCACAACACAATCGCAAAGCTATAAGCATCCACTTTATGGTTGTAATGCTTCTTCTCGCCCTGCCTTAATGTAACAGTGCTGTATAACTGCCCCAAAATTAACAACCACAAACAGCCAGAGCTTATATAAGGAGTCAAAATCATGCAGTGCTTATGCTAGGGCAAATCCATTATCCAACACATGTGATTGTGTGTGTCCATGTATCGAATACCTCTGGAGCCATCCAACGATAAGTCCCTGTTTCAGCGGTCATCATCTCTGTTAATGACTCCTCTCTGGCTAAACCAAAATCTGCTAATTTAATTGTTTTCTGGTCAGCAGTCAATAGCAAGTTTTCTGCAGAGAAATCCAGTAAAGAGTAATTGAGGATGCTGTCAAGCGTAATCAAGCATCCAAGACTTCTATTAATTGAGACTCACTGCTCAACTCTAGAGAAGCTCAAGAAGACTTGGAAATGTAAAGATTACCGGGTTTGAGATCTCTATGTATAATCCCATGGGAATGCAAGCATTCCATTCCACGTGCAATATCAAGGGCAAAACCAATCGCAACCCGTGTCTCTAAGCATCTTGGTCGTATATTTAGCAAATATTTACGTAAAGTCCCTCCTGATAAAAGCTCAGTGACTATTACCATTATTGGCTCCTTGCAGGCACCAATAAACTGGCCACACACAAGGTTTAGCAAAGTGTCAGAAAAAGGATCTTACATTCACAAGCTAATTCAATCTCTTCCACTAGCATGTAATGATGAAGATACAAAAGAAAGCAACAAGAGTAACTTCTCAATCCTACCTTGACCAAATTTTTGTGCTGAACTCTAGACAACATGGCCCCCTCCCTTGCAAATCGTGCTTCTCTCTTGGCAATTTCCTCTGGAGTCTCCCCTTTATGGATCATTTTTATGGCAACTGTCTGGTTTTTATATCTGAAAAACACCAACGACAACGCGAATTTCTCGTTAATTAGACACCTCTTATCAGAATGCTGGAAAAAACACAAAATCGGTAAAGAAGACCAACCAATAAATTGCTTAGCCATTAAAAGAATCAAAAGACAATCAAGTGACCCAACAAGAACATGAATCTTCAGATGACAATTTTCAGCCGGAATAAAAACTAAACAGTAGAACATCCTTGACATTTCAGGAGATTGCTGCACATAGCCACTGAAACGAAGTACATTCTAACTGAATTCCCTCATGAACTTTTTCCGGGACACTCAATCAAGAGACGTCGGATCCCGTAACCATCAAAATAGCAAAGTTGCCACGCATCTGCGCAAAATCAAATCAAACAGAATTGCCCTCAAGAGAACAGACCCATATCAACAACAAATCAAATAAAACAAAGTTGTCCAAAAGAGAACAACAGACCCATGTCAACAACACTACACACAGCCTGATACCAAGATCTCAAGCAACTTCACATGCAAACCAACAGAATGCGAAAGCGGAACGCAAGTTCAATGACTCGAGAGTCCCAGAATAGAAACTTGAATCAACATGAGGTACGAAGGCTCACTTTCCCTCGTAGACTTTGGCGTGCGCTCCTTCTCCAATTCTTGGCCCAACAAACAGATTCTTCGCATCGATAAGCCATTTAGCATCAACTCGGAAATCATCACCTGAGTAAATTCTACTTCCAGACTCCATCTCTCTCTCTCTCGCTCTCTCTCTCAAGCAAAAAGGAACATGATAACTATCTTACACACGTCATTCTAGTAGCTCTATGTCACTTCGTACTAAATTTGCAAAACGCACTCCAAAAACAGTAGGAAAAGGTTCATGAAAGGTTCATTGAGCAGTACCAACGGATAAGACGTGTCCTGCATATTTACTGCATATTCATAAATGCACTGTCCCCTAAATCAAGAACCCTTTTCTTTTTATCTTCGAAAAGACCAAACCACCTTCAAAGCTTCAAGGCGTGGCAAAGAGAAATGGGAACCCCACATGTTTCAGATAGAGAAAGGAGGCAATGAAGAAGAAGGTGAAGAGAGACTGCAGTTCTTGACGAGGACAGAACAGAGAAGCCAAGAGAGCTCGGAGACCCAAAAAAAGATGCTTCCGAGTTCATCGGGAAAAGAGAAGAATCCCCAAAAAGCGGAACAGGGAAAGAGAAGCAATCAACACAGTTTCTCGACGAAAGATCCAATCTTTCATCGGTGAACCACAATGGAGATGGAAAGTTATTAAAAGGGTCGATAGGCTTTTGGGATTCTTGGGTTTGATTATAAATCTCCGTGGGTGGGCAGGACTCGACTCTTGATCTGCAGACAGAATCACGGAAAAAGATAAGAGTGCGTGTTCAATAAACAAAGGAGAAAGAGAGAGAGAGTGAATAATGTAACATGGATTGGAAGACATAAACTAATCAAGGAGCACATGGGGACTGATTGTCAAACATGGGAGGGATACTGATGGATAGCTCCTTCACAGTTCAGTGGAAAACTTCATCAGTTAAAAAAAAGAGTTGGGTGTGGCAAGAGAGGCAAGGCTACAAAGATGAGGCAAACAGGTTTTGTCTCGTGAGCGACTCCTCTCCACTGCCTTCTTTTGTATGTTACCCCTGCTTTCCCTCCCTAATTTCTTGTCTAGTCCAAGACAGATTCAGCAATCTTGTCCCAAGCATTGACAGTTCATAAACATAAGATCCAGAAAATTGAGCAACAATAACTTCAGAAACCCTGATGACAGAGACAGTATCAATCCCTACATCAACAATCCCACCATTTCTCTGCTCTTTTTATGTCACAGAGATTACAAGATGGTAGTTGCGACGACGGTTTCCAAGACTTATGGTCCACATGTCTGAGCTGAATCGTTTACATCCCCGCCCACAAATTCATCTGTCTTGTGTCTTGCACAAAAAGACATGTGAATAACAGTCCGCTATATCTTGTCCAAAAAAAATTTGCCTTCCGAGTTCTCCTACTCACACGACACACAGGCCACGATGTAACGACGACGACGACGTTGATGATGGTGTCGATGACGACGATGAATGTCGAAGACAACGGATGCTGCATGTGTCCGGATAACTGCAATTGTGAGCATTTGGTTCAGGGGATGGGCTCAAGTACCATCCAAGTACACACAGAGACTCCAAAAGATAAAAGATATCATAATTCGCGATGGCTCTCTTGTCCTCTTCTTCCCCCTTCTCATGCAATAATTAACAAATGGATTGCCCCCACATACTAAATTTTGGAGGGGACACAGCTTTGATTACTATGAAGGTAGGAACTGCATATTTGACTTGGTCGAAGGTGGTGGGACCCACCTTAATTAGAAAAAAAAGAGGAGAAAAGAAAAAGGATGAGATATTTAAGGGAAAAGTGGGCCTTCAGCTTTTCAAAGATGAGAGCATGCCCGAGAGAAAGAGAGAGACGCGCAGAAAGAAGAAAGAAAAAGGAAAAGAAAGAAGAAGAAGAAGAAGAGAGGAAAAAGAGAGCATGCGGAAGCCTCGCCAAGCCGATTTAATTTCGATTCGTAATGCTCGGTAAGTAGTCACACACTTTGTTTGGCCAATCGGAGTGGTTTTCGGAATTATGGTTTAAATTCGAATTTAAGTGATTTTTGAGTTGCGATGTCCATTTTTTAAGTTGAGAAGTTGAAGAAGTTTGGGGAATAATAGTTTAGAGTGTTGTGGATAAGTAGGATTTTACGGAACTTGATTTGGACTCATAATTTGCAAGAAACGAATTTTCAAAGTTGTGTATGCATAGTTAACAGTGCGACCAGCAGCATTTCACATCGTTTTTCGTCGGTTTTCGGCTAGTTTTTTGGTTATTCAAGCTATGGGTTTTGTCTTATGTCCAACAATATTTCTTTTGATTATAAGTTCGCTGGATATGGAGTTTGGTGGAGAGAGTTATAGCACGATAAAGCTCAATGCGCAAGTTACGCATTGTGGACAACTTTGAATAATAGCTTTGGATGAGCGATTCATGGACGCATGTGAGTAGTTTTGTTAACATGTAAGTTTTGTATAGCTGAGTTGTAGTTGAGGTAGCGTTTTATTAGATTTGACATTGTTTCTCCTTTAATTTATAGGATTGCAAGTTCAACGGTTTGAGTAATCATTGTTATTTGGTCATAAGCGTTCCCAAGTAAGTGATACTATATCTTTTTCGATTTTGTAAACTCATGTCTTGAAAATGAGTTATTAAAGCATGTTATTGCATAAAGTCTGGATCAATCATTTACTAATCCTTAGTTATTTACGGAGATTTTAAAAAACGTGCGATGCAAGGTATTATGAAGATATATATATATGTATGTATTGCTTTGCAATTGGCTAATGAAAGGATATCTGAATGATATAAGAAATATTTTGAGGAAGGTAATCCTAGCGGATGAGATGTATTACGAAAATATTATCGATTTTGGTTTATGATATTCATTATGGATTATGAAATTGATTCCGAATTAAATTCTAATATTTGGGGAATGTTGATGTTGGTGCTCAATATCGTTGTGAGCCCGTTGAAGGGATTGTGTGTATTCGTATACTAGTTTAGGATATACTGCTAGGCCGAGCCATTGGCTTTGTAAGTGGAGACCTTGTCAAGAAGGGAGCTTGGTCGTCTTGTCGCAGGGCGTTATGCGTGACCATAATTGATATTGAACAATAGATGTGTTGATGGAATGGATCATCGACGTGTGATTTGACATGAGATTAGTTGATGGAATGGACCATCGACATGTGATTTGAGATTTGTCAATAAAATGGACCATTGACGTGATTTTTAATGAGATTGATCAATAGACTCGACTATTGATGTTTGTTATGATATTATTGATTTTATGAATGTTTTCTAATATGTATATGGTTATGTTAAAGCAATATAACTCATTTTTATATTGTATGTGTATTATATACTGAAGTTGAGATAAGTGACTTTTGATATTATTTTGTAAAGTGCATAGTGGCTGCTCGATTAGCTTAGAAAAGATATGCACTACTCACTGGGTTATGGCTGCTCATCCCTTATTTTACAAATATTTTCAGATTTTTCGATTAGTAGACAATAGAACAAGAGTGACATCGATGGAGCTTTTAGGAGTTAGTTTTCAGGTATGATCTTTTGAAGATAATATTTTGATTGTCTATTTGACATTATATCCTTTAGGTAGAAGGACGGTTGTGTCATCCCCCATTCTTATTGGATTAGGGGTGTGACGATGAAAATGGCCCACGTGATTGCCTCTGCTTGCATGGGACACCATGAACAAGAAATAATAGAAATCGTGCATATTTCGATAATAAATAATAATGATTGTGTATGTATATATAGGTCCTATTTAGATTAATGATCGAAGATCTATGGCAGGTAAAATCCTATTTTGTCCTCATATCTCTTTTCCTGAATTTGAAGTGTGTTATATGATACTTGCCAATTGCCATCACTAAAATGAGAAGAGAGTCCTGCTTCCAGGTTTTGTTACACGGTAATTCTTATCACTATCATTAAGACTCGTTGTGTAATATTGAAATTATTATTACAAGAAAAAGCTACATGAATGATAACAATTCATAAAATTACATCGTAATCGTCGATTCGTCATAGCTATTAATAAAGCTCATTGTATAGTACTACAATTGATTATCGCAAATAAAATCAAATATTTTAGTTCACATCCCTTATAACTGTTCAATCAAGGGCGAATATAAGTTCTCAACTGACAATTTTCATAATTACAAAAAGTTCGCAAAAGAAAGAATAAAAGTTAAATACATTTTCTGATCGCGCTTATCTCAAAATAAATGTTTAAAAATTAAATTTTTATAGCTCTTGATTTAAGGACTATGATAAAATTCCTAAGTGAGAGTTTTTAATCATTACGAAAAGTTCATAAAAGAAAACTAAGGTGCAAAAATTCGAGTAACCTGACTGTATATTTTCCAAATATATATGCAGACATATAAATCTTCTTCTTTTTTGTCAAAATGTAGACATATAAATCGGGATAAGTGTGTAAAAAGTCCTAAAACTTCTCACGAAAGCACAATTGAGTTTTAAAACTTTCAAAAAATGCAATTGAGTCCTAAAACTTGTAACAAAGTATAATTGAATCCTAAAACTTTTTAAAAATACAATGAAGTTCTAAAACTCGTTAAATTGATTAAATCAAGTTCTTTCAATAATTGCAATTTTTGAAAGTTTTAAGACTTAATTGTATTTTCGTGATAAGTTTTAGTACTTGATTTTTCTACCGATCTATGCCATTCTTCATAGTATACCTGACAAATCGGGAGGTGTAGTCGTAATAGCACCGATTTTTATATGTTTGCTGGCTTTACCCTTTTTTAAAAGTATGTATGTGCGTAGTTCAAGTTTTCGCCCCATTCATCAAGGAATATTTTGGTTGCTCTTGGCAGATTGCTTGACCCTAGGGAGAGAAGCTACCCCGATTCACTAGCAGTACTTTTTGAAAGTTTTATAACTCGATTACATTTTGGTGTCAAGTTTTAAGACTTGATTGCACTTTTTAAAAGTTTTAGGACTCAATTACACGTCTGTTAAAAGTTTCAAGACTTCCCCGTGATAGTGTTTGAACTTTCTCTGTACTAGTGTAGCTCAATGACAAATGGGGTCGGACCCTTGAATGCCAACATCCCGTTGATCTTAAAAAGACTTCGCATATGGAGAATCCATGTGGGTCAAATGCATGCAGCACCATCCTCCTCGGACCGAGGTTTCATCCGGCCTTTCTTCACTGAACTCATTGCCACCTGATCACGAGCGTCTTGCTTGGTCTTGCGGGTCCTCCCGACACGTCGCCATGCACCCAATCCCGAGCTCTTCACTTGGAAATCAAGAAAGCATTTCGCTGTGGAACCCGATCGGTGATCTTTTGTACCTTTGCGATGAACGAAAGCAAGAGTCTTGTTCCAGCTGCTAGAACCAGCGAGCTTCGGTGCACACGACACCTGCTACAAAAGCCTCCACCGTTTCATGTTCTCTCTGCCCATTTCTTGTGCTGTTTCTTGTTTGAGAACGGTCGTCCCAAGAAGTTGCAGGAGAACGATGGCTACTTTTTCTGCTGCTGCTAGTCCATGGCGGATCAGAGATAGGTGTCTCTTGCTGCGAGACGAGTTGGTTTTGAGCACAGTCGCACCCAACATCACCCTCACGCCTTTGGAAGATGGGGCTGCTTTTGTTGGAGCAACTTCGAGAAGCTCAAGCAGCCGCCATGTCTTCAACATTGGAGTGCTCAGGTGGGTTATCTTCTTTTTCCACCGTTCTTTATGGTCGTCGTATGATGAGAACAGATCATTAAGAATATCTTGGGATGCGAAGAAGCGAGTCAATCACTTCTCGTCAGTTCCCTGCTTCACTTTGCATAGCAATGATCGTGTCGTGTGTTACCATGAGTAATGAAATCTCCAAGCGATTATAGGAGATACTTCAGCTTCTGGTAACAGTTTTAAGAGCTTAATTGCAGGGGATACAGGTTCCTGAGTCTCTTCAGGTTCAAGCTCTGGTGGGTGATCCCATCTTTCGGAGATGCTGCCAGCAAAGTTCCTGTGGACACTCAAATGCTTCTCTTGGAGGCGAGAGAAGCCTCTGCCCCGGTCAGCGGATTTGACGGGACAATCGCCACAGGGGACGAGGATGCCAACGGAATCTTCTACGTTTTAATCTTGCCCGTGTTGGAGGGACCATTCAGGACTAGTCTGCAGGGAACAGATGTCGATATGCTCCAGTTTGCGCCGAGAGTGGTTAGTTCGAATTCGAGGGAACCAGCATTTTTTTGGTACTGTCGTCAATGTCATTCTGTTCTGGAGCACTATTGTGATTATGTCTGTATTAGGAGATCCCAATGTCCAGACTTCCAAATTTTCAGAAGCTGTAATGATAAACACGGACACCAACCCATTTGATCTCATCAAGAAATCTATCAGGTTTGTCGCCGAATTTCAGCGTAGATCTTGATTTGGGAAGCTATGAAAATTGATCTATATCTGAAGGGGTCTTGTGATGAGCTAATTTGTCCAGGATATTGGAGAAGCATAAAGGTACCTTCAGCTGCATAGAACACAAGAAGGTACAAATTGCAATTTTTTTCTTTCTTTTTCATAATTTTGTGTACAACTTATGAACATTTAGTGAAGAATTTTGTTGGATCATCATCGATAGCTCCCTGCGCAAGTAGACCTGTTTGGATGGAGCACTTGGGATGCCTTCTATGACGCAGTCGACCGAATCGGGATTGAAGAGGGTCTCGAAAGGTATTTTATGAATGTATTTTTGTTGGTTATAAAGCGGGTGCTTATTTGGCTTGATTTTTCCTTCTGGAGCAGTCTGTCGAATGGAGGATTCCCGCCTAAATGGTTGGTCATAGATGATGGTTGGCAAAACATATTACATGAGACTACGGACAACCGAAAACTAGCCAATGTGGAAGGATTAAAGTGAGTCTTCTCTTGATCGAATTTAGTCATCTGCAGATGTGGCAGAGATCTTGTAGCATCAATTTGTTTTATCAGCTAGTAGGTCTCTCACATGTTGCTTTGCAGATATGTGTCGAGACAAGTGAATTTCGATGCCAATCCAAAGTTCAAGGGTTCTGGACAGGGAAAGCCTATCGAACTCCGGGAGTTTTGCAAAAGCATCAAGGAAAAATATGGGT
>BCNH02000002.1:664644-692110 GCA_001662345.2 Metrosideros polymorpha var. glaberrima
TCCAGTGCAATCACCTGGTAACTTGAACCATGTCGTTTGTGGCACCGTCCTCTGTGTAGAGGATGAAGGGGTCGCATTCATTGAGCCCTCGAGAATTCACAACTTTTATGATGATTTCCACCGCTACCTCGCAAGTTGTGGTGTCAATGGAGTGAAAGTAGATGATCAGAATCTGTTAGAAACTCTTGGTTCTGGTTATGGAGGCCGTGTTGCCTTGACCAGAGAATTCCTAGGAGCTCTCGAGGAATCAGTGATCAAGAATTTCAAGTATATCAGCTTGATCAGCTCTATGTGCATGAGTACAGATTACTTGTACAGGTTTGGTTTCTCTTTATGAGAAGCAACATGTAGCAGACAACATGAGTTTAAATGACTCCTATCTTGTACAGTGCAAAGAAGGTTGCTGTTGCTAGAGTATCCGAGGATTTCATGCCAACAGAGCCAACATTTCAGACGATGCACATTGCTGGCGTTGCCTACACTTGTCTTCTAGCAGGAGAAATAATTGTGCCAGATTGGGACATGTTTCATGTAAGATGGCTTCTGCTCATAATATTGAAATTTCCCCAGCATTTTGATAAATGAGTTTGCCTTATTTGCATTAGTGACATTCGAAAGCAAGTTTGAATCATACTAGTGCGGATCTAAGCTAATTTTCTGCGTTCGTCTCAGAGCAATCACTACACGGCGAAATTCCATGCAGCGGCAAGAGCAATAGGCGGATGTGCAGTATATGTCAGGTGGCTATTAAAGATTCGTGTTAATGAAATTCTCCATAGAGAAATTTTCGCCTGAAAAGAAGCTTATACCCTTCATTCTTGGAACTGGTAATACAGTGACCAGCCAGGTGAACATGACTCTGATGTCATCAAGAGATTAGTACTGCCTGACGGATCTATCTTAAGAGCGAGATATGCTGGTCGACCTACCCGAGATTGCTTATTCAGTGACCCTGTAACAGATGGGAGGAGGCGAAAATCAACCAGAAAAATACACTAATTTTTTTATTTATTTCCATTTTGAAATTGGTTATCTGCCATCTAATTACTACCCTGAATTGGGCGATTGCAGTTTGATGAAGATATGGAACTTGAACAAAATAACGGCCGTCCTGGGCGTTTACAATTGCCAAAGTTGTGGAATTTGGCCACCTATAAGAGGTGCTCCATACAATCCACCTTCGGAATCTGAACCCTTCATCCTATCGGGCATTGTTAGTCCTCAAGATATCGAATTTCTCAGCGAGGTTGCAGGAGAAGACTGGCTTGGAGACTGTGCAGTCTACTCGTATACTACAGGTTCCACTTGCAAGTTGAGCTTCAGATACTGTTAGATAAGTTACTTTTTTTATGAATTAGTTTTCTGACAATCTACTATATTGTAATGCAGGGGCACTGTCAAGAATGCCAAAGAAAGGAAGGCTGGAAGTGACCTTAGGATTTCTAGGATTTGAAGTATATACGGTGTCTCCTATAAGGGTCAGTGATTCTTGCAGGGCTTCCCTTAAAAGCAAAATCTTTTTCATATTCACATGAGATCTTATTCATTGGAGTGGGGATACATCAGCCTGAGTTATGTGAGATCCATATTCTGCAAAACAGGTATTTGACAAGAAATATCAGTTCGCTCCACTTGGGTTACTGGACATGTACAACTCTGGCGGAGCAGTTCAAGTAATGAACAGCTCCCTTGACTCATCTGGACGTAAGATCGAGATTCGGGTGCGAGGGTGTGGACAGTTTGGTGCCTACTCCAATTCAAAACCCAGGTCTTGTAGCGTCGATGGGAAGGAAGAAGATCTCGGGTACAATGCCGAAAACGGGATGCTAACCATAACTCTTTTTTTTCGTAAAATGCCTCTCGTCTTCATGGGAGATGCGCAACTCCTTCACGGCAAAGTTCTTCTTGCCCATAGTTAACGTTTCCTTCCCTGTAATGCTGTGCGGACTTCCTTTCCTCGTGAGTCGTGACGGTAGGGCAGGCGACTTAGATCCCGTGCTTACGCCGCCTCGAGAAGCGCAAGGCCTTTTGTGTTTGCTTTCGACTCGACAGTCTTTATCTCTGAAGCTGGAGTAGAAAGAAATGATTCCTCTCCACCGCCGACAGCACGGCATGAGATCGGACCGGAGAGGTTGACCTCAACTTATGTGCTAAAAACTTACTCCAAACCTCAGTCAGCAGGTTCGCAATGCAACATAATTACGCGAGATTATCGTATGATGAAGAGGGCGTTAGCATAGAACCTCACCAACATTTCGTGACTCGCTATATATTTTCCTATCCTTTCAACAACCGGTGGGGGCAAACCTTCCTATTATGTATTCATGATGAGGACCTTATAACTTACTTCCCAGCATTTCCTGCTAGGGATCAGCTTGTACATGAAGTTATAACATTCCGTATGAATTACTTTCTTCTGATATAAACGTTGATCGGAACCCATTTTCACTGGCCACCGTCGCTTGTTCTCCTTGTGAAAATCAGAAACAACTCAAATACCAAATCAAGAAACCCAAAAAACAACGGAGACGGGAAGAAAGATGTTGCTTGCAAAGCACAAGTAAATGTCATCAGTCATCAGAGAACATTTCATTACAAATTCACTCTTATGTGAAAAAAAAAGGCTATGAAAAGTATCTGCACTAAAGCAGCCTGAAACTTCCCAGCGACTTCGATTTACATGCATGAGAAGATACCATCCAAAACAAATCATGCAGCGGCTTTTCACGACCATTTGTTTCCTGCATAACCCCTCATTAAAACGTAACCCAAGGAGAGCAAAACTTCTGAGCTTTCTCCATTTCTCAAGCTAGAGATATTAGAATAATCTGCAGCTTACATCTGACCTTTTCACTCTTTCATCAGATCGCATGCCATCACAAGAAGGCGCATAACTCAGAGAATTTTCAATCCCCTAATCATAGTTGCTGATCAAGATAGGGGTCCCTTGGAGTCCTGGGGGAGCCCAAATATCCAGAAACACTCCCCGAAACACCCGAAGCAAAATTATTCAACCAAGAGGTGCTGCGTGTCAACCAACCAGTTTGCGCCGGTTCTTTCACTTCAAGCATGCTCCTCCGCTCTTCCTCCACCAGAATGTCAAGCCATCTCTTAGCCATGAATACCTTCACAGCTTCAATCCCCTCTTTGACAATTTCCACCGGGGGTATTACTAGGGGATTCTCGTCCAGATTAAGCTTGGCCAAGTTGTCAAGCCGACCGAAGGTGTCCGGAAGAGCATGTATCTGGTTGTTGCTTAGATCAAGCTCCTTGAGGTTTGTCAAGTCCCCAAACGTGTCGGGAAGTTCTGTCAGGTCGCTAAAATTACTGCTCATATTAAGAAGCTCAACGTTTGTCAATTTCCCAATAGCAACTGGTAGTCCACAAAGCTCATTGAAGTGAGCATCCAGATGCCGCAAAGAGTACATTTCACAGACGGAAGTTGGTAACGAACGGATCTTGTTATATTGGACACAAAGCCTCTGTAGATTGGGCATCTCATAACCAATGTTGGTTGGCAAGTACGTGAGATTGTTGAAACTCACATCCAGCTCCACCAATGATCTAAGGCAGGCAAGACAAAAATCAGACATTATGGCAAATACAATCGTAAACAATGTCAAGTTTCACGCTGCAAGTTGACATTACCTGCAGTGACAGATACTGTCCGGTAAGGAATTAAGTTTGTTGCTTGATACGTTGAGAATTTTAAGCTTCTGCAGCAGCCCAATTGAGTCTGGCAGAGACCCCAAGAGATTTGAGGAAACGTTAAGCTCCTCCAGATTTGCTAACCCAGCTATGGAGTCAGGAATGGTCTGAGGGCAATTGAGAAGTCAGAAATATCATCCAAAAAAACAAAAACCTAACACACCAAATGCACATCATTCAAAAGCTCATCTTTCTAGAATTTTCTTCCTTCCAAGCAGGGATTCCAGAGCTGTAGTTAATGTCTTAGTATCGCTTGGTCATAAGAGACGTGTTACACAAAATATGTTCTCATGGACGCATTATGCAATCAAAAATTGATAGCCTCTGTGCGTGGAGACAGTGGAAATTCCTTTCTAAGTTGCAAAAGAATCATGAATATTACGTTATGGTAAAAAAAGATGGTTCCTCTACTTATTATGGCTAAAGCAAGCATCCAAAGGAGGAAGCGAGAAAGATGTACCTAGTGCAAATTACAAGCATTAAGGTGGATTTTATTGCTATAAAAAAAAATACATGAAGTCATTGATTGCTATTGAACATTCTTGCTAGAGCCCCAATAATTTGGATCGATCTTCTGCAGCTCACTCTTGCCTCAAGCAATTAAAAGGTCAATGACTCAATGCATGAGAATAATGAGGGTGCAGTTTGTCAAGTTCTTGGTACATAACTAGGCATTATCTTGGCAAGTGAATATAAACAACATGCGCCAAATATCATAGGATGGAGACCGAAGAGGCATAACAAAAGAGGATGTCTTCATTGGTCAGCCATTTATTCAGAAAGGCAGTTCTGGCACACAGTACACATAATATCTGATTCAGGGAAGAAAGTACCAGTTAGCTAATCTACAGGATCTTAGCCCCTGTAAACAAAATCTACACGCGATTCATAAAAACAAGAACCAATATTGGCTTTAACCACACTAACCACCAAAAAAGTACTCCACAGCCAACACAAACAGTCGACTATTGATTCATTAGATTAGATATCTAATGATTTTCAATTGGACAAAGCAGCAAAGCCAGCTACGCAGACAACACAATTTACAAATTACCACCTAGCAAATTCATTCTGGCTACATAACTTCCCTCTAAACTCCCAAGCCCCAAACAATCTCTCAAGAAACTTTTCTCACAAAAGAAACGACACTACTAATTATACGCCAGAATTCAATCTCGAATTTGCATACAATGGTGCCTAGACAAGAATAGTAACTTCAGAACCTGAAAGTAAAGAAAGAAATAGAATAGACTCAATCCACAGATTGCACTCAAGAAACATGTGCCGTGTTCTTTTGAGCGGAATCAACAGAGGACGTAAGAATGAGTAAAGGCCACATCTTTCATTTAGCACACAGTCATAGTAAGTGCAAACATTATCAACAAGACAAAGCCAATGAATCACCCATTCACCAAACGAACCTCAAGCTGATTATTTGACAAATTAAGCACGACCAATCCAAGAATCTGCCCGAAAGCCTCCGGCAAGAACCGCAACCTCCTCCCGGACAAATCAACCCTGTCCAAGCCTCCATTCCTGTTCCCCGTCCCCTCCTGCAATATCCCCACGACCTCTTCGTTCACCTCCTCTCCCGCATTCAAATCGCACTCCCCACCATTCTCATCGACAACGACGGACTCGTACATCTTCACCAACCTCTCCTCCGCCTCCCTCAACATCCTCGCGTACGCCTCGTGCATCTCGTCGAGCGAGATCACCGCCCTGTGCGCGCTCTTCTCCCTCTCCGCGGCCTCGCGGCGCTCCCTCTCCTTCTCCGCCAGGTGCGCCCGCCACTCGAGCCGGTCGACGTCGTGAGGCCGCGGGGAGAGCACGATCTCCTCGAGCTTCTTCGACAGGGCGGACTCGACCTCGGCCAGCCTCGACCGGGCATTGTCGACGGCCTCGTGGTCGGGGCGGTCGCCAAGGGTCTTGAGAACGGATCGGGTCTGGGCGACGTCGGTGACGGCGTTGGCCATGGAGGCGAGGAGCTTGGGGTGGGCGAGATGGGGCATCTGGTCGGTGATCTGGGGCGGATACGACGACGACGAGGGGTCGGGCGGAGGGGGCTGCTCGATGTCGACAGCGGAGAAGGGATGGGAGGAGGGGCCGGGAGGGGTGAAGCGAGGGCCGATGGAGGGGAGGCGGGCCATGACGTAGGAGAGGACCGGGTGGGTCTTCGGGTTCGGGTCCATCGTCAGAGGCTGGGGAGCTCAGGCTACGTGCGAATTCGGAGGTTCGAGAGCGGCTGGTTGTGGAGGAAGATGAAGAGAGAGAGGGTTTTTTAAGTATTGAGGTGGAAGAAGGGGATAGACGAAGAGAGGGCGTGGAGGGACGAAAAGGGCGGCACCGGTTTTCTAACCGGAGACCGATATTACCCTTGAGGAAACGCCACGTCATCGCCACGTCAGCTTTCTCGGGGGCTATTCCTCGGGCCCTTCGTCACTTTTTTTGGAAAGTTTTATGATCCGTGGATTGTCAGTTAATTAGGGATGGATGTGATTCTTTAATCTTTGTGGCTCCCGTTATGAATTCCCTTTAATTTCCTACTTTTTCCTTTTCTCGTTTTTTTGCGCATGGAGATTACCGTCTTAGTCAGCGATCCTCCGTACAGAAATCAGGAATGATTTCGGATAAGAGTCTGAAACAAAGTCAATCTTCTCAAAGAAGGGTCGAAGAACTCATCGACCGACCCAAGTTTTTCGCCAACACCCATAAAACGACGGTAAGTTTTGATTGAAATTCGTGACCAAATCAGGGTTATTTACATCCTTCCTATATGGCTCCATATATGGGTTTACATGAATTTTACTCCGAATTTCATGTTAATATCTTTTGCGTTTGAATATTTTTTCCACATTCTTTTCGTCATAAACTCATACGGGACTCCTTACATACCATATATGGTATGTCCCGTCTTTTCTCCAACATGGATGGACCACGTCTGGTTTTCAGACATTGGCAATCTGTCGGTCTGTCGGATGAGATCATGCTGTTCGTGAGGGAGGGATTGAAAGGCTAGGATCGCTTCTTGTGTGGGTCCCACTTGAGAAGAAGACCAAGATAATCACTTCCCCTTTCCCCCCACCAAATCTTCTAGCTGATAAGCTCTTGAATATTTGACTCTTTGCAGAAGATGGGACCCCTTGGAAATGGAGTCATCATCATCCTCTCTCCTTCGATGATGGCCGCCAAGTTGCTGCGGATAGGACGAGCGATAAGGCCCTGTGTGGATTAGAGGGGCACGACATGCTTATCATTGACCTTCTGTCGGTCGAACCAGGAACCACTCGTCACGCCACGTTTTAGATCTTCTAGAACAACTGGCGCGTACGCCGGATAACAAGGTACGAAATGATTCGGATCTTTCCGCTCCTCCTGATTTGGACTGAATAGGCCATATTCGATTCATCAAACGGACACCTCGAGCACGACGAGACAGAGACCGACGCTAGCAAGTTGCGGGCACAACAGGGAAACTGCAGTCTAGGACAACAACCCTATTGATCGAGACAAAACTGGACCAGACCGTGCAACGTTCGACTTCATTGTACGTGAGTAGAGTATGGAATCAAAACTGCAGAGCAAAACGACAATCACCATAGACGCCGCCCGGAAGATGGCGAAGAATGGAACTCGTCACGACATACCGAGTTGAGAGCATGACTCTAAGTTAGCTGTTTCAGTTCATTCTGCCACACTTACCAGCCAATCACTGAAAAGGAAAGAGCTGTCTTCCTATTCAATCAAGAAAGAAGAAAAAGGGACTAGGACAACATAAATGATATCTCTCGTTGACTTGATGATACAGTGATTATCGTAAGAGTCGGGGTACCTGTCAAGCAGACTTAAGCAGGCGCGTCGCCAAGAGAGTTTCTCTCTCTACTAGCTCGAAAATGTCCTTTAATCTCTGGGACAGTTTACTGGTTATGTTGCACGTAATCCTCTGCTGGAACTTGGTGCTCTTGAACCAGATGATGTGTATATAGACGTCGCACTTGCAGGAGCTGTGATCTTGGCCTGATTTCTCAATCTGGTATGTCAACCGCACCTGCGAACACGACGAAATTAACTTGTCAGGCTTATGAGACAAGATGTTAGGTAGCCAAGCAGCTCAAGGAAAAAGCAATGGCAGGAGACTTTGACAGAGAAATGAAATGAAAGGCTTCAAGTGTCCGAAAGAGGGCGATTGATCCCAAAGAAGAATGGAAAAAATAGGACCTAAGACGTACTCGATAATACTCTTCGAATGGGATATTGTGGAGGGCCACGACCTCGTTGACTGTCCACCCATCATCAGTAGAAACTTTTTGCTGCGTGCTGGTGACTTCCCCTCCGAATATCGAAATGTAGCGATTGAATTTGTACGTCACTGAG
Organism: Metrosideros polymorpha var. glaberrima; assembly: GCA_001662345.2. Classification (NCBI taxonomy): domain Eukaryota; kingdom Viridiplantae; phylum Streptophyta; class Magnoliopsida; order Myrtales; family Myrtaceae; genus Metrosideros; species Metrosideros polymorpha. Next base: position 672,727 of record BCNH02000002.1, read on the forward strand.
CGCTCAAAGGTACCGGGCTTCACAGGTTCCCATTCAGTAGCCGAATAATTAAGGCAACCGGATTTTTCCATGATTCGATACTCCTTCTTCCCCCCACCAAATAGTTCCATCAAGGAGCTCATCTGCACGTCGCTCAAAATGTCATCCATTGTAGTCCCTCCAAGCGGCCAGCAACAAATCAGGAAAAAAAGAAGAAATTCTCGATCTCTCCGTTAGTTGGCGAATGAAGTTACAGACTGGTTTGGTTTGATTTGAAAAGGACATGAAATGAGGCAGGAAGCAGGAACAGATTATTCCAGATTCCACTTTCGCAGGATTGTGTATATGGGGAAAATTTTAAAAAGAAAAAGGATGTTGGTCCCAGGCATTGGAAACAAACTGAATGGCCAGCATTTCTATCCAGAATAACGAGTCACAATCAACAATTCAACAAAGGAGAAACAACCAGTACAGATAGAACACCTACGTACTCGATTCTACATGATATAGAGCCTTATGAATTTCATAGGAATTCACTTTTTGTGGCCCCAAGATCCAAGGTTCGAACAATTTGACATCTCTCGGTTCATAAAAGGGAGATGTTGCAAGGCAACACTACAAAGTGGAATTGAAAAAGATTTGTCTGGTTACCTCAATAGGGAGTTCAGCAGAGTAGATTTTGGACATGTCTGCATCTTCCGTATCCAGAATTGTCGCTGCATCATCCAACACAGTAGAGCTTTCTTGATCATGCTGCTCTTTGGCAATCTGCTCTGTCTGCTCGGGCATCAGAGCTCTAGTCCGCCACAGGGCCACAATTGTCCTATCCACCGAAAATCATGATTGATCACCTTACACTTCCAGTAATTGAATTCATTTAGGGAAGTACAATGTAACACCCATACCTGCTGGCTAAATTAAACGATACAAAAGATTGAAAATGGAACCTAAGCCTGCCTTCTTCATCTTGAGACTTTGCGCCGTGCCTTGCATCCACACCTCGACCCTTACGCAAAAGGATAACAAGGGATGGACTACCCACAGAACCGAACGAGGGTGGAAGCACTTGAATATCTTCAATGTCTTCCCAAAGAAAGAAAAACCTGGTTTTATGACCAAACAAATTGGCGTAAAACCCGACAATCCTTGAAGATAGGAAAAGGCGGCCCTACATCAAACATTTGTTCAAAATCTAAGCTAGGCATACTTGTTTCTGGGATAAACGTCATGCAAGAAGACAATGATAAGCTAATTGAACATACTGGCCCCCAAATAAAAAGAGAAACATAATGGCCACCAAATCAGATAAACTAACCCATAACAACATCATGAATATGAGCCCACGTCATTCAGGCCTAACATTAGTCGCAGAGCAATGCCCAAAATGTTCCTTTTGTTTGGTAAATGTAGCTCTTTTTTTCACTAGCAATTACGTCTAGTTTGTTGGTCGAGCCAAAAATTCACTATGAGATTCTAATTATCTGTGTTGCTTTACAAATCTTTTCTTCTTTTTTGGCATATTGCCATTCAATTGCAACTTCCAAGAATCCAAACATAAAAAAAGGTTAGAAGCCACATCAAGAGTAACTCTTATGCACAGAAGAACCAATTGTAGGATAGGGTACAAGCACTGACACAGATGTGATTAAACCTGTAAAGGCAATTTTCGCTTGAGCGAACAGGCAAAATCACTGATGAGAAACTCGTCCGGTGGCAACTTGAACAGTTTCTGGAACGTAGAATTTCTGTGAGGTGACCTCAGACTCAACTGCACGTGCCACAAATTGAATTAATGACATGTCATTATCACCAAACTGAACAAACCATTGTCAAAACTAGAGTCTCAACAATGCCTACCTTCTTTCCCACTTCCTTCTCCATCTTTGTTAGATACTCCTTAATCGTTTCTACTCCATTGTTGTTGTCCAAAAAGATTCTCAGGTGCAACTTCGACTGAGCAGACTGAGCCAGCTTGCCCTCGAGGAAGATCCACATATCCGCAAGATCAGTGGATGCATGTTTCAAAAAATTGACCTCAGCGTGCCCCAGAGAAGTGGCCTGATCAAATGGACCATCAAAATCAAAAACCTCCACATCCAAAACTGAAGGTGGTTCTTCCATAGCATCAAACTCCACTATTTCTGCAGAATATGCATCCAAAGGCCTAATTGTTAGCCCATGATATGATGGAAACGCAAATAGACCTGTACAATATAGGTTCTCACCATTCCATTGAGGATCGCAAGTTTGAAGCTTAACAGAACTTGTCTTTGTTCTACCATTGCATGTGAAAACCACATATGGATCAGAATATCCTGTTGAAGCCAAGGATGCCATGTTCGTCCCTTCTATCAAAGCTATAGTAAGAATCCATCCATCACCTTGGGCCTTGACGCCATGATCGCTACCTAACAAAAACATATGCCCATGCTAGTTAAGACAACTTAATCATTCAGAGTCAAAATGGAGTTTAAAAGTGTGCTTGAAATATTATGAAGTACATACCTCTCTGCAACCTGGCCTGCACAAAATGTGAAGCCATGCAGAAAACACGTTCCACCTGAATGGTTATTATTCCACAGGCAACGAGCTCTCCAAGGCTATCTGGCAAATCAATACCTAGGAATTCCAAACCCCGCGGTTGACTAGGCTTGCAAAGTAGAATGTGTATAATGACATACACAACCATACAAATGGAGGAAAGTACAGTGAAATTGCAGAAGTATTTGATAGCCAATTGCCAATCGGACTGCTGTTCATTTTCCAGAGATGCAATAATCTGATCTTTGTCAGACGACTCTGCAGAATCCAGTATCCTAAAACTTTGAGCCAGTAAATTCTCAAAATGATAAAAACTGTCCTTTAGACCCTGACGAGCACCTCCTTCAATCATACCTCTCATCATGGTGTTTTGGTGGAAATTAACCCTCCAAGAGATTATCAGACGCGCAGACTCTTCTCCCGATCCCTCTTCTGGTGAAGGCATTATCTTGTAAAGCAACTCCACTTTGAATGCATTCCCATACGGAACCTCAGGAGTACTTACCTCTACAAAGACAGCAAAGTTTTCTCCATCTGCTTTGAGGTAAGATTGTTGCTCGCTCGCTTTTACAGCCTTGATTAACTTTGTGGCAGCCTTTGTATAGGAAACTGTTCGTGTAAAAAGTGGCGGATCTTCTTGTTTCAACGTCCAAGGCTCCTCTTCTAAACCCGTTGTTCCCTCCAAGTTAGCCAGGTCTCTCCTGAACTTAGAGTCTGGTGCAAAGAGAAAAATGTTCAAATCATATGGTCGTACAACATAAATCTGATCGAACAGAATGCCTCCTTGAAGATCTTCAGGCAATTCTTTTTCGCCATCCCTCGACTGCATCATCGCAATAGCTTCTTCAAAGCTGTAATCAGACTGGTGTTTTACCACAGAATCCTCATAATCTGATGGAGTACTAGCTACTTCTGATGAGGCACAAGTTTCTGACACATCCTCATGTTTGGCAAAGATTCTCTCCAAACGATTCGCGATAGCCTTCATCCAATGTTTCCCATCTTGTATCTTCTGGGCTTGAGATTTAGCTAAATCTGTTTCTTCTGCAGCCTGATTGGAGTTGACATTGGAACTGGGAAAGAGCGGATTGTCGGAAGTCGTGTCCTGGAGACTTCCATGCAAAGAAATGGATACAAGTATCTTCCCTGCATTGTGTGGTGCATCAAACTTTAGAATTACTTATTCCCCCTGGCCAGACAACTTTACAAGTTTGAATGGACAAGGGCTCTCAATCTTAACTGACGAATATATTGAAGGATCACAAATAAATCTACCATTTATAATGGAAGCCGGGAGACGAAAACAAAAGGAGCCCAATGGCAGCATTCCACACAGCGTAATTCCAAATTTAGCACCAAATAAAGATAGTGTTGATGTGTGAAAGGAAATTCTCATCACGGCATTATATAATGATTTCAGATGCTTGCTAAATTGATGACATGACTCATGCCGTCACATATATGATCCACATATCCAACTGCCTCACAGTATTAAGTATGCAAGAACAACATGGGTCATTTGGACTGTCGGTCACCATGGGATCTGAAAAAAAACAACCCAACTTGGATAAATCCATGAGGGGACATATTAGCAGTAAAATTTAGGTATCTTCAGAAAGGTGGTCATTTACTGGAGGACAACATGGTTTCACAAGGAGAGAAATAAGTTGCTGAAGATTCAAATGCTGTCTGGAGGACACAGACCCAGTTGCTCAACCTTACATAACCTGACCAACGAGGTCATTTACTTCCTAGTTCCATTATGTCCGAAGAATTTGTCTCCTTGAAGAACCATCATCACATAAACTAGTTCTCGTCCTGGACGATCAGTCATTTCGAGTTTAGTAATTTATCTTTGTAAGTCAGGACAACAGTAATATGCAGTAATTTTCCTCTAATCACCACAGACTCATTACAACAGCTCTAACAATTTGCCCAAAGACGAATCCGGAGTAACAATATGAAATATTTGCACATCTAGGAGCTGATACTTGATATACAGATCACAATATAAGCAAGCAAGACAAATGGTCATGGCGTGCACATTGCCAATTCACTACCCAAATCACGTGACACTGTTTACAAGAAACGACACGGCAGAACCGCTAATTAATTCATGAAATAGAACGACTGAACACACTAACCGCAATCTTTTTGTATGAACTTCCCCGCCTTAGGCTTTCCGACAGAGAACCACGTCGGCGGCAATATCCGGTTGTCCTCGTCGGCGACGGACCAAACCGGGATCTTGACCCGACCCAGCAATTCCCCTGACGAGCCGAAGAGTCCAGGACTGTCCTCGTGGTGATAGACGGACAAGATCACTTCCTCCTCGCAATCATGCACCCTGAACACGAACTCCTCGTTCCACCACGGGTTCTTGGTGCGCTCCACGATCCTAGTCTTGGACTTGAGCTTCCCGACCTGGACCTTCACGTACGAGTCCTTCACGGGCAATCCCTTCGCCTCCAACACGTACACGTACAACCTCATGGCTAAAGAACCGAGCTTTGGCCGAGTCCTGGAGAGATCTCGAGCGGGTTTGTTGTCGGCTTTGGATATGAAATGCGGGTGTGTGACTGTGTGTTCTCTCCTGCCCTCGCCGTTGGTGGTGGTGGTGGTGGTGGTGGTGGATGAGAGAGAAGAAGAGAAGTTGAAATAGAGCCGTGGGGAACGATACGTGGACGCTGGAGACGAAGACACGAAGGAGATCAGAGCAGCAACATCGGAAAGTGCAATAAAGAGAGTAGGGCGGTTCGATTCTAGCGTTTCGGCGATGTCAAGGAGGGACGAGGACGACTACTTCTCGAAGACGATGTTTATCCCAAAGCATTTATTGTTTCGGAGTGTTTCGGTTTCTTGAAATTTCTCACGTCCTCTTCTTGAAAAAAGAGTGAAAAGGACAGTTTTTTTTCGTGGGCGATTCTCTGTTTCCTACACATTTCGAGGAGATCTATGTTAGAATTGTCAGAGAAAACGGGCTTCGGTGGTTGTACGTAGCCTTGTTATAGAATTCAGACTAGAGTGGCTTTGATTTGATCTTCGCGAGGATTGATGTGGCAGTCCTAAGTTTTACAGTAGAGTAGAGCGGCTCTATGAGTTATATTGTAGAGTGAAAAAATATTAATCACATAGGCGATAGAACACATCATTTATTGATCATCACGTGTCTGAATATGGCTCATGTTTTAGATTTTCAGTTTTTATCTCTCTCTCCTCCTCCTCCTCCTCTCTCTCTCTCTACCTTTCGCCTCCTCTTCCCATCTACTTCTTTTTCGTGCAGGCAACATCTCCTTCCACATCGACTGCAGCTCTGCCACCAACTCCACCGACGACTTCAACACCACCTAGCTGTCCGATCGCTTCTTCACCGACAGCGCCTCCTCTGTCGTCACTCCACTCATTGATTTTTCATCCTTGCCCTCACCGAATCCGATGAAGCTCAACCCTCACCAAATACGGCAAGGGCGACCCTCGCCCAGGCCATAAGAGTCGAGCCCTTGCCAAATCCGGTGAGGGTGGCTCTCACCAAAGGCCGCAAGGGCGACCCGTGCTTTGCCTATGCAAGTATCGATCACAGTCCAAAGGGAAAGAAAGGAAAAAAGGAAAAAAACAGTGAAGAAGATAAAAAGATCCACCAGTGAGGCTATCTAGACACGTGGCAAATAATGAATAAAGTGTTTTATCACCTACATGACAAGACGGCCCACGTAATATTTTCTCGTTGTGGCAACCTAGTGAGTGTTTCTAATCATTCCCAACGTTCTTGTGAAGGACATGAATTTCCAAAAGGTAGTCGTGCTTTTCCTTTTGTCTAGATAAAAGGGAAAATTCCAAATAATTGCTCGAAATATCCTCTTTTTTTCAAATAAGAGCTCAAAGTAGACTTTATTTCACATAAGGGCCTAAAGTGCCCACTTTGTTTCAAAGAATGGCCTGACCAAGGGCATCTTCGTCTTTTATATTTTCTGATTTTTTTTCCTTTTTTTCTTTCTCTTTTCCTTTTATTTTTCTTACCTTTTTGCCGGCGAGAGCTCGCCAGCCACTGGTGAGGGTTGCGGCACTCGTTGACCACAAGCGAGGGTCACCTGGCAAGGGACAACCTCGCCTGGGCGAGGTAGCCCTTGCCCAACCCTCGCTAGTGGCCGACAACCGGCGAGGAGGAAGGGAAAATAAAAGGAAAAGAGAGAGAGAAAAAAAAGGAAAAAATAAGAAAATATAAAAGACGAAAATGTCCTTGGTCAAGCCTTTCTTTAAAATAAAGTGGGTATTTTAGGCCCTTATTTGAAATAAAATCCACTTCATATTCTTATTTGAGAAAATAAATGCACTATAAATTTAACTATTAGCTGCGCTCTTGACGAAAAAGAAAATTTGCTTGAAAGCTAAAAAGGGTGTTGTAAGTGATCGCGAGGAGAACTCGGCAGTTCGATGAGCCTGCGGGCTCCACATCGTTTGGGCGGTATGGACCCACGCATTTCGACTCAATGCAAGGGCTCAAAATCGACCTTGTTAAATTTCTTTAAATGAGCAATTATAGTCGGTTTGTTTCATTTTGTGACGAAAAAAAATTGGTTCGATCAACGTATTTAGGCATGATAGTGGCCCGCCCAAGCCCACCTTGCCTGGCCTAAACTCAGTCGTTGATCGGAGCTAGACGGCGGAGACACAGCGGCACCTTAGCTGAAATCCTTCATCTTTGAAGGCTCCAAAAGATAGCATCATATGTTGCTTTCGATATTCTTCCAAATCAATGTAAAAAAGGGTGGAAAATGGCGACCCTAACGTCCACGATTCCTCTTGAATGTTACCGTAGGAGTTCCGCAACGAGTTTGTTTTCATTTAAATTATAATTGGTATCGAATTTTAAATGCCGTAAGTAAAGATGTGGAGTTAATTTGGGGCCAAACTCGTTAGAGAGTATTGGTATTTGTCGCGGATAATGATGTTCCGCATTTTCTCCGTTTAGAAGCGGGAACACTATGGTCCTTGTACTTGGTCGTTGGTGGAAATCACTTATCCTGTCTCGTTTCAACTAAAGAGAGATGCTAGGAATACGGTCCGTCACTTTGACGGACCCATCTTAACCGTAGAGTGGGCTTTTGGCAATTTTGTTTTGACAAGCATATCACGCGATGTGTGATAAGCGTAGGTCCGTCAGACACATTAAAGAGTATTGGTATTTATCACGAATAATGACGTTCCACGTTTTTTCCATTTAGAAGCAGGAACGCTATGGTCCTTGTACTTGGTCATTAGTGGGAGTCACTTATCTTGTCTCGTTTCAACTAAAGAGAGTTGCTAGGTTCCTCATATACACGGCGAAGCAGCTCAAGAGTGGAATCAATGGAGGGCAATCGGTAAGACCTAAAAGGATAAAGCCCTTTCTATATGTCCTGTCCATTTTCAGGGGTTCGAGCAGTATAGATTAAGGAGGCGCCCAGAGAACAAATGTTCAACAATAGAGAGAACCACGCCAAACACGGATGCCTTCCAAAAGATTTTAGTCATCTTAAGTTGCCTCTTTCACATTTGCGATTTTGCCGGAGGTGATCCGGACACGACTCCAACCGACAAAAGTTCCGCGTGCGCAAACACACGCGCAATGTATAGAGCACATAAATCTTATCAACGTCGTCTCGACAAATCCAATCCAGGACACGACTACAATCCGGCTACTGTTATTACAACAACGGGCATGGTTTTGACGACCATGTTTGCGGGCACGGAGCTTCCTCTTAGGAACTTTCGCAGCTTGGTAGTCACGCGGGAGCAAGAGGCAACTTAAAGATTGTAAGATTATGTACGAGAAATATCAATTTATCGAAAATTTATAATGTGTGCCGACACTCATTCACAAAGGTTTGTTGAGTGTTTTCGTATGCAAAATCCATTGGTGAATCATGTGGGAAAGCTCATAATCTGACTGGTAAATGTCTAGGATGGATCTAGTACTCCTTACGATAATAAAAAACACAAAGGAGAAAAAGAAAGCACAATTATCTTCTACTCGATGATCTAATATAAAATTGTTTGAGAATTTGAGAACATAATTTATATAGCATGTAGTAATCAAAATAAGAGAAAGTCGTATTCTCTCTATTTGATCTATGATCATAATAACCGTATCCGTATCAATCCGTCGAACCGACTCAGATTGATCCACTTAACTCATATTGACTCATTTCCATGTAATACCAATTTAATGACTCGTACTCGACTTAACTAACCTATACCATCAAATCTAGAAAAATTTATACCTAAATTGAAATGAGAGCACGGAGTGAGATAACACGAAATCGAGTGAGGACGAAAAAATAAAAAGAGAGTCATAAAGGTGAATTTAAGTTATTAACTCATTTAATAATTATATCATTTTGAATTTTACCGTTGAATGTATCTAACTCATTTAACAATCCAACCGTCAAACAGGAGGTTCGCCTAGTCAATTGGCGAGCCAATCCCATTCCAGAAAAGAAAGATGACGTCTTTGCCGAAGGTGGAAAAATGAGCAATGAAAAAAAGCGAAGAAAAACTATAGAAGAGGGGGCAATTTACACGCGTTGCGTTCAGCGGAAGGCCGAAAGCCAGGAGCCTCCAGCTTCGAAACACATACCGAGCGCTTTCGAGGGTCGTGCCATCAGCAATTCAAGCGTGCGACGGCACGGAGAGAGCACTCGCTGAATGGGAACGAGCCTCGAGGGACGAATCGACACGACCCGGATGTTGCTTCGGACAAGATACGGTTCGTTGAAATCTGTGTTTCGTTCAGGACGAGCAGATGAAGTGGAAAAACGACGAGAATGGTGGAAAAAATGTCTCCACAAGCACAGGGGCTCCATCGTCGTCATCCTTGTCTGTCCCTAATCTGTAAGACTGTAATTTCCTACTGCTGTTGAGCTGTAAATTTCTCGATTGTTCATGGCCCTACTACTACTGCTACGAGATACCGAGACCTGCTTTGTCATTGGCAGTAATTGCGGCGATAGGGGACAGCAGCGCACGAAACTCTAGGCCGTCCGGGACCATAGAAGTTGCGATAGTAACCGATCATCGGAAATCCGCTGCGGCACCCGGCGCCTGCGGCGATCCTCCGCGAGAAGCTCTGGCGCGGGCTCCAATAGCTGATTCCGCGCCTCGGCGGCGACTCGCGAGGAGAAGAGCTGACGCTGCTCGACGTGGCGGACGGAGACGGAGACGCTTGCTTGCGCGACCTCGGCTCGAAGAGGACGGCTCTGATCTTGAGCGGCACGCCAGGAGGAGAGGAAGATCTCGATCTCAGCGAAGCCTCGTCGTATTCCTCGATCAGGTTGGCTAACTCCTCGTCGGACTTGATAGAGACCAGAGTCTCCAAGTCGCCGCCCGGCAACTCGCACTTCAGCCCGACGGAGAATCCGCAAAACTCCACAAGCTTCGCCATCAGCCCTGCGACCACAGACATTCTCAAGTCTTTACACTTTACTAACCCAAGCATCGATCGAGAAACCAAGACTCTCCCGTGGAAAAAGGCAACGTCGAAAATAGAAACAGAGGGCGGAGGCGAAAGGGGGTACGAACCGGCGTAAGAGACGGGGCGATCGACGGCGAGGATTCTGGTGAGGCCTCCGACGTAGCGGAGCCTGCCGTCGGGCCTGCGGGGGAGGATTCTGCCGCCGTAGCTGCAGAGGAACTTCAATGGAGCGGCCGAGCTCCGGTGGGATCCGGTCTCCTGATTCACCATCTCCGCGCTCTCTCTACCTCGGCGGGGAAGTTTCTCTGATGGGAAGTGCGTGTGCGTGTGGCGTTCGTTCGGTCGTGGGGTGGTTATTTATACGGAGGGAAGGAGATCTGGCGGGGTGGGGCCCACGCGGGTTGGACACCGTGAGGATTGGGTGGGCGATTTTGGAAGTCTCCGTCTTTAGGAAGGTCTGCATACTAATTTCCTTGCAATTTACGGAATTCTCTTTTTACACTCCCGTTCAAGTCGAGCACGTCGTGCCGTTTTCCTATTTGGGTTCGACATTATAATACGGGAAACTGTCGAATCAATCCTAAATTTGTTGTACAGTTATCAATTTAATTTTGAACTTTTTAAATTTATCAATTTAGTCTTGAATTTATGCGCGAAATTTCAATGTAGTACTTCCAACAAATTTTCGCCGAAAAGTTGATTGAAATGACTACATTGGAATTTCATATAAAGGTTTAGGACTAAATTGATCAAATCAAGAAATTTATGACCAAATTGGACATCCATACGATAGGCTTAGGGATGATCGAGTGATTTTTCCTTATAATTTCAATTCGCCACTTGATATAAAGATCGCTTACATTGTAGCTGATCGGAAGGGGTCTTTGGCAACGTTTCCTACGAAAGATTTTGCACGTATTCATTACATGCAATGTCGGCAAATATCTTTACAGATTTTTGTTGAAAGGTATTGTGATTGTGAGTTTGTTTCAATGTTAGATAGAGCTCGAATGTATACCTTGATCGTCATATAAAGATATATATATATGCTTTCTTTCATGCTTTGATCTAATTTAGATGTAACATGGAGATTATCATCAATGTGAGAATTCTATCTTATATAGAAACAAACAAGAATCCATACAAACTATCTGCCGTCTCCGCTACCTTGATCTCCCTCTCTTATGCTTCGTTTCATGCTTTGATCTAACTTAGATATAACGTAAACATTATCATCAATGTAAAAATTCTATCTTATATAAAAACAAACAAAAATCCATACGAACTATTTGCCGACTCCGCTACCTTGATCTCCCTCTCTTATAAGTTACGACTATCCTTAACTCGTCTCTCGTCAAAGTCACTGAGTTCTACTGCTAATTCGTGCTTTTTCCAAAAGAAAAGCAAAGAGAAAAGCTCTACTGTATGCTGTACATTCAATCAAAAGACGCCGCGTGGCTCCACCACAAGTCACCCACCTTACGCTGCAAGTTCCTAAAATCTCTTTATGACCGACATCATTCAAATCAACAATTTATTTATTTATTTTACAAAAAATAAATAATTTTTTAAAATATGATAATTTATATCATTTAAAATAATTAATCAGTAAAAAATATTTTAATTATCGATAATAATTTATATTTGAAACATTTTCATAGATGATCTAAACAGTCATTTTTAAAAAATTATTTTTAAAATTATTTATTTATTACGAAATAAAAGAAACTTAATATTACTCTAATCTCCTTTCGTCACATCACTCTATCTTCTTACTGGTCGCCACTCTTAGTTGCCTTTATGTTGGGATTACTCAAATCTTGTTAAATCTTCTGATTTGAAATTTCATGGTTTTGGATTTTATTTAATATCTGAAAATGAAGGATAAGGACATAAAGAGGGTGCAGAAAAAGCGAAATGTCTGAATTCCTCGGGCTAGTAGATAATGCGGGCACGGCTCTTGGTCCAATGTGAAAATGGCAAATTTTGCACATAAGTTTTGCGATGGTTCAGGATTATATTGGTCAAATCGATAAATTTATGGCTAAATTGGGCATCTGTACGATAAGCTTAGGGATAATCGAGTGATTTTTCCTAATAATTTCAATTCACCTATCTTTACAAATTTTCGTTGAAGGTATTGTAATTGTAAGTTTCTTTCAATGTTAGATATAACTCGGATGCATACCTCAATCATTATATATATTATAATTTTCACACTTTGATCTAGCTAAAACGTAAGGTGGAGATTACCATCAGTATGAGAATTCTATCTTATATAGAAACAAACAATAATCCGTACGAACTATCTGCCATCCCCGCTAGTCGCTACCATGATCTCCTTCTCTTACAAGTTACGACTATCCATGACCTCTCTTTGGTCAAAGTCACTGAGTTCTTCTGCCAATTCGTGCTTTTTCCAAAACAAAAAAAGAAGAAGAAGAGCTCTAGTGGATGCTGTACATTTTAATCAAAGGACGCCGCGTGGACCTACGACAAGTCATCCACCTTCCCCTGCAAGTTCCTAAAATCTCTTTTCCACAGTCAAATTAACGTTTCGTCCATTTATTTTAGCATAAGTAAATCGAATCGTGAATGATGAAAATAATTTTTAATTATTTATTTTCACAAGCAATATAAGAATTGCTTTTTAATTGTGTTTTTTTGTCGTGTTATTTATTTTTCGTGAAACAAAGGGACTCTAATATTAATCTAATCTCTGTCGATTTCGTCACATCACTCTATCTCACTCGTCGTCGCCTTTAGTTGTCTTCATGTTGGGCTTACTCAAATTCTGTTAAACCTTATGATTTGAAATTTCATGGTTTTGGATTTTTATTTAATATCTGAAAATGAAAGACAAGGACAAAAAGAGGGAGCAGAGAAAGCGAAATGTTTGAATTCCTCAGGCTAGTAGATAACGCGGGCACGGGTCTTGGACCAATGTGAAAATGGCAAATTTTGCACACAAGTCTTGCGATGGTCGCGTTGCGTTTGTAATTCCACAACCGCTCTAAACCTTTCGAATTGCCGAAAGACAAGTACCCCGACCCAAAACGACGATTGGGCCCGCGTTGCAATTCTCGAAAATGAGAGGACCCGAAGAAAAATGGCTATCAAATACGAGTTCTTGATTAGCTCTTTACTTATTAGTTTATATTTGTAATTAAGGACAAAGATTTTATAATTCATGGTTTTTAGTGCTCAGTGACCTTAAAGTGTAAATAGGAAAGCTTTAAGGGCAAAAACCATAAAAATAAATAAATAAATCTTAAACTCTACTCACTATGACATATTTTTAATGATCCAAAAAAAATTACAAATTTGTACTTGTGCACCCAATATACCTTCTGTTAAAGTTCTGTCAACGCGAACCCTAAAAGAACGCTAGAAAGCAAATAGTGTTGACGTGTAAAAATATTATAACAAATCATCTAACGGAACGGAGGTTAAATGTGTCATAGGTGTATAAATATGAAATTTTTTATGTCATAAGAAAAAAATTAAGGTAAATATGTTTAGAGTTTTTTGTGACTTTTTTTTTTTTTAAAGAAGCTTATAGAAGAATTTTTAGTGTTGCCTTGTCCAGAGTGGTCGCTTCTGGTGGCGGGAGAGAACGTGGAGGTGGACACGTGGAGGGGGGTGAACGAGCAAGGCGACACGCGGAGCATGGTCGGGAGGACATCGCCGTTACATCGTTTCAGTTGAGGAATCTTCAGAATTATCAGTCGCAAAGGTTTTTGGTTTTTTAGGCAAAAAGATAAAGATTAATATGATAAAAATAAATTTACTTTAAATTATTTTTTTATTACAACAAACTCAATAATTTGACGGTAAAATTTGACGGAAACTGACAAAGAGTAAATTTATCATAAATGTACGAGTTTGGGATAAATTTGTTGTAAATGTATCAGTTTGAAATTTTTCGTGATAAAAAAATAATTTAGAATGAATTTATTGTGAGTATATATATTAGTTTGGTTTTTTTTTTTATCAACCCAAAAGATAAGGAAGGAAGAGGAATCCTCGGCTCACGTCATCCACCTGGCATTGTCCTTGGGAAACGACGAGGATTTTGTTTCTTGTCGTCTTTTTCCCGAGAGACTGCCAACAATCCAGAGAAATTACTTTATTCAAGGAGAAATCCCAATGGAGATATGACAACTTTTTCTTTTAAAATAATCATAAGGAAAAAATAATTATAATAATAAAGAGCGTGGGCGACCTCTCCACACCCACGTTTCGATATGAGCTATGCCTAGACAAAATTACCGATAAGAAATCTGAGAGAGGGAATGAGATAAACTTAGATTGGATAGAAGAAGATTGAAAAAAAACAACTTTAAAACAAGCTGTTGCTTGTTTAAATTCACAATAATAAGCACGTACAAATTGTAATCATCCCGTGGTTACATTTCCCACACCTTGGGTAAGGGTAGCAAAATCCCGATTTGATAGAATTTGAGGTAAAAAATCAAGGTGCTAAACTCGCAGTAATCTTACAAGACTTCATATTTTCGTTGCCCCATTTACGGTGACAACGATATGTTATGCGAGAATCGTGGCATGAGACGCAGACCTCTCGAGGGGCAAGGTGACAATGGTGATGGAAAGGCTGGAGATCTTCGACCTCGCCTACAGCACGAACCCCATCACTATGATGCGACGCTAGTGGTTGCCTTGAAATTCTCCCTCCTCCTCTTTATGTCGCGGTCTCAAATCTACGGATCCGTGTCGTCGTGCATAGGCAATGCTGGTGGTGGTCATCTTTGATCACGAAGCAATGGTTGCAATCCTAACATCTAGGTTACGTTTGGTCGTCTGGATAAAACATATGATATGATATGTTTTATCATATCCTGTGCTTGTTAGCTGTCTAGAATAGGATAAAGTCAGATATAAACTGGATAAAAAATTCCTAGGGAGGTGGGATAGACGCGGATAAGATATCTCTTGTCCAGCAATTTTTCTAAAAACCCTTTGCTGTCCTTCCTTTTCCTTCATACGTGAAAACACTTCATGAGAGTTGAAGCGTTTTCTTCTCTGTAGCAAGAATCTGACGAATTCAAGCTCCATCTTCGACAAAGAGCCAAGGGCGTTTCTGCTTCCTCACGAGGTTTCGTCTCTCTTTCCCTCTCTCCGAGCATTAATAGCTTTACAAGGACCGTGAGTTTATTCCTTGGTTTGTATTAGTTTTCATGGGTGCAATCTTTTGTGGGTCTAAATCTGTTTCTCTCCTTTGCGTCTCGTCTCGTCTCGTCTCGTTTTGTTTCGTTTTTTTTTGCTTGCGAATTTTCGTTTATGGTAGAGTCTCTATGTTCGGTTCTCTATGAATCAAAACATGCCATTGTCCTTTGTCTCTCACCTCTCCTGTTGTAGGAGTTTGGAGTCTTGTTGAGTGATGGGCTGTTGCATTGTTCTTGTTAATTTGTAGCTTCCCCAATTCTGGGAATGTCCACAATGTCGATTGACCTCAATGATTCAATTGGGAAAAAATTGTGCTAAAGGGACAGCTTTATTTCACAGAAGCTTTGTGTTTGGTAACACTTTGCAAAACTTATGTATAATGAGTCAAATTCTCCAATTAACGGTCACAAAGTCATATGGTTCCAAATCAACAAGAGAGGCACTTGAAGCTTGGTCAGGTTCAATGGTTGATTTGGGTCTGGTATGTTCTTTTTTTTTTCAATTGCTCTCATAGTTCTTATATTCTGAACAACTAGAGGCGGTGCATCTGACTTGGATGAGTGGCAATTTTATTTATGGATGTTAGCTCAGGCATTTGATTCGGTGAGATTTTGTGAGAATATGTTGATTTGAAAAAGATATACTGTTTTGGATGATTTTGCAATTATCTAAGCTGCCAATTTGTACTTGCCTAATGTTATTGTTTTTTTCCTCATTAGAAATGAATCGCGATGATAGAGAAGAAATTTTGACCATTATGATATTAGAGGAGATGAACCTACAGATGTTGCTTTTGTATATGATATATATGATTGTGATGTCCACTGTGGCTGAAAGGCACTACCATAAGCATATATTGAAGGATCGCACATTTGTTAGAAGCCAGGCTTGTTTAGATCACCTTGACCACCTCATTAACAACAATGACTTGAATTGTGTGGAACAACTTAGGATGGATAGGCATACATTTACTCTACTATGCGAGTTGGCACGTATGATTGGTGGGTTAAAAGAAGATGGACTTGTAACTATAGAAGAACAAGTGGCAATGTTTTTACATATACTTTCCCATCATGTGAAAAATCGTGTCATCAAGTTCAGATTTATGAGGTCTGGGGAGACAATAAGTAGGTATTTTAACTTAGTTTTAAGTGCGGTGATAAGAATGCATGGTGTTCTTCTTGTCTCACCTAAACCGGTTCCTGAGGAATGTACCGATGAGAGATGGAAATGGTTTAAGGTATGTTTGTTATGCTATTACATGAATTAATTTAACACTTGAAGATAAGGTTATTTATTAATTTCATGTTTCTAGGGTTGCTTAGGAGCATTAGATGGCACATACATTAGGGTACGTGTTTTGGAGGTTGACAAACCAAGGTACTGAAATAGAAATGGTGAGATCGCAACCAACATGTTAGGGGTTTGCTCACATGACATGAATTTCATATATGTTTTATCTGGATGGGAAAGCTCAACAGCGGATTCTAGAGTGCTTCGAGATGTTTTAATTAAACCAAATGGTTTGAAGATTTCCGTTGGTAAGATAAGCCTTTATAAATATGTTGCATTATTTGTCATGTAGTTTAGGATGATTCTAAGACAATAATAATTTTATCATTTGTTCTTAGGTAATTATTATCTTGTAGATGCTAGATACACTAATGGGGAGGGCTTTCTTGCTCTTTATAGAGGTACTCGATACCATCTATCTGAGTGGACAGAAGGTTGTACGCCAAATTTTCCTGAGGAGTACTTCAACATGAAGCATTCTCAAGCTAGAAATGTCATAGAAAGATGCTTCAGTTTGCTTAAGTTACAATAGGCTATTCTTAGGAGTCTATCTTTTTATCCAATTAAAACGCAAAGTCGGATAATCATAGCTTGTTGCCTTTTACACAACTTGATAAGAAGAGAAATGGCTATTGATCCAATTGATGCACAGTTAGATGAAGTTGCTAATACCATTGAAGATGTGGAAACAATTGCTGTTGTGAGCCGTCGAATCATTGGACAACATGGAGGCAAAATTTGGCAGTACAAATGTTTAATGAGTGGAATGCAAGTTGAGGACATGGGGGAGTTGTATGATTTGCCATAAAAATCATTTGTTTCCTATTGTTGTAAGATTTGTGCGAGTTGGAAGGGGAAAGTTTGTACCTAATTTTGTCTATAAGTAATTTGTTTATTGTGTAGTAGTTATATGACAATGAACAATGTCAAACAATGTTCATTTTGTTATTTCTTGGAATCATATTTTTTCTAAATGTGCTATTTCTTGTGAAGCCTGGAGCATTGTTCATAGTTGTTGTAATATTTGAAGAATTAAATAGGGTTGCTATTTCTTGGAATCGTATATTTTCTGAACAATGTTCTTTTTGCATGCTAGATAAGTATCTTAGGGAAGTTGGAACAGAGTATCTTGACTATTTGACATGTAGTAAGTCAATGTGGAAGGGTACCGAAGGCCCTGAGTATCGTCCTTCACGTTGGAACGCTTGGGCATTATTTCTAGTGGCCAATTAAATTTTGAAAAGAAACGTGGGATGAATTTCTTATTCTACTGTGGATGATGATAGTGAACGTTTTTATACACAAGTTGGAAAAAAAAATCTACTCTAGTAAGCATATCGAACAAAAGAAGTGCAATTTTTGTCATTTTTTTGCGACAAAAAATAGTTTATTATAATGTTAAATCACGCAAAGATATTTTTATGATAATAAGATCAATATTATTTCATAAGCACTACGTAGGGACATATATATCCTATATATTGATATTCAGTTTCTATCAAATAATGGATATGATATGATATAAAGATATTCAACTTTAAATCCGTTATTCATCAAACAATAAATAGAATATGATCAAATTCCTGGATTTCTTATTCTATCATATCCAATCCAATCCTGATCAGAAATTCGGAAAAACCAAACGCAGCCTTTGGGTTTTTCATTTTCGGTTATTTAATTTAATTGATAACAATTCGGTTTCTTTTTTTCTTTTTTTTATGTTTTCAGGAATAGGTTTGGAATTGAAATCTGTTTGGTAACGCAACTTCATTCTTTTATTTTTGGGACAAATTTTTAGCCTATAAATAGGTTTGAACAGAATTGAGAAATAGAATATAAGTTTGGGACAAATTTCTCTATTCTACTTCTCTATTTCTGTAACAGAAACAAAAATAAAAGCTTTTCTAAAAACTCATGTACTCTTTCCCTCCCTCCTCTTCCTCTGCTCCTTCTAGACCTCAACCTCTCTCATCTCCCCCATGGCTCTTTTCACTCCCTCTCAATGCCATCTCTCGCTAAACTACTCAGCCACAATATCTTCCCCTCCCTCCTCTCCAATTGCCACCCACTACTGCCGCCCACCACCACCACCACCACTAGCCACTCCCCGCCCATCCCCATCCCCATCCCCATCCCCATCCCAAAATACCCACCACCTCTTAGGTCCCAAAACTACCCTCCTCCTCCTCCTCCTCCATTCCCAAACCCCAGATCCCCTTTCAACCTTGCCTTCAAGAGTCCCCACCACAACTCCCGCTACTACAAGCCCCTCAAGCCTGATTCCCCCCATGGTCTCCTCCAATGGCGGCCACTCCATCGTCATCGGCGAGTCCGGTGTCTCCTACCTCCTCCCGAGGGCCCCCTTCGAGTTTCGGTTTTGCTACTCCGAGACCTCAAGTGCTTCAGCGGCTTGCGATGCGAGAGCCAACCTTCCTTCCCTTTGCGCCCTCGACAATGCTGCGATTGTGGACCGGGAAGGTCCGTTGAAGGGCTCCAAGAAGAAGATCTCGCTCTTCGACTCGTTCGCCAGCCCCCACTTGGGAAGAACGGGGTTGAGTACGTGGAGATGCAGAGCCATTTGATTTGGGGAAGCGCCCTAAGGAAAAATCCTTTTATTTTTTGTTCCAAGACAATGAAAAAGAAGAAGGAAAAACCCACTTTTTTACCCTATTTCGCGACATAAGGAGAACATAAAGTGGAAACAAAATTTTGGAAATAGAAATTATGTTGTTATCAAACGAATTTATGTTTCAGGAAATAGAAATTTTATGTCGTTATCTAACGCGTTTCTTTACTCATAAACTCTTTCAGGGAAATAGAAAAATCTATTTCTGGTCATAAATTATTACTAAGAATAAAGTGGTTATCATTTGCATCCTTATTAAATATTTTAATATAATTTATGCTATTTTTTCATTGTAACCGGCGAGCAAC
>BCNH02000002.1:694811-743918 GCA_001662345.2 Metrosideros polymorpha var. glaberrima
TTGTTGTTGCACCGAGTGAAGAATTTTGTAAATTTTGCAGATACGACCAGATAGGCAGACACTATTGTGGAGTGCAACATGGCCAAGAGAGGTTGAAACTCTGGCGAGACAGTTCTTGAGCAATCCGTATAAGGTTTGAGGTGTTATCTATTGTGGCGTAACATTATGATGGAAATGAATGTTCATCGATTTTAGTAACTTCTCGATATCGTCTTCTTTAGGTTATCATCGGATCCCCTGATCTGAAAGCAAACCAATCTATAAGTCAAGTTGTTGAAGTAATAAAAGAGAGTGAAAAGTACAACAGGTTTGTCTTTGGTGGCTATTTCTGCTATATGACAGTTGTCTCTCTGTCGATCACTTGAGTATCTATTGCTGCTGCAGGCTGATCAAACTACTGAAAGCAGTGATGGATGGGAGTCGAATTCTGATATTTGTAGAAACAAAAAAGGGATGTGATCAAGTCACAAAACAGCTGAGGATGGATGGATGGCCAGCTCTATCTATACATGGAGACAAAAACCAGTCTGAGAGGGAATGGGTCTTGGCTGAATTTAAGAGTGGCAGAAGTCGCATAATGACTGCCACTGATGTTGCTGCAAGGGGTCTTGGTAGGATTGTTGTGTGTTAGGTTCATAGGTCTCTTCATATAGGCTTGAAAATTTCAAGGATAGGCGAGTTGGCCGGCTGCTTTCCAGTTTCCTTAGATTACAAGAGCCTGATGCTTTTTGCCATCGAAGTAAAGTGGGATGGGAAGCATGGTTCTCTCATCTGGCATTCACTAGTGTATTACACATAGAATGTCCACTAAGTCATTGAGTGATGCTTATAGCTGATTTTCCAAGGATATAGGGATCATCACAGTTTATATTCCTAATATGCTGGTAAAGTGCATTTTGCTTTACCGTATGTATTGGGGTTATAGAGGCAGAAATTTGGGTCGTGCAAATTTGTCAACTGCTAGAGTTGCCTCAAATTGCATGGCTCCTGTCCTTTTCAAGTTGATTAATTTGAATAATAGTTGCCCCGTTCACAATTAGGAAGCTGGTTCTTGTGGCAGCCCGGTTGACTCGCTCATGCTTATTTTGGGGTTGGAAATGGATTGGTGATGGTGGAGATGCTCCTTATCCCTGCCAGGTTAAGGTGGGCACATTTAAGTGATGCATATATGTCATCATAAGTTTGATCTCTGAGTTTTAGGTGTGCAGGGATAAGGGGTGCTTGCCTTTTTTCTTCCATTTTCCCCTTTTGAAGCTATAAAATTGATTCTTTTCTGACTGTTTCGTACTTAATAATGCAGATGTCAAGGATATAAAATGTGTGATAAACTACGATTTCCCAATGACACTTGAGGATTATGTGCATAGAATTGGCCGAACTGGTCGAGCTGGAGCAAAGGGCACTGCCTTTACCTTCTTCACTGATTCTAATTCGAGGTTTGCTGGGGAACTTCTTAAAATCTTGCAAGATGCGGGGCAGGTTGTCCCTCCAGCTTTATCTGACTTGGCTCATTCAGTCGCCTTTTATGGAGCTGGTAACATCACCCCCCCTCCTCTCTCTCTCTCTCTCTCTCTCTCTCGTTTTTGTTAGGTTGTGACTGGTCGTTCCTTTTTGACGTTATAGGTTCAGGCAACAGTCGCTCAAGAGGACATCGGGGGTTTGGAAACAGGGGCCGTACCTCTGGATCTAATACGATTCCTCTTGGTGGTGGAAGGAGGCCTTGGTAATCTAGGTGATGTCCTTGTTAGCGTTTGTTGGCTCTGATAGCCAATATGTGTGATTTCTTGTCTCTCCAGCCACCCGATGACACATGTTTGTTTTCATGGAGGCGTTAGAATTAGTGCTGCTCCAACTGTCTGGATCCTACTCTATTATTTTAGGAGATTATAGCTGCTGAATTTCTTTCATGTTTCTGTGTATCATACTTTCTAAATTATGACAATTTAGTAGTAGCAGTTCTTTCATGTGTTTGAGCACCAAATTGACCTTGATGTGGCTTGTCACATGGTCACTGACCTGAATCTCTCTTGGGGCCTGGAACGAAGACCATCTCGTGATCGACTTCAGATTTGTTGTCATTTCGATACCCTAGAAAATCTGAGGTGCATTACCCTTCTTCCCTTGTGGGAATGCAAGATGGTCATCTGGCTGCCGTATAGTTTTCCCAAATGCATCGCGAATCAAACCATGCGCATTGGGTCGCATTCACGGTTCAGATGTGATAGAAGTAAGGGTTGGATTGATGGTTCGTTTGTAATAGAACAGAGGGTGGATAGATTTACTTTATTCGATGTGGTGAATTATCGGGATCTTTTTATTCCTTCACTTAACACTGTAATAGCAACAGATGAATAAATTATAAAACATAAAGATTGCCCAACACTTTTTGATCTCTTATGCTTCCTCTTCCCTGGAGAGAAACTTTGTGTGATGGACTTGTAACGGAGTTAGCTTGTAATTAAAACATGCCACAGGCCCACAAGGGGCCGAGTGATGTTGTCTAGGTTTTCAACTAAGAAGTCTTCCGACCTAAAAAACTACGAAGTCTAAGATGAGGAACTCTCACACGAAGCGATTGTAATGAAACGTGGGGGTAATAGCCATACAATTAAGAGGCAAAACTCTCCAAGAACCGCCAGCGATGAGATGAATAAACCAGCCGGGCAAGAAGTTCAATCCTTCCATAATTATAAGGTGGCTGGGATACACGCAAGCTGAGCGGCATAGGAGCACACCAACCCACTTCCGCCGCGACTAATGAGGCTCGGGTGCGGGTCCTTCCGCTGCCGACCGAGACTACGAACTTTGTTTGACGATTTGTGCAAATGGAACCTAAACATTTATAGAAGTCACCTCAGGATGGTTGGATGTCAAAAATGGGAAAAGGGCCGATACAAGCTACAACTTATGACAGGGGCCACAGCGATCACCATCACCTGTCGATCCTGTTTTCAATCTCGACGGGGATGGTCCAACTTCTTGCTTTTTAGCTAATGAGGCAAAGGCCAAAAAAGGGTCAAACGAAAGGTGGTACCACCACCGCCCCATGGTTTCCACTCTTCGGCTTCAACATGACATCGCTCCTTTGGAATCGCTCCTTGGATCTTTTAGCCCATTCATATCAAGACAAAGAAATTGGTCTTCCAACTCTTTCTTTTTTCTGCTTCCCTTGGCCAAAATATGAGTCCTTCCATCAAAATTTCAATTCGGAATCCGACGAGAATTATTGAGGAAGCATCGTTTATTGACACGGGGCGTCTTCGTGTACGAGCTTCTAAAAGCAAGTTATACTTTTAGTCTCCGCACTTTTAGGAACGATCGTATTTGTTGATGTATCCGGATATTACTTAACAAAAATTTAATTACTTTCGTTACGTTCCTGTCTAAAATCTTATTAAAATGTCACGTCAAGCGCATCTATTTATTGACAATTCCTATGTTTGCAAGAGTGCTTAATCTTATGGACACTCCCATCAAGATTAATTCCATTGAATTCGATAATGACATTGCCATTTTTAGTTCGGAAAAAATTGTCCAAAAAGTCCTAAACCTATTGCATTTTTGTCCATTCAATCATAATCCTTTCGATTTTACCAATTGAGTCCTAAACTTTTTCACACTGTGCCAATTAAGTCAATCCGGCCAATTTTGACAGGATTTCGCCGATGTGGATGCAAGCCGTCCTACGTCGCACGGCCGGTGCTGACATAGACAACTTTTTATATTTTTTTCAATTTTTATTTCATTTTATTTTCTATATGGTTGGGGCTCCCTCTGATTCTCTCACCCAAGAATCCATCATCTGCATTCTTGAGATAGCTCCTGTTTGATTGAGCCGAAGGGGTCTCGGCCTTGAGGCCCACACAGCAAGAATCCATTGCCGTCGCCACTCACTGCAACACCAACCAAATCACAACCGCTAAGGTAAGATACTCGCCGAGTACTAGAAGCCCACGAGAACCAAAAGGAACTGATTCAAAGCAAAGACCACCCGATCTAAGCAAGCGAGTAAAGTTCGCATTGCATGAAGAAATCAGAAGGCAGTGGAGTCAAAGTTGAGGGACATGCTTGAAAAGAAAAAGTCGCAGAGCCAACCCAAATCAAGGGATCAAAAGGAAAGGCGGCGACAAAAGCATTCGAGCGCCCAGACGACTATGGATCTTGACGTGGAGATAAAAGAGATGATAACATGCCCAGAAGGCAAGCTCTGAACTTGAATCCCCGACGCTACGCAGCTTCAATGAGAGATCGAGAAAGATGGAAGACCCAATAAAGAAAGATGGCGGGGGTGGAGAGAGCGAACGGAGCGGCGGAGGTTGGAGGGGAGGGAAAAGGCGCGTGAGTAGCGTGGAAGACGGTGGCTTTTGCTTTGCTTTCAAGTGGCCTGTGAATGCGAGCTTCCTCATTTATTTTCTTCTCTTCTTGCTCCAGTCGGTCGCCGGGCGTCGGGGATTTTTATTTTGTGGTACGTCGGCAAGGCTGCCTCGCCCAGCATGGCCACGGTTGGCAGCGAGGAAGAAGGGAAAGAAGAAAAAAAGAAAAATTGAAAAATTGAAAAATTATTAAAATATTATTAAAAATTGTCCATGTCAGCATCGGTCACGCCATGTAGGATGGCCAACATCCATGTCAGTGAAATCCAATCAAAATTGGCCAAATGGACTCAATTGGCATAACGTGAAATGATTTAGGACTCAATTGATGAAATTAAAATGTTTATAACTGAATTGACAAAAATACAATAAATTTAGGATTTTTTGGACAATTTTCCTTGTGTTAGTTCAAATCCATATTAGACGTTGCTGGCATCTAACTTCTACTTTAGCTCCTATCTAATATGAGAAATATTTTTGGCTTCCAATTCAATCTCAACCCTTTGGATATTAAATGGCTTTAAAAAAGTTTATCGATATTTACTTTTTTTTTTGGGTCAGAAATCGATATTAACTTTATACATATACGTATATGTGTGCGTATATATATATCATGTATTAATAACAGCCTACATCATTTAGGTCATATTTGAAATGGAAATGTGAAAAATCATACTTAAAATCTCTTCAATCAACTGTAGGAAGGCTCCTATTGTTGGCCAAACAAAGTATACGGATCGAAAGTGCCATTTGTTTTAGCGGCTAGTAAGTGTAGGTGTCACATATCAATTGTCATAGCTAACTAGGCACTTTCTAGCGTATTTTTGAATGGAAATTCGTATTTTTGAATGGAAATTTGATAGAAAAACTTCAATCGTCGCCGGAAAAATAGTACACAAGCTAAGAATGATAACCGAACAAAATAAATGGATCAAAATTGGTATCCCTATCCCTCCAAAGCTACAAACTGAGTGGATTTCAGGAATTCAACAAGAGTCCTAACTTTTAAATTGAGTGGATTAAAATGAAGTATTGGAAATGTCTTTTAAAGACGATAGGGACAAGCATTTGAGGACCCATCATTAATGCCACGATCGATGTGTCAATTATATTTTTAAGATAAAGTTCATATTGGATTGGAGCAACATAAATGAGCATGACGTACCTGCCAATCAGAGATTCAAATCCATTCTACTCCACAAGAGGAGTCAACCCCTTCACCTCCACTTGTACGTTTGATCCCAATAGGCAGAATTGCAATTGGCTAAACATGAGCAACCCCATAAGATCACTTGGGTTCCCACTTCATTTTATTATGTTTTTTTTAAGGCAATTTTGGGTTTATTTTATCTCCCCCCTTCTGGAATGCTTTGGCATGACTACATTTCTTCATTTCGCCTTACCAACTCAAATCGAGCTCCGAAACAGCTCTATCGCGCTTCTCTGCGAGGGCATTGCATTTGACCGGACATCGTTCGAGGTTAGTTCGGGTCGTTCTCTCGTGGCGTTAACGCGGCAAACTTCGTCGAGCTCACTAATCTTTCCATAAAGAAATGATGGATTGCGATATGGTTTCAGCACAAATATGTCCAAATCTCCTATGTCACATTCACGTTAGCATTCAAAAGTTTTGTACTTGAAGAAGCAGAACAGTACGGATCAATATGCAAGGTGAGGCAACAACTTTAAATTTTTATATAATAAGAGTAGAAATATTTAAAATAATTTGGTGGTGGTGGGTGGGGCAGATGATGACTCAGCTTTTGTCATTTTTTATATGTAAAGCTGATTAAAATATTGATGAAGTGGGTGTCTATTTGGTTCCACCATAAAAAAGGGACCTCTCTCATCAAAAATTGACACTGATACATAGGGAAGTGAAAAAGAAAAAGGTGATTAGGAAGCAATAATAATGTTGTGGACTATAATGCTCCTAGTCATATAATTTCTTTTCAAGATGACTTTTGACATTCTCCTCCACTTTGAAAAAGCTTGTGACAACATTAGTTTTTCTGTATTGGTGACCTTAGGAATCAAAATCATGATGTCCTGACTTTTCTAAAGTAGGTAATGACATTTTTTTTAGTTAAAAATGCCGTACCCCTGCTTTTGAAGCCAAGCTTTGATAAGCACAATCGATAAAGCAAGTCAAACGAAAGAAATTTCGTCAAGACATAATAGATACGCATGACATCTTTGCGTAAATCACGTCCTAATGAGATCGAGTGGACGGCATTAATTGAAAGTGGGAATTTCGCATAATACAAGCAATCCCCACCAAATTTATTAGCTAGCTCTTTGCGAATTGGATATTGAAAGTAATTTGATATAAAAAGGTGATTTTTTGTAAGGATAATTGTCTAAACGTGATCATCAAGAGCAATTCAAGTTTTCTTGGACCTAACACACCTAGGACAAGGAGTGGAGTCCATAGCACGATTTCACATTAAATCATATGCTTTTCAATTGATTTATCTTTTTGATTTTGGCCAATTCAATTGTTTTACCCTCAAATGTGTTCTTTAATCGATTTGGATGCGTTTGTTTTGAGAAAAAAATCAATGATTTAAAAAAATTCTTTTTAAAAATAATTTTTTGTACCGCTTGTATATATGAATAAACGAAAAATATTTATATCGTTCATGAAAAATATTTAAACATAAATCATTATTGAAATAATTTTCATGGTTTAATTATTTTAAGCAATACAAACGATCATTTTTAGGAAAATGTTCTCCTAATCATTTATTTTTCACGAAACAAACGAAACCTAAAATTGCACGCTTTAATTTCATACTTCAAATATCTTGTGGAGGGAAATCACGCATAAAAAAGAGGATGGACAATTACCTAGAGTAGGAGGTGTTGTAGCGAAACCGATTTTAAAAGAGGTAAATCGGCTCAGTTAAAATTATCTTCCGAGGAGGTCTGTTTGTTCAAATTGCAAGAAAGATATTGCAGGAAATTATGCATAATCATGACGGAAATTACGTGTTAATCTTTAGCATCTTTCTGGTAAATGTGAACCCAAGTCCCGTCAATTGGGCATGAGAAGACAAATTAGGTAGTCAATTTTCACATACTCTATAATTGAATAATTTGGAATTTTAATAATACATTTGATAGTATGACGTCCATATCATGCCTGAAGGGGAAATCAATTTCTTACTCAAGAGATTTTTGTTTCTCATATTCCATACTGTCCTTTCTATAATAATTTTCGAGTATATATCTAGATTGGGTGGTGAGGTGTATCAATTATAGGAGTATCGCTTGAAAAATAAATAATATTTATCTATTCCACCTTTAAAAAGTGTTCCAGACAACATCAAAAAAACTTTAAAACGTGTTAAAATTAAATGGTACGTCTCAATGTTGGATTAAGAGCTTAGACAAACCTGAATAATTACAATAAGAACGAGTGCATATGTCCTGCTAGGATGTAAGTGAAAATCATCGTCGATAGCCTAAATATGAAATTCGCTTTACATTTAATGGTGTGTGAGAGAAGGATTCTCTATCTCTCCCTCCCCTCTCCCCTTCTGTCTTCCTATCTCCCTGTCTCTTCATCTTCAAAATTTCTTCGTTGATTTTGTGAATGACGTGGTCTAACTCCTTCCTCAGAAGTGGAGAGTTCAAAGCGTGAGCGTCTCGAAAGAATCCGCTCTTCCGGATCCGCTTGCTCGCTCTATATAGTCGAGCGCTCCGCAAGTTTCCAAGGATCCTCTGCTACTGCCTTCAATAATTGATTCATCTAAAAATGATTTTGTGATCAACTAATCTCTTTTTCAGCTCTTCTCTCCCGATCTATACCTAAATCTAGATTTGGGTCCGCTTGTATTCTAATTTAGATATAGATATGGGATTTAAAAAATATTTTTTGTGCTCTTTCAACCTGTTGGTGTTGGTGTTATCTTTATACGATGATGGTGGTGGAGACGCCGAACTTAGGCATGTACTACTTTTTAGCAAAGCCGTAGCTACTAAAGAGGTAAATCTCAACGTGTGCTCATCAGTGATGATGATGTGATATTCGATGATTGACCGTCGGCTGTGCTTTGATGTTATGACATATCCCTCTTTGTGGAATGAACAAGTCTTTGCAGACTATATCAAGTTGATTTATTTTTTCAAATTCATTTTATTTATGGGATTTGCATTTTTATCTTGAAGTTATGTACCTCTCCTTCATGTGAAATGAAATTTTCCTTTTCGACAAAAAGAAAAAGAAAAAGGGATAAGTGCATTGGAAGTCTTAAATTTTGTCATGAAAGTGCAATTAAGTTTTAAAACTTTCAAAAAGTGTAATTAAGTCCTAAAACTTGTCACGAAAGTGCAATTGAGTCCTAAAACTTTAAAAAAGTACAATCAAGTCCTACAACTTGTTAAATTGGTTCAATCAAGTCTTTTCGTTGATTGCATTTTCGTGGCAAGTTTTAGGATTTGATTGCACTTTTTGAAAGTTTTAGCTATTAATTGCACTTCTATAAAAAGTTTTAGTTATTTCACTACACTTATCCCAAAAAAAATATCAAACATGTGCACTTGTATAATCAACATACGCAAAATCTGTTTAGAAATCATAATTCTTCATTTTTGAGCTTCCTCTTTGGACGTATAAATCAAATACAAAAATGAGGACGACTTGGAATGATTTTAAAAACTTCATACGCCTAACTATGCGTAGAATTTGTTTTTTTAACCATTAATATAATTGCTTAATATAATAACAAAATAATCAGTATTCGTGAATTGTTTATTGAAAATCCTAAAACTTATCACAAAAATGTAATTGAGTTCTAGAACTTGCAAAAAGTGCAATCAAATCCTTAAACTTGTCAAATTGGAGCAATCAAATTATTTTGTTAACTCTATCCAACTTAGCTGACTGGAAAATGTTGACATTACTTTTTAAATATTTTCTCTCTTCCACGTTTCGATGACGTGGCTAAAACATGAAACATAATGCCAAAACGACGTCGTTTTTGTTCAAATATGATTTTTTAATACAAAATTTATTTAAAATAAATAAAAATAAGCTCAATTAAAAAAAAAGACACAGGGAGAGTTGGGAATCTAAATCAAATAAAATGTTTTTATACAAATTTTATACAAAGCCCGTGCCACTGTCGCCCCACTATTGCTAGGAAGGGTCGGCGGGGGTCGCCAGGCCCTAGCTAGAGGGCCGAGACCCTCATCGATTGCTAGTGAGGGCCGCGACCTCGATTTGAGCAAGGGTGGTTGACCCCTAGTGGGGGATTGACGACCCTCACCAACCATTTCCCCACAGCAAGCGATGGTGAGGCGCTTGCGACAAGGGCTTTACAGCCCTGTTGCCTGCTTTCCAACCGTTTAAATTTTTTTAATATAAATAAAATTTGTATAAAAATCGAATTTTGACCAAAACGACATCAACGTCACGTAGGAAAGAGAAAATATTAAAAAAATGTCATGTCAGCATTTTTTGTCAACCAAGTTAAACGGAATTAACATAAGAACTTTATTGCACCAATTTGACAAATTTTAAGATTTGATTGCATTTTTTGCAAGTTTTAAAATTCAATTGCACTTTCGTGACAAATTTTAGGACTTTTAAGGCACATATCCCTTGGGTATTCTTATCCTCTATATAATCCTACCTCGGTTGTACAAATCATGGGTGAAATTGAGCCAAGCTACTTGCAAGTAGCTAGGGCTCGGCTTGATGACTGCTCGAGATCGACTAGCCAAATTTCGAGTCGAGCTCAAGCTACTCAATTATCTTGGTGAGTTGAGCTTGAGCTTATCGACATACTCAACTCCATAGACTTGTGTTGATTTTCTAACTGAGGCGAGCTCGAGCAGGAAAATCAATACTAGATTGAGCTCAAGTTGAGTGTCGAGCACTAAAGTACGTGAGCTGAGTTGGGGCTTAATAGTGTATCGACTCGACTCAATTTGATTCGATTCGATTCGATGGCACCCCTGGTACATATCAGGACAAAAAAAAGGGTGGCAGGGAGGATATTGAAAAACCTCAAGTCCTTATACAAAGATAAGCACATCTAGATGGCCTTTTCATGTTAATATCATTGAAGTGTCCAAGAGCAATTTGGCTCATGGTGCATGTCAGGTTACCACAAGCAGATGCCCCTATCATGAAACCCACCCCAACCTACACTTACTTATCTTATTGGTCCCTCTGATAAGACCCTTCATGTATATGAAAGTGAAGACGACCCACAAAAAAAAAAAAACCTGAATCTCCTCTCTCTCTTCCCCCGTCCCCGGCCTTATCCCTACCCAAGAAACCCAAAAAAAGAAAAAAGAAATCTGCAAAAGTTTAGGCAGAAAAAGCTTTCAAGAGTGGGGAGTATGCACGTGGTGTTCTTGCTCTTTCATGTGTATATAAAGTCCAGTCCCTCTCCCTCTTCCTATCCCTCTCTCTCTCTGCCTCTGCCTCTCCCTCTCCCTCTTCTCACACACGCACAGTGAGAGAGAGAGAGAGAGAGAGAGAGCGAGAGAGAGGACGCGCACCCGTGGCTATTTCCATGCGTTGTGTGATCTGTGTTCTCACATTTTCGCGGGTATCCCTGATTCGTGGAGATAGTCGCATGTGGGATCACGGGGATCTCTTGTTTCTTTGAATAAAGCTCTCTCCTTTACCCCCTCTCCTCGCGCTCTCCCGTTCCGTTTCCCTCGAGTTCTTGGAGTTTCTGAGAGAAAGATTCGAGCTTTGGGTGGTGGGTCAGCGAGGGAGCGAGCGAGCGAGCAAGCGAGGGAGGTGGCGGAGAGTCTTTGCTGTATGTCATTAGATTGTGTCGAGACTCTGTGCAACGGTGGATTTGGAGCGATCACGAACCCTCTACAATGGCCTCAACTCCGCAAAAAGCGACGCCTTTCTCTTGTTGCCTCCCAGACGCCACGGCCCTCGCCGTGCCCAGGGAGGCTGCTCCTGCTCCTCCGGCCGCCGCCTCCGATTGGGGCGCGCCGTCGAGCGCCGATCCCCGCGACGATCAGCTCCCGAAGAAGGCTCCGGTGATCCGAGCGGTTGATTCGCTTCCTGCGCCTTCCACAATTGCTTCGGCACAAGGTTCTTGTGCATTTTTATATTTTCTTTTCTTTTTGTTTGCCCATTCTCTTTCTGCGTGTTGGGTTGTGCTTCTTTGGCCTGTTTATGGTGTGATCTTGATTCGTACTTGGGTGTTTGTGATCGTTTTTCTTGATGGGTGGAACTTTTCTGTGAAGATGCGCTTTGGTGGTTCCTACGTGATTGGTCTGTCTGATTAAATATCAAGTATTTCGGCGGCTTTTCTAATGATTGTGTACGTTCTAAGTCCTGGGGGATCAGAATTGAAAAAATGGTCGGTCGCATTTCTTTAATGCGCGCATGGGTGCATGGCCTAGTTGCTTTGCTGGTTTAGTCTTTTCTTGGAATTGCATTGTCTGCTCTTTGGATTTTTTTCGCATATTCTTGGTTGGACAATTTTCTAGTCAACAAAGTGAATAGTAGGAAGGAGCTACCTGTCTACATTTTTTTTCTCTTGTCGGTCATTCCTTAAAGTGTTCACACTGTCGTCCTTTTGCTTGGTTGCTATCTGTTGATGTTTGTTCCTTTCTGTAGGTGTTACAGTCATGGCAAGGGCTCAAACTAGTCACCCTTTGGACCCTTTATCTGCCGCTGAGATTTCTGTGGCAGTGGTGACAGTTAGAGCTGCAGGATCCACTCCTGAGGTCTTACTTTTAATCAGATTGTTTTCTTTGCACAAAGTCGTCTACATACACCATATTCTCAAATCTAATTGGTCTAATTTTTAGGAGCTCTATGCTAGTCTTATCGTTTGATTGAGCTGCTCATCTCTATTTTTGACTTTTAGATCCGGGACGGCATGCGGTTTGTTGAAGTGGTTTCGTTGGAACCTGATAAACATGTTGTTGCATTGGCGGATGCCTACTTTTTCCCCCCGTTCCAACCTTCCTTACTCCCGAGAACCAAGGGTGGACCCGTAATTCCCACCAAGCTCCCTCCGAGGCGAGCTAGGCTTATCGTTTACAACAAGAAGTCAAATGAAACAAGCGTATGGATCGTGGAGCTATCAGAAGTGCACGCAGCAACTAGAGGTGGACATCACCGAGGAAAAGTGATCTCATCAAAGATTATTGCAGATGTTCAGCCTCCGATGGTGAGTTGTCTTCGTTTGATTTATGTTCATTTTCGCATGTGCAGCTTTCAAGCTCTAGTGATAAATTGATAATACCACAAAAGAAAGTTTGATACTTGTGCTCATTAACTCCTGGACATGTGGCCGCTTATACTATCATGCAAGCAATTTCTAAGTTGCTCCTTTGAAAATGGGAATTTTCTTTATAATGCTGAGCTATTTTGTACTCTTTTCCCCTATATGTCTAGAGTTAGGAAATATTTGGACGAGTTTCTCCGGCAATGACTGTTGTTCAAGATGTGTAATTGTAACGAAGCTTCTTCTCGAGGAGGGAGCTGCGTTTGTGTGTCATCAATTAAGTTGTTTTACAGCGTTCGATACTAAGTCAATCAATGGCACAAAGTAGTCTGGTTCTGAATTCTGAAATTTGGGAAAATCTTCTTTTGGCTTCTTGATGCTTGAATATGCAGCTTCCAGAGAGTAGTCGATGTTCATCCAACCAATATAGAGATCTAATTTGGCCTCTGGGCTCCTTTTTCTCACTGTTTCACTTTATTTAGCATTTTCCATTCTTGCAATAGCTTCTTCATGGATATGATCTTTGTCATAAAATTAGGACGCAAGTGAGTATGCTGAATGTGAAGCTGCCGTGAAGGATTTTCCACTATTTAGAGAGGCTATGAGGAAAAGGGGTATCGAGGACATGGATCTCGTTATGGTTGACGCATGGTCTGTTGACTTTACCTGTGTCTTTTTGCATGCTGCATTTGTTTTTGCTTTTTTATTTATCCTAGCTATTGCGTTTATCTCTTCAGGTGTGCTGGTTATCATAGTAATGCTGATGCTCCAAGCCGAAGACTCGCCAAGCCTCTTATTTTCTGTAGAACTGAGAGTGACTGCCCCATGGAAAATGGTTATGCGCGTCCAGTCGAGGGCATTCACATACTAGTTGATATGCAGAACATGGTGGTGATTGAGTTCGAGGATCGTAAACTTGTTCCCCTACCTCCAGCCGATCCATTAAGGAACTATACTGCTGGCGAAACTAGAGGTGGTGTTGACCGGAGTGATGTGAAGCCCTTACAAATAGTTCAGCCCGAAGGTCCTAGTTTTCGTGTTAATGGCCATTATGTAGCGTGGCAGAAGGTGAATCGTAGTTCTTTATTTCACGCTTTGGTTGTGTATATGTATACAGTGAATTTCCGTTGAATCTCATCTTTGTATTGGTTGTTTCGCAGTGGAATTTCCGCATTGGCTTCACGCCAAGGGAGGGCCTTGTTATACATTCTGTTGCTTATGTAGATGGTAGTCGTGGTAGAAGACCTGTAGCTCATCGGCTGAGCTTCGTGGAGATGGTTGTGCCTTATGGAGATCCAAATGATCCACATTACAGAAAAAATGCTTTCGATGCAGGCGAAGATGGCCTTGGGAAGAATGCACATTCTCTTAAGAAGGTCTGGAACTAATTCAGTAGTGAAATGAACTATGAGTCCTTTCATGTTAGCTGTGTTACCTCTTTACTTGACTTTACATTTTTCCTGGAACATAAATCATCCTGCAGGGATGTGATTGTTTAGGCTACATTAAGTACTTTGATGCTCATTTCACCAATTTCACTGGAGGGGTTGAAACTATTGAAAATTGTGTATGTCTACATGAAGAGGATCATGGGATCCTATGGAAGCATCAAGACTGGAGAACAGGATTGGCAGAAGTTAGGAGGTCTAGAAGGTTAAGTGTATCTTTCATATGTACTGTGGCGAATTATGAGTATGGATTCTTCTGGCACTTTTACCAAGTAAGTCCAAAACTGAAATAACTTTACCCTATAACATGTGCATGGCATATTTAATTGGTGTGATTGTTTATCTTACTGCATGCGTCTCCTCTGATATTTTTTCAGATGTTAAAAAAGCCAAGTACCTATTTTAAGAAATATTCTGAATTGCCTATCTACATATTCGGTGATGCAATATTTGATTTCTCATTCGCGTTATGGGTATCTGGGAGCTTTGAGATGCACTATCCTTGGGACAAAAAATATCTTTTGTCCAGTCCTGTCTGTTATGTCTGAATTTATGTCTTTGATATGATGGGAAGATTGCAATCCAAGCCAGGATTGTCGTAACTAACATTGGTGAAATGTCAATGTTGTCGGAAGTTAGGATGACATGTAAATTGATACTGTGTACAGGATGGAAAAATTGAAGCTGAAGTTAAACTTACAGGAATCCTCAGCTTAGGAGCTTTGCTACCTGGGGAGTTCCGAAAATATGGTACAATGATTGCACCTGGTCTGTATGCACCAGTTCATCAGCATTTCTTTGTTGCACGTATGGATATGGCTGTTGACTGCAAAACCGGAGAAGCATTCAATCAGGTAAATTGCTTTGGTTTTGCTGAAACTTTTCATGTTCACTAAATAGAGCTTAATAACTCAAAATGATCCGTGTCACTTGTCATCAACCTTGTACAGTGGGAAATGGCTTCTTGTTGTTGTAGCACTTGACTACTTGTTTATCTATTTCTTTTTCATTATAGTAGATTATGAGAGAAATGAGTATTAAAGCTGGAGGCTCGTTTTTCATATATTGATGGACTGTAACGGATACACACCTGTGTTTGCAGTATGGTTGTTAACGCAGGCATCAATTACTGTTGTTAATAGCCTTGTCGTGTAACCATACTTTTGTTATATTTGGCTATTAGGAACAATATATTTCCTGACGCTTGGTTTTTTCAGATTGCAAAGAGTGTCAATAAAGGTGGTCTAAAACCCCTAAGACAAGGTATTGGTAAAAGCTTGAGATTTCTCCTGATTTAAGGTACACTAATCGTTTGAGGTTGCAATAGAAGCCATTTGCTGGTTCCCCAAACGATTGGTTGAGGACCTTAGACTGCCTTTGACCCTGTTCAGATTGAGCACATTTAATGACTATATATCGTAAGGCTTGCGCACTATCATACCCCAAGTCGTGTGACCGGAGAAGTCCTATCATGCTGTCAGAGTCACGATACTTCTCGACTCTGTTTCAACGTGTTAAGATGATAGAGGGAATGACGTCAATATTTTGTGGTTGCATTCAGCATTTTAATTTTCTTGTTTGATTACCAAATGATGAAAAGAAAATTTTGTAAGCATTGTTCGATTTTTAATTCCAGCTATTCAATATTTTACCTGTTCTTCGCAGGTTGTTGAGGTTGATGTTAAGGTTGAAGAACCTGGGGAGAAAAATGTTCATAACAATGCATTCTATGCTGAAGAGACACTACTTAGATCCGAGTTGCAGGCAATGCGTGATTGCAATCCTTTGACCGCGCGCCATTGGATTGTAAGGCATTTCTTTGATTTCTTGGAATTGCTAGGACATTGAGTGTCTTCGGTTCGAAAGGAATTTTCTATTTGCAAACTGGTGCAATGTACTTGTTAAACCTGTTTTATATTTCAATGCTTTAAAGTGTTGTTAAAGGTTAATCTGCCTATTATTTTTAGCTTTGCCATGGCATAGTCTTGCATCTGCATGCTAATATTTAAGAATCTGCTGCTGTTGCCTTTGTGTTCTCATAAATGATGAAGTCTGAAGAGCTTGTCTTATATGTCTTGGATATACCAACTCCCTCTCTCTTCAAATTCATTTTTTGTGGATATCCTTCTCGGACTAGAGTTGTGAACACCACAAACTATTTCATTGATGACCTGATTCACATTTTACACCATTCTTGAAGTGTAATGGCACGTATGCTATTCTTTTATTCAGGTGAGGAATACTAGAACTGTAAATAGAACTGGACAGCTAACAGGCTACAAGTTAGTGCCTGGTTCAAACTGTCTGCCACTGGCGGGTTCTGAGGCTAAGTTTTTGAGACGAGCTGCTTTTTTGAAGCATAACCTTTGGGTTACACCTTATGCACGAGATGAGATGTTTCCAGGGGGAGAGTTTCCTAATCAGAATCCACGTGTTGGTGAAGGACTGTCTACATGGGTTAAGCAGAATCGACCTCTGGAAGAGACTGATGTGGTTCTTTGGTAGGTCTCGTCTCGTCTCATCTCGTCTCTCTCTTTGTGAAGAAAGCCCACTTGTGTCCATTCATGGATTTCTATCTTATAGATTTTGAAGGTACTCGGTAATGATTATGTAAGCTTATCGTCATCCCTGAAACGTGGGATGTGATTTGGGCCAAGAGTTTTTACAGTTCCATCCTTGTTGACCATGATGAGATTCTATCTATGTTTATAGCCACTGATTGTGTCATTTATAGGTATGTATTTGGAATCACCCATGTTCCCCGATTGGAAGACTGGCCTGTTATGCCGGTGGAGCGCATTGGCTTTATGCTTATGGTACATTCTTGGTCAATCTTTCTCTTTCGTATAATCCATGTCTTCATTCTCTTGGGCTGGGTTACCTTTGTATCATCCACCCACTCGATTTCTGATTGTTTTTTTGTTGACGTTCATGCTTGAAGCCACACGGATTCTTCAACTGCTCGCCTGCAGTTGATGTCCCTCCCAGTACCTGTGATATGGAAGCCAAGGACAATGAGGTCAAAGACAATGGCGTAAATAAACAAGTCCCCGGTGGAATTCCCGCAAAGCTTTGAAGAGAATTCAGCACAGTGGTCTTCTCCCTTAGGAATGCTACAAGCGAATGCTGTGCTTTCTTTTTTTGTCACTCTTTAGTCTTGACCCAGCGGTACTGGTTCTGACAAAGCAGACGAAAGTATGGAACATAACTTGAATCTTGTATTTTTCTTTTTCAATGACATGAAGACAAGACTGTAAAAATCATTAATAATGTCCAGTGTCCTAAATAACACTTTCACGTGTTAGGATGTTTCTTCCCTTCCAGACATCTTTTGGTTCGTTGGTTCTGACGATTGAACAATATCGAGACTCTGCAGTTCTGGAAACTAATTTCTGGCACGTGCGATTTACACTATGCTTTTGTCGACGGGCTCTGCTATTTTATGAGCTGATTATCAATAGTGCTTTCTATAATTTCACCATTCTGTCTGAACTGTCATTGGTTTTGCCGGCTTCGCCTGGAGCATCATATCCTACTCCTCGAGCTGCGGAGGCAGATCCTGAGCGCGTATGTTGGGTGAAGTCCCAGTTGGATCCACTGCAACCATCGGATCGCGCCATTTAGTCCTTTTTTTTGCTGAATCTTTGGATCGAGAAACGTTTTCAGATAATTCAATGGTCCTTGCTTTTTGCTTCATTCTTTTTAGCTGGCTTGGCGGATGAGCTTTGAATTTTGATCAGTCTATGCAGCTCACCCTGCTTTGCCCTGTGAGTTTGCGGTTCACGGACACCGCCGAAGGCCAAATTTCAAGTTAAATTATTACTCTGGTGGGTCTCTCCACAGTCCATACTGATGGGGTTTTTGGCTTTTCTTTAACTTTCTTTTCGGACAATGATTCTTCCCACTTGGAAGAAGTTGGAAAGCACTCGAGACATCGCGATCCTCAGTGGAAACACGACCGGCAGACTCTAGTTAACAGACTTCGAATTTTTTAAGGGTGGGCCAAAGGCATCGTTTCCTATTTTTATCCGAACAAGAACAACAAACGATGGCCAATTGAATGATGACGAGGTTAAAATAAACCCAGAGCAGTGTTTTCTGATACCAAAAGTTTCCATTTTTTTCTTTTCCTGGCCGTCTGTTTTCTCTCTCCTCTGCACAGTTCAAGAAGCAGAGACTGTAACAGTAGTTGGATTTTTTTTTTTCTTCTGTTGGTTCTCTGCAAGACAATGGCAGCCGCTGCTTTTCAAGTGGAGAGAACCCTCCAACAAGAACTCTCTCTACCCATCATCTTGGCAGAGCGAGTCATCAAATCGGCCCAAGAAGCCGAGTCCTCCAAGAACGAGTGCTCTGACCTCGCCAGGCAGACCGACCGCTTGTCCCAACTCCTCCGATCCACCGTTCGTCTCGCTTCTTCGACTCAGTCCCTCTACGAGCGACCCATTCGCCGCATAGTCGCCGATGTCTCCACGAACCTCGACAAGGCGCTGACCCTCGTTCGCAAGTGCAAGAAACACGGCGCCGGTGTTCTCAGGCAGGTCTTTGCCATCACCACCACCGCGGATTTTCGCAAGGTATCGACGCTTCTTGAGAATTCTATCGGCGACATGACATGGATCCTTTCGGTCTTTGAATCCGATGGCACTAATATTGCTCTGCCTCCTATTGCAAGCAATGACCCCATTCTTGCTTGGGTTTGGTCTTATCTAGCTACTGTTCAGATGGGTCAGCCTAAAGACCGCGTTGATGCTGCTAATGCGCTGGCTTCGCTGGCCCGCGACAGTGAACGCACCAAGAAGATGATTGTAGATGAAGGTGGAATTCATCCTCTTTTGAAGATGTTGAAGGAGGGAGGATCTCCGGAGGCTCAGATTGTGGCTGCTAACGCGCTTATTAATCTTGCGACCGATCCGCAAAGAGTTAGAATGATCGTCGACGAGTTTGGAGTTCGTACCATTGTGCAGGTTCTTAATGACTCCCCCACGAGGGTTCAGGCCGCGGTGGCAAATTTGGTGGCAAGAATGGTGGAGTTGGATAAGGCGGCACAGGAGGAGTTCCCCAGAGAAAACGTGATTAAGCCATTGATGAACTTATTGTCCATGGATACTGTTTTAGATGACCCTAAAACTAAAATTCAAACAGGTAGAACTAGCATTCATTCGCTTGTTCAGATTAACAAGGAGTTAGCATCAGGGAAGCACAGATATAGTCATATTGGGGCGAATTCTTCATCCTCGGATGGTAGTAGCAGGGGCGGGCATCATAGGAGGGAGAAAGAGGCTGATACCCCTGAAACAAAGCTTAGGCTTAAGGTTAGTTGTGCTGGGGCTCTGTGGAAGTTGTCTAGGGGGAGTTTGGTCAATAGCAAGAAGATTACGGAGATTAAAGAGTTGCTTTGTTTGGCGAAGATTATTGAGGCGGAGAGAGGGGAGTTGCAGTATAACTGCTTGATGACCGTGACCGAGATAGCGGCAGTGGCAGAATCCAATACTGATCTTAGACGAGTGGTTTTCAAGCCCAACACTCCCTTTGCAAAGGCAGTTTTGGACCAATTACTAAGAATTCTTCAAGAAGAAAGCAATGTGGATTTACTGATTCCTGCCATCAAGTCCATTGGATTGCTGGCTAGGACTTTCCCAGCTAAAGAATCCCGAATTATCAGACCTTTAGTTTGCCACCTCGCTCATGGAGACATGGACGCGGCGATTGAAGCTGCTATTGCCCTGGGAAAGTTTGCTTGTCCAGAGAATTTCAATTGTGTGGAGCACTCCAAGGCGATTATTGAATTCGATGGCGTTCCTCCTCTGCTTAAACTGTTGAAGACTAACGATCGGGCTCAACTATATGCGCTCGTGCTGCTATGTTACCTTTCACTTCATGTCGGCAACAGTAAGGTGCTTGAACAAGCACGGGTACTAAATGCTGTCGAGTCTATGGCTCGTTCTGTCGCTTCTCAGCATCCTGAGCTGAAAGACTTGTTTGCCAAAACAGTACACCATCTAACTATTTATCATGCTGGAGCTCACTCACACTAGCAATCGCTTTCACCGTGATTAGTTTTTCTTTAGAGTTCATGATGAATCATCCATGCAGGTCTGTCTGATTTCTTACGTATGATATCAGGGATACGAGAGTGATGCTTGTGAGGAGAGCTTTCATTGTATAGAACTATTGTATTCAGTTGACACCTAGACAGTAAACCATGATTGACTGCACATAATTTGACTTTTCCACTGTTGATGCCATAACTTAGCCGATCTCTGGAGACTCATTATTCCGTTTTGGGCAGTCTTGACCCTTCGTATGCACTCTACTCCAAGTTTTGCCTTAACAGAAACCATTTCTGATTGCCGTAGAATGGATACTTTTCAATTGAGATGCTGGTTGTGCCTATAATGACTTGAACATGGGAAGATGACTAGTTTGTCTTGTTATTCGTTACGATCTCTTCTTTCTGTTGTCTTAAAAACTTTTGGTTGATGAAATTTTTGGTCGAGAATTCAACGGTCTCTGTTAATTCTTGTTAGTGGTTTCTTATGAGTTATGACTAGTGATGTTGCACTTCTTTCTGAGCTACCTAGACGGTCTTCATGCTGATTTACATTTCTTTGGTGGGTTGCTTTGTCATGCAAGTTCATAAAACTGCTGTATTTGTTAGACTTGGTTGTCGAAATTCTCTACTGTTTCAGTTGTCTTATTCAATGCTGTTTTCCTCGAGAACCCTTTCACTGTCCCGGACTAAGATTAGAGATGAGTTCTCTGGTGGGACTTGCTTTCTTTCTCTATAGATGTAGATGGTAATGTTACTGGTTAGTACGGGTACGCTTTTTGCCACTGTTCTGTTCCCAGTTTGACTGTGACTGTGAAATACTCATCTGAGTAGGGGTGTGCACATTTGATCATGGCCCGCCCGTTTTCGACTGGGGTTGTGCACCAGGGTCCAGCTCAATCCAGGATCAGGACCAAACTGGGCTGCACTGACCGGTTCTAAGGGCGGAACCGCTGGTTGTGCCCAGGAACCGGTTCAACCATTTCAGTTTCCGAGTTGAACCGGTTCTAAACCAGTTTTGGAGCATCGTTTGGAAAGAAGGGGAACAAAGAACATTTTTACTTTTCGACTAGGCCCGGCTTGGCCCGATTAGAAGTCAATATTGAATTCTTTTGGGGGGCAGCTGGTGGGCTTGGGCAATAAAAAATTAGGCCCCAGCTCACGTTCGATCAGGTCTAGTTTGCATTTCTACAATTTCTCTTCCTGTGTGCTTTGGTGGGTTGGTTGTTCTCTATACTATTTTCGCTTTTTCGCTTTTCTCTTTTCATACCCTGCAACGGCGGAATGGGGCTTGGTTTGACTTCTTTGTAAGCTGTCATAAGTAGTATTCATGTCTGCTGCTTTGGTCCTATAATGTCAGATCCTTGAGTAACAAAATCTCAATCTTGCTAACTAACTCATACATTGGCAACCACTCTGACGATTTTATTTGCCGATGCGATGGAATTGGGAGTTGAAAAAGAACATGAGGTTGAAGTTTCTAGCTTACCTAACATCACATTGAAGCCAAGCAATGTAAATGGGTCTCTCCAAGTGGAGTGAAAACCAATAATCATTAAGAAGCTAATCGCTAGGCCTAATTTGCTAAAAGAGCAATCAACAGAGACATGAAAACAACATCCATCCCCTGAGTAATTCGACTCGCGCTCTGGCTTGACAATGAAGCCATGAGAGAGCTTTCGGACGAAGCGACAGCAACCATCTGGTTCAAGTTCTGGTTTTTTTCCATGTTTTGATCCCGACCCAGAGAGGGAGTCCAAGTTTGGTAGGAGAATACTTGTACAGAAGTTCAGCAGAAAACCATTTTCATGCAGAATACATCAAGTCGCCACTTCCAAGAAACAGCTCAAAAGCTTGACGTCCCTCTCCTTGGATTGTGTCGACAGGTTGACATGGGATGGTTCACGTTACCTGGACACCCTTTCTACAGACGTTGATTTTCTCGGACATGAACGTCACGAGAGGGTTTCTTGTTCTCTTCTGTCTTGCCGTCATGTCGGTGCGTTTGTACCCAGTCAAGAGAGGCAAGAACGACATCATCCTTTTGTTCTTGAGTGCGACACGAGCATGCCGAAAGCATTAACACGTCGCGTACCTTAGTTTGACCGAGTATAAAGTGGGGATTACTACATCCCTTTTTTTTCCCATTTCCTGTCGGTTCACTCAACCTTTTTCTCCCTTTCGATCCGCATTCTGCTTTGACCGTCCGCATCAATAAACCTTTAACCAGTCTCTCCGACAATGCAAGTATCATCCTGAGAAAATTATCTAAAAAGTACTATACTTATTGTACGGTGATCATAAACCTTTTACTTATGTCAATTTAATTTTATATAATTTGCTAATTTAGTTCTAAACATTTCAATTGTGCCAATTTAGTCGTATACCTTTTGATGATTTATCAAATTTAATCCTATACTTTTTTATGATTTATTAATTTAGCCATTCCAGACAATTTAAGTCGGAAATCGCTGATATGGCGATTTAGTCAGCGTTGGTTATCCTATGCGGCACGCTCAGCATTGATGTAGATAGTTTTTGCAATTTTTGATTATTTTTCTGAATTATTTTTTTCTTTCTTTTTTTCCAACTTTGGGTCGACGAGGGCCGCCACGCCCTTGTCCAGACCAGACGAGGGTTGCTGCCCACAGTTGGAAAAAAAAGGAAAGAAAAGAAACGAAAAGAAATAAAACAATAAAAATATCAAAAAAATTAAAAGTTAAAAATTGCAAAAAAATTCTATGTTAGTGTTGATCATGCCATGTGGCAATCAATGCTGGCTAGTCCGTCATGTTAGCGATTTCTGGCCAAAATTGATCGAAATGATTAAATTGGTAAATCGTCAAAAGGTATAGGACAAAATTGGCATAATGAAAAGGGTTAGAACTGAATTGACATCCGTGTAATGAGTTTATGATTTTTTTTTGGTAATTCTTCCCTGGCACTCCAAAGTTGGTTAACTCACAAGTTAAACGAGGAGCAATGGTCGCCAAGACAATCGGGATTAATGCATATTGATTGATGGGCTAAAGTGGTCCCATTAATCACTTTTAGTTGATCTCATCCTTTTCAATCTTATGTGGGGGGCTTCGGATTAGATGCTTGCCGTAAGAACTTTCCAAAGAAGGCAAATCATGCTTAACATGGGCGCCATTCTTGCTAATTCTCCTTCTCATTATCACACTTTGGGCATGTGAAGAGTACTTAAACAAAACTGTATAATATCACCAACGTGGTGGTGCTTTCCCTAATTAAACAAGGTAATGATGATCACCATAAAAAAAAGAAGATTGGTTTCTAAGCTATATCAACATACATAGGGCGCAGATTGTTGATTAACGTGAGATCATAAACATGAAACATTTACAAATCTTTCCTACACATTCTTTGGAAATGGAAATTGTTTCGCGAAATTACATGATGTGCACGATGAAATTCATGACGAGAAAGACGTTGCCACTAATATATCATGGGTGAGCCATGGGTTTTATATTGTGCAGCATGCGATTCGACAACCGAACTCGATTGGTTTTGTTTGAACTCACTGTATATTTAATCTCATGCTAATCATTAATGTCTTGTACTAGTATGCCATCGAGCATTGAGTTCTATGTGGCTGGCGCGGCGCGCTTAAGGAATGATTAAAAATCTGAAAAAGAAACACAGCATTCTTCTTCTTCTCTCTGGACTTCTTAAGTCTTCCTAGTGGAGCCTTATCTAAAGTTTTCCATGGATTGGAAGATTATTGCACCAGTAGTTTCCATGGATTCAATGTCACATATACAGAGAAGAGACTTTTGACTCCTCTCTCTCTCTCTCTCTCTCTCTCTCTCAATAATGGACGTGCCAGCCAATCTGAAACCTTAGGTGGGACTCAACTCCATGGCCAAATTAATCTTTTTGTGTCGATGCATGAAGGCCAAAGTGGTGTGGTCGCAGGCTGGATCACACATTATGCTTAGTTAGAACGAATCACAACTGCGCATCTGTACGTGGACGCCAGAGACTATTCATACATCTAATGTCCACGACAGTCCGATGACTCCTGTCCCACTTATCATGTGGATAAAAAACCACACACATCACCAAATATACATGTACATTTACAACGATTAAACCCCAAGTGAGTCCGAGAATGCAGCCATGGAAGGAGCATCATAAAACTGAATTACAATTACAATCATGGAAGCTTACAGGAAAGACAAACGAAAAGAAGAATCGAAGTGTTATATTTATTTCTTTCGATGGAAGAGAAAATGAGATTGAGATCGTTCAAGATCTGCATTTCTACAACATTCGCATTGCAATGTATTGCCGTGTACCGAAACATTGGACGGAAAAGGGAAACTTAGACCAAAAAAATAAACTCCTTTCCAATCTCTCAATGGGAATGATTTCCTGTATGTATCGACATCTGTGTGTATCTCTTGTGATAAGAGCAAAACCAGAAAAAGAAAAATGAGATGAACCGGATGTACAAGTTTACATCTGCTGAAAGATGTCGAAATTCGCCGCAGTTAGATCCTCCGAAAGCGATGTCAGCTGAAAGCTACCGAAATCTACCGACGATGAATTAACAGGACCGACATGTAGCTGATCCTCTTGCCATGAACTTTGCGGCTTCAATTCTTCACACTTGCTTGTCCCATTGACCTGGTACTGGAACAAGCAGTCCAGCTTGTTCTCACTCGAACACCAAGAGAAGGCAGCATTTTCAACCGAGCTGTTCATCTGAAACCCCGTGTGGTTGCCGATGCTCGAGCTATTATTAGTTGAGCATTGGTCTTTCACCTCATGGAAGAACAATGAGCTCATTCTCGAAGTGGAATTGTTCGAGAACTCCGATCCGCTCATCATCCCACCGGGGTGGTCAAAATTAGTCAGGCTCGGCATCGAGGAAAACTCAAAGTTAGAACTCATCTCGAGATGGTTTTGATCCATGGTTCTAGGAGGATCGTGGTACTGGCTCAGAAGATTGGAATTAAACCCGATCGGGTCGACCCCGGACTGGAATTCAAAGTAAGGTAAAGAATCGAAAACGGGTCTGCTCATG
This sequence comes from Metrosideros polymorpha var. glaberrima, assembly GCA_001662345.2. NCBI lineage: Eukaryota > Viridiplantae > Streptophyta > Magnoliopsida > Myrtales > Myrtaceae > Metrosideros > Metrosideros polymorpha. Next base: position 719,954 of record BCNH02000002.1, read on the forward strand.
TAGTTATTATTATCGGCGGACTCTCTGCATGCTTCTATTAGTGCTCCGCCTTCATAGCAAGCGTCGCTCATAAGAAATGCCGGCTCGTGCGCTCTCAAACTCGATACGGCTGGGACGAGTTCCTTGAGTTGTGGCACTTCCAAGGACTCGTTCTCGGCGCACTCCTCTTCCTTGATCAGTTGGACCTCGCTGATCGGCTGGTGCGTCGCCGGGTCGATGCCTTGCTTCATCAGCTTCTTCTTCAAGCAGGAATTCCAGAAGTTCTTTATCTCGTTGTCGGTTCTTCCTGGCAATTGCCCAGCAATCTGAGCCCACCTGTATGTCGCACCATGAATATTCCACAAAGAATTCATTCGATAGGGAAATAAGAAACAAGAAAAAGGAAATGTCCTTGGTGGGCGTTTCTTGAAATCATATATAGCAGTATCTGTACCTGTTTCCAAGAACTTTATGGAGACCGACAATGAGATCCTCCTCCTCTTGGGAGAACATCCCTCTCTTGAGGTCCGGCCTCAGGTAGTTTATCCACCTCAATCTGCAACTCTTCCCACATCTCTGGAGTCCTGCATTCGATGAGATAAATCAATCATTCAAATGGTTTTTGAATCAAATTCCCTCCAAGTAAAGAAAAATTTTCCTGGAAAATAACTGCGGATGAGCTTCTCTTTTCTGTGTCTTGCCTGTCAGCCATAAACAAACCAAAGAAAGAAAGGAAAGTGCTGATATTGTCATTACCGGCGAGCTTTGGGACGGAGCTCCAGCAGCCGACGCCGTATTGGGTGATGTAGTTGAAGAGCTTCTCATCTTCCTCGGGCGACCACAACCCTTTCCTCAGCTTCTGCTTCACACAGCAAGAATGTCTCCCCATCTTTGGCAGAGCAGAGAGCCAGAGAAAGTGGAGGACAAAGGGATTAACTGTAAGGACAACGATATGAGCTTTGACAAGAATTAATCCACAGGTCAGGCCTCGTAAGCTAGTGAGTAAGAGAGGTTTGGATGGGGATTTATGCGCTGTTCTCGGGTTGTCCTACGAGCTGACAACACAAGAAAGATCAAGAATCATCGGTTTAAGACGATCTCAAAAGCCAAGAGGAGGGACATGAATCATACTTAGGATCCAAGTTAAGCTCACCCAGAGAGAGAGAGAGAGAGAGAGAGGGAGGGAGGTGAAGCAATCAAGTGGGTTTTACGCAAAATCTGGTGCTGCTTTTGGCTTTGGCACAGCATCTGGATTGGTTTTTAAGACATCTCGCGGCCTCCACGAGCATCAATGAGGGAGAGCAAGTTAAAGCTCCCATTAACGGTGCTACTTATGATCTGCAAGAACGTAGCGTTACACGTTCGCATCATGTATATATAAAAACGATGGCGTATTGAAATCCTCCTTTATGACCTTTCAAAGCCGAACCCAGAAAAATTAAGGAGGATAAAGAGAGAGAAAAAAAAGTCTTAAAGAGAGAAAAAAAAAAGTCATCTCTTCGGGACAATTAAAGAACGGGGAAAAAATATTTTTTTTCCCAATTTTTTCCCTAAATTAAGCGAATTGTGCACGGGAGTGCAATGTATTTGATAATCGTGTTGCTTCTTCTAATTAATTTTTTTTTCTTTTGTGGCAGCGAATATTAAATTATTGGCCGACACTATGTGTTTGTCTAGGAGCGTGGGGTCCATGTATAGATTTGACTCTGGAGATCGAGATTCGATGGAAATGTTACAGATAATCGGAAATAAAATTTTAAAAAACAAAAGGGGCTTTATAAAAAAAAAGAGGGGAGCCGAATGAATGATCGCCGGTCCGAACACAGAAGCTTCCGAATTCCAACAATCGTTACCTACGCATTTTCCGATGGAATCAGCATGGAAATACAATAAATAATGATACAAATGATTTTTGAATTTTTGCTCAATGTGCAATATAATTTCTCAACTTTTAAGTTGTTAAATGTGGTCTTTGAATTTTATTATAATGTGCAATGTGATTCCTAAATTTTTAATTTATACATATTCAATTTGGTCCATGAAAATATAAAAATGTTCAAAATTGTCAACTTTGAATATTTTTATATAATCTAGAGACTAAATTAAAAATGTATCAAAAGTTTAAAGACTATATTGAATAATTTAAAAATTTAAGGATGACATTGTGCAATGAACTAAAATTTAAGAACTATGTTGAATAAATTAAAAATTTATAGACCACGTTATATATTGAACCAAAATTTTTAAACCGTTCCCGAAAACAACTATGAGTTTCAAATAGAGATTATGAAGAGAGGGGGTTGTCGGCGAGAACTTTTGGGGGGATTTACCGACTTCGGATCCAGGACTCGGGTCGACTCTGACGGCAGGCGGAGGGGTTGCTGTGTCGGTGGTTCTTGTTTCGATACCCGTGGGTCGGAAAGATTCAAGTTGCTGATTCAGTCCACGGAGCAGGTGACGTCACGTGGTCTCTGAGTACTTATTGCTTACTTCGTCTTTGGACCATTTCAGATTGAACCGAGGTTGACCTTGTTTTCTCAGTCTTGTTGTAACTTGTAGCTAATATCGTATGAACGATCATTGGCATTAACCAATTCTCTCTAAAAACACTATATTCCTTGATTGACACGTGGCAAGGTTGGTCCCACTTATTAAATTACTCCATCTCTTCTCTCTCACGATTACTATCTCTCCTCCCCTCTGTTACCTAATCGACTCGCTTGTCTCACCATGGCCTCGGGTGAGGCGATATGAGAGTGGAGGGATAAGGAGGCCTCAGATTATGGGAGCTCCCAAGGAATTGCGTCTTGATGAAGCTGAGCTTCGCGGGAGAGAGATAGTGGGATGGGGAAGCGAATGGTGCGAGGACTAGTGTTCGTGGCTTCATAGTGAAGCTCGCTTCCATGGAGTTTGAGCTTTGAAGTTGCAGTTGCAGAGAGAGAGAGGGAGAGGGGAGTGGAGACCGTAAATGGAGATGTAACGGGGAGAGAGAGGGTTGTACACGTGTACGCTCTAAATGGTATGATTTGGCAAATCTGTTGCACGCAATATTCTCTCTATACTGGTGGCCGGCTCAGTGGTTTTGTGAGACAACTCATCTGCGGGCCCCTTTAAAGGATGACATGGAAAGCATTTTGAACAGTGTAATTGGACACATCAAATACCAATTTAGTCGCTTAAAGGTCAATTAACAGTGTTAGAGGCTACATCAACAACTCTCATTAGTCTACTTATTGTAAGGACAGCATCGAACCCAATTCAAAAGTTCAGGGACTGAATTAAACGTAAAGAAGCTTGGAGACTAGATTGAATATCGAGCAGAAGTTCAAAAGCTATACATAGCATTACCTCTCCGTTTAAAGGAGTGCTCAAACGACACGATGCCTCTATAGCCGCAGCTATTTAAAACATTTTTACTATCTCAATTAGTTACTTTAACATGTTGTGATTTTAAATGTAAAACTAAACACACAAACTACAACACCTCAAAGTTCACGTCATGGTTACGGTACTACCTCCATGTCAAATAAATTCTCATTCTCCAGCACTACCTTCGCTTGTATTTATAACTCGCAGTAGTTTAGCAATGGAAAAAAAAAAGAAAAGTAAAAAGATTCACGACATGTCTGGATACACATGTTAACATTTTTCAACCGGAAACATTTGAAACCTTCGCAATATGGTTATATCGACAAATAAATTTACACATAACCAATTTAATTGTTCGAAATTGGAATAATTTATTAAATTTTGTTCGAAAAAATATATAGTACGTTTTGCTTAAATTATTAAGCGCACCATTGAGGGGGGAAGAAAAGATTAATAGATCTCACAAAAATAGTAAGACAAAATTGTTCCTCAATACCTTACGTCCAACCAATGAAGCTTTCACGGACATTGTCGTCACAAACAGTTGCGTAGATGATTCGACATGTGCCCGATCATCGCAAGTCGATGTGATCACGCAATCAACGCGACGCACCAGACCACTTCCTGCCCGCTCACGACCAATCCTCACTACATTTTCTTTGGCCTAATTCATTAAAAACTCCCTAACTTTAGGTCTAGTCTCAATTCTGCCTCGATTTTTTTTTTTGTCTAATTAAAAATCCAAACTTTATGTCCAGTCCAAATCTGCCTCGAACTCTTCTTTGCCTAAATAAATAAAAAAAATCATAACTTTAGGTCTAGTCTTAAATCTTCCTTGATTCTTTTTTTGTCTAAAAGTAAATCACCAATTTTTACTCTAATCCAAAATCTGTCCTCATTAGCCCTCTATCCAAATATCGCCAGTTAATCATTTCTAATTTTCATATCCTAGAACGGTTTCATTTTGAAGATAATTTTCCGTGTCACCATGCTGGAGTGGATTTGTTATCGACATGGAAATGTTACATTAAGTTGAGACTGGACCACTAGATAGATTTGAGAATATATTGGAAGTTTGTGATTCTTTTGTAGACTATATAGTATCCGTGGCATATTTAAGATTGGATTTAAAGTTTGAGGTTTTTTTCAAGACAAAAAATTGAGGCAAATTTAAGACTAGACCCAATATTGGGATTTTATTTAAGAATTAGGCCCTCTTTCTTCTGTTGTGGCAAAAAAAAAATTCCTATCGTCCTTAGGGGTGAGCATGGTTTGGGGTAGAACTTGGAATCGAAGAATTGAACCTATGGGAACCTATCCATTTCTAGGTTTTAAGGTATGCATGGTAGTATTTAGATTAAAAAAATGGGAGAACCTGTTTTGACCGGTATATTCTAGGTATTAAGTAAGTGGAACTTTGAACCTTGAACCTTGAACTTGAAACAAGTTTTTGTGTTTTTTTTTTGTCTATGTCTTCACAAGATTTTGCAGTTTTCTATAGAGTCCAATGATAAATGTATAATCAGGAATCATTAGTCTGAGCTTCCGTTTTCTGCGAACTTTATAATCGAGATTTTTACTTCTAAATATAAGTTGTGGTCAGTAGATTGTAACAATAAATGATGATCATTAAATGTGATTATTCACTATAATCGTTCAATTAATAATATAGATGGAATCTAGGTAGACCCTAAAACCTGTGATAGGGTAGATTTCAGATTCTAAAAAATTGAGGAATCTACTAGGATAGGTGAATCTGTGCGGAACCTAAAATCGCTCACTCCTCGATTTGAAAGTGAGAGTAATGCAAAGCTGCAATCAGGTGCGACGCGCCCTAGCGCAGAGACTCGGATGATTTTGACTTTGACTTCTGATTGGGGTGCCTAAAGGCTGATCTGGCGTGAAAGGCAAGGGTGACGGTTGGGATGATTTATTATGTAAAAACGTGGAGCATGCGATCCTTACGTTCGAGAGTCCAGTATCTTGGATCGCACGTGAAAAATGAACTTGTCGGGACGTGGAAGAAAACATCACATCATTTTGTCGGCTTCCAAATAAAAACCAAATTCTTTTCGCAAATAATGTTTCACATCAATAGCGAATTTTCTCCCTTATTTTTCGGCTTTTCCTTCCCTTTTTCTTTTTGGGAATTAATATGTAACAGTGGTTGAATTATTTTGTTTTGTCGAGTTCAATATCATGTTCAAAATCCCCTGTTTTCAAAGGGGTTGTACCGTAGCTCTTGGATTAACTCTCTCGTTTACCTCGCGGGACTATAAAATGTCCTTGGAAAAAGAAGTTGTATTACCACATAAAAAGTAAAGAACATGTTTATGAATTAAGAAAGCATACATGTTCGATAGGAGATTTTTATTTTGAACTTTTGGTGTTTATTGTGCCCCTGTCCTTTGAAATTAATTATGTGTTAAGGATTACAAATTTTCCTCTTTTCAATATACTTTCTTACTTTGCAATTTTTTTTTTTGTTTCGTAGTAATTTAGTGGCGCGAGCACATACATCCGGCTATTATAAGTTTCATGAAATGCCCTGCAAATTTCAGGAATTCAGAAAGTTGTAGCCGGTGTGAAAACTAAAAATCTAATTTTCTATTAAAGTGATAGCATTTTACACATGATAATTGGTTAGGCAGACGTAAACTGGCTATTAGAAGTTGTAGCTCTCGTGAAAACTAAAATTCTCATTTTCTATTAAAGTGATAGCATTTTACACATGATAATTGATTAGGTGGACGTAAATGGGCTATTAAAAATTGTAGCTCGCATAAAAACTAAAAAACTCATTTTCTATTAAAGTGATAGCATTTTACACATGATAATTGATTAGGTAGACGTAAATGCGAGCTTCCTAAAAATCTCTCTTGCAAAGGAGAGAGAGGCAAACATAATGATGCTTCAGTGATCTAGCGTGGACGGTACGGGACGGTCCCTTTTATCTGCTACAGCCTTCATTGGAAGTTGTACAAGCTGCGGTCAATGCAACTTTACATGAATAATTTCACTTGAAAATGCTTAGCCGCTATTGTTGCTGCGCTCAAAACAAGGGCAATAATAAACATTTGAATTCTCCGAATTTAATCAAGGATGGGATAGGCGTATAGTTCTATGTTGGGAATTTTGGTTCAATGTGCAATATCGTCTTTGAACTTTTGATTCGTGCAACGTGGCTCATGGACTTTGTCTTAATGTACAATGTTGTCCATAGATTTTTAATCTGTTCAATGTGGATCATGAACTTTGGTTCAATATTTAATATAGTCTTTATATTATATGGAAAACGTTTAAAAATTCAAGTAGCACATTGTACATTGAATCAAGTTTAGGGACTGTATTGAATAAATTAAAAATTTTGATAAGATGTAATTTTCCTTTAGATGTTTGACTACCGATTTAGAGCGGCACCAAGTCATGATGATACATAGCACATTGCATTATTATATATATGTAGACGCACGCGTGGTAATTAAATAAGTACAGCGATTGCGCTTAACTAACTGAAAGATGAATATTTTCCAATCACCTCGACATTGACTTTAAATGGTTTTTAATTATTATTTTTTCCGAAAAATTTCCCTCGTGGTCCGACAAATTAAAGTAAGCCTCAAGAGAGAGAGAGAGAGAGTGAGAGGGAGGGCGGAGCATGAAAAGGAAGGAAAAGCTTCCGCGCATTCAATCATTGGATGTGGGTTTCCGACGAGAGGATTTTCAAAGGAGAGATAAATGGATTCTTAAAAGTAATTAAATGGTCGTTTAATTCGATCTTCAAAGCTCACCTAATTGATCATTGCATTCTTCTCAAGGAACCCGAGAGAATATCGAAGGCGCTTGGGCCAATCGCCTTGGTGCATCCAGCTGGATCAGTAGCCAATTTTCAACATCTCAATTAGGACCTCCCATTGCTCTGAACGTGAGTAGTCCCTAAGGTCACCACGATGTGTAACTAATCGAGCTTGCCCATTAAGACATTATAGTCAAGATCACAAGATTCGTTGAGGATTAAGTGTTTTGTTGTTGAGTACGCAATAACATGACATGACATGACTATAGGTAACACCGAAAGCTTCTTAAGTGTTTTTGTTTGGTTTTGACGTAACTTTTGGGTACTACAGTTTTGGTTTCAATACCTTAATCGTTAATTGTGTTGTGTGTTGTCGTATCGATGGCTGAAAATCTAGTCATTTGGAGAATGCGTAAACTTGGGATTCGAAATTTGTTCATGAGGTGTTGTTGAATCTGTGAAAGTTTTGATAAGATATAAAGCATACCCCAGCGTCTTTCTTTGACTGCTAGACATTTTAGAACGGGCTACTTGTGCTGAGATCATGAGGTCAATCATAGTGTCCGCTGCCTTGATCCGAGATCATGACGCCATTGGCGACCTCGGATCAAGGCTATGGGCAAGGCGGCGCATCTATTGCACGAGATATGTCTAGTGCTAGGAGGGGGCGTCGACAGGGGCTAGGGTTCATCGATGGCGGCGGTAGCGGTGGCTGAGCAAGGGTGCTAGGGTTTGTGTATTATCTTTGTGTTGTATTAGCTTAGCAAGAGGGCATTTTGGAAAATAGGACAACAATCTCGTAAAATAAATACATAAATTTGCTGAAATGAGGTAGCAAACTTGTAGTTTAAAAACTGAGGTATATCTTTAATCATTGGATGAAAACTCCTACATGTTTTTGGTATTTTCCCAAATTAAATCACCAAGTTTCTTTGATCACAAACACTCTGGTGAGTTCAAAGACCGATAAAGTGTCCAATCAATTCTAAATTCATTATACGCATACCAATTCAATCCTAAACTTTTTAAATTCAATGTAGTTCTTTCGGCCGATTTTTACTAGAAGTCACTGATGTGGCAATCTAGTAATTGCTAGCCGTCCTATGTTGCATATTCACCACGTTAGCGAGTTCTGACGAAAATTCATTGGAAATGCTACATTGAAATTTTGCATAAAGATTTATGATTGAATTAGCAAAATTGAAAAGTTTAGGACTGAATTGACATCAGCACAATAAATATAGGATCGTTTAGGTAATTTTCCCGCTTGACGACGGTATCGTAACCGTATAATTGGAGTCAAAATTGTCATGAAGCAGTGCCTGTTTTCGAATTGATGTCGTGAGTCAAAAAAAAAAAATGGTCAGGTCGTGAGTCAATTATCTAATACGTACATTGCATGTTAAAATTACTGGTCAATATAAGTCCACGTGAGAACTGAAGGTGGTAATGTCACGGTTGTATCTGTCGGAAAGAGCATCATCATAACCTTCAAAGCAAATGAATTTCTCTGGGCAAATACAGGAGACACATATAATTGTTAAGTTCATGTCTTCACATATGGACCAATTTAAAGGAGAGAGTTCATGTATCTCTCAACTTGATGACCTCGCCTCTCATTACTAGGGACTTTTTATATAGACGTGTATAGCATGTACATTGGAAAAATTACTACATCGGTCCTAAATTTATTATACAAATACCAATTCGGTCATAAACTTTCCAAATTTTCCAACGTAGTCCTAAACCGTTGTGCGAAATTTTAATATAATCATTTTGATCAATTGTCATCGGAAATTATTGACGTGGATGTCCACGTAACATGTCGTTTTGAGTAAATTCGTACATGCCGGCATACCATGCAAGACGACTGGCGATGTCGTCAATCTCCGATGGCAATTGGTCGGAAGAATTATATTGGAATTTTGCGCACTGCATTGGCAAAATAAAAAAGTTCAGGATTGAATTAGCATTAATACAGCAGGTTTATGAATGATTTGGTAATTATCCTGCGTAGATGTTAAGTGACCTAAGACTAGTTTGTAAAGTCGTTACATAAGCGATATAGCGGATTGTAAATGACCATTTAAATAAATTGCCGCATCATCATCATTTGTATGTAACTGTGCATATATCTTTGTTGAATTTTTAGTTATCTATATCAAGCAATGCTGACTATACATATATATTTAAGTGATTTAACTTACTCGTTGGCATAATCATATGAAATCACACCATTCTTTCAATTCCAAACCTCCACGTGCAAAGCAAGCATCATAATGCGACACCTTGTGAGTTTCAAATTTCAAATATAAGCGTTGTTGTTACATGAAAAGGCTCTTCTATAAGTTAATTCCAGTTTTCACATATATATTTTAGAAACACTCTCCCCTTATTAGGGGTGCAAGTCGGTTCATTCTTCCCTCTTTCGCTATCTTAGAAACCTGCCAAGAGCTGCTCCTTGCATAAGCCCTCTGCCCTGACGATCACTCCTTGCCCTCGTCATATCGGGTTGTGACAGGCCCACCAGCAAAGCAAGTGGGCCTCTAAAGCAAGCATCATAATGCGACACCTTGTGAGTTTCAAATTTCAAATTTCAAATATAGGCATTGTTATTACGTTAAAAGACGCCTCTATAAGTTAATTCCAATTTTCACATATATATCTCAGAAACGCTATTCCCTTATTAGGGGTGCAATTCGGTTCATACTTCCATCTTTTGCCATCCTAGAAGACTGCCAGGACCTATCCCATGCCCGAGCCCTCTAGCCCTAGCGATCACTCCTCGTCCTCATCATACCGGGTCGTTACAGGCCCATCGGTTTCCGTGTGGTTCTTCCTCGAACCACACTTACTGGACGGGGTCCCACACCATATTGTGACACCTTGGATTAACTCACTTTAGTTATTGTCCATTTTGGTTCGTCTCATATCGAGCCTCACGGTTTTGTCCCTTGGTGTACGTGTAGGCACTTTCCTAGGAGATCACCCATCATGGTAATGCTCTCACATGAGTATGTTTAACTTTGGAGTTTCAAAATTAAGCGTTGTCGTTTCGTCAAAAAACTCATATGTGAGTTAATTCAAATTTTCAAATATATCATAAAAATGCTCCCCTACTATTCGGTGAGTGATATGGCTTAGTCCTGCCTCGTTCGCCATTCTAAAAGCTTGTCAGGAGCTGCTTATTGTCCGAGCTCTCTAGCCTCGGCGATCACTCATCGCTCTCGTCGGTTCGAGTCGTTACAATAAAAAGTATAATGAGCATTGCTTTCGAAATATCCATTTTCGTGCAAGGAGTTCAATAATGCCTTTTCGATTCATTGCCATTGTCTGCTCCAACGCATCGAGGCAAGTCCTTCAACTACCCTAAGAAGTCATAAGTATGGACAGAGCACAGCTAATTTTCTCTGGCTCTAATGATCTGGACTCCAATGCTTTATGTTGACGCAAGTGAACAATTTGATTTTGGGACTCTTTGGTTGGACACATTTGAGTACCTCAAAGTCAGGTGGGAAGAATAATTTGTGTCTTTATCTCTCTACGTGTGTATGTGTGGACTATAAAGTCGCTGTCCTATTGTTGATACAGGTCTCCATCAACCAACAAATAAAGCGTCCTTTTCAAGAGATGATGATCGCAAAATGATAGTGAACACGTTAGACAACGGGAAAATTCTTCGTCCCTCGTGCTTCCCTCCCAAATGATTAGGTGCTTTGCCCTAGTTGGGTTTTTTGGGGGAAAAAGAAAGGGACAAACAATAATTCTTGCCGAGGGTGTAATTACTATCTTGGCCCTTGAGAATCGCAATTTCTCTTCCATGCCGCCACCACATATCTCCGGGAAAAAAAAAAAAGAAAAAGCAACGGGAAGAATTGCTCGGATATCGGTTTTTTTTTTTTTTTGGGATCAGATATCGGTTGAGGTGGAACTTATTTGGGTCGTGTTATAATCCAGCTTCAGGACTACTGGGTAACAAGTGGTGAAAGGTGATTAGTAATTGGAGCATTGATAAAGTAGAATTAATGAGATGCGCATTGGTTACATTGAGTAACTGATATATACTTAATATCATTATTATTTAGTAGACTCACAGATCAATGATCACATCGTTGATCATCATTATTCTACCACTCATAAGTAAAAAATATAAAATACTCCATTTTAAATCGTGGGCATGATTGTTTGTCCTGCTATCTTGCTGTTTTTAATATCGAGTTACTTTTATCATAAACTCACTTGGCAAAATTGAGTCAATGGAGTTACATCTAATCAAATGATTACCTTGTTAACTTGAAAACTAGGCTATTAACCAGCTTCAACACTTTATTAAGATGGGGGCAATTGAGTTTCAAGATTCCCCATGGTCCCCATGAATTCATCCATGCACCAAAACCACTCAGCTTTTTCAAGTCAAAAGTTGCAATTAGAGTTCCTTGAGAAGACAAACCCCCCCTCACATGTCTAATCACAAAAACCTAAGGTGATCACTCTCTTTGATTAAAGTCTCATTGTCTTGAATTGATGTCTATTTGAATTTGATTTCACATCAACCAAGAGTAAAAACCCTTTTATAGCTCAAGACCTAGGCACAAAGGTCCACCACATCTTACTCTCTTTTCGATCCATTTCTATTCACATTTAGGTGAATTATTGCATGTGCCGTACAATATGACTTGTGCTCAAAAGCAAAAGAGAGAGGAAAGGCGTGAAATAACATGGTAATAGTCAAGTGGAAGACAGGACTAGTGAAAGTGTTGCACGAATCGAGCAAGATTGATGTCAGTAGTACATGCCGACAGTGATTTCACGCCGGTGTTTGGTTGACACCGTCTTTTCTGCTGTTTCTAATGAACTTTCAACAATAGTAAAACATATTCACCGGACCAAAAGGTCCAAATTCATCGGATATTCTACTAATCTCATGAATGAGACAAATTCTGAAAAAAATTACTAAAAGAGTCATAAATTTATTATACTCGTACCAATTTAGTTTTAAATTTTTTAATTTAGCCAGTTTAATTATAAACTTTTTGACGATATGCCAATTTAGTTCTTCCGGCCAAATTTGGTTGAAACTCATTGATGTAACGGTCTAGTTAGGGCCAGCCATCTTACGTGGCACGGTTGGCGCTGACATTGACAATTTTTATAATTTATAATTTATTGTTTTATTTTATTTCTTATTTTCTTTTCTTTTTCCAACTCTGGGCTGGCAACCCTCTCCTGGTATATAGGCACGGAGGCCCTCACCCAAACCGGGTGAGGGTCACTAGCCCAGGGTTGGAAAAAAAAGAAAAGAAAAAATAATAATAGAAAAATTTGAAAATTATTCATATTAGTGCTGACCATATCATATAGGACAGTTGATGCTAATTAGATTGCCACGTTAGCGATTTCCGGCCAAATTTGGCAAGAAGGACTAAATTGACAAATCGCTAAAAGGTTTAGGACTAAATGGGTCAAATTTAAAGGTTTATAATTGAATTGAGACAAGTGCAAAAGATTTAGAACATTTTGGTAATTTTCCTGACATAATCTATTAAGCGAAAAGAGCTTCGGTGCATAATTCGATACTTATGAAGTTAGCTTTAGCGCTTACCAAGCTAATTCTTTATTTTCAGCAAACTTGATTACATGGGGTCCTCCACGAGGGCTAGAGATTGGTTTTTCGATTTTCAAGTCAAAATTCGACCACCTGCAATTTAAAAAACAAAACTGTTGAATTGCCAACTTTATTTGACAAGCAGCGCAAGATCTTTTCAGAAAAAAACATAACTCGTTTGGAAAGCTCTCTTCTATTTTTGGTAAGTTCAAAGCTCATTCATCTCCAAGAGAACTAATTGGAGTAACGACTTCCCACTTTCAAAATTTCATCATCACTTCATTAAAGAGACCTAATTTCATAGTATGATAGCCGGATCTATACGACTGACATCCAAGGCAAATCAATGAAATTCTGGAAAACGTGATATCATCTTATAGAGAGATAAAATCACTATTTTTGGTATAGATGATAGCCAAATGTTTGGATTTATCGCCATGTGTCACCAAAACTAAGGGTGATTTCTCTATTCACGATGATATATTTGCAAATATTAAATCAAGATATCGTTGGGTTTTATGTGTGGCTTAATCACATAACCTAGCACTTCGTCTTTTGAATGGGTTTCACCCAATAACGACGTATGTTCGATGGGTTGTGATCGTAAATTAAGATAAATCCAAGAAATTCGTTGTGCTAATAAGTTTGTGAGGAATAAAGTAATGGGTAAGCTTTCTGAGAAAAATCCCATGTTAATGAGATCTGCATCAGTTAATTTCCCTACCTCCGGAGCAAATAATTCATGTGATAAGTACACCATATGGCACTGATACGTGATTTGGCAGGCCAATCAAAGTAAGATGCATGGTGCCAAGTAAGTAATGGTGATTGGTTGGTTATAGTACCTCGTCACAGCCATGTGGCGTAAACATTATACTTATTCCTACTTGAGGCTTAGACCGTTTTATAGCTAGAGCAATAGCTCAATTGCTGTTGGTGGGTTAAGACCAAATCAAACATAATAGGCCCAACATTGGGCCTAGATCTTGTTTTACATAGGGGAGTCCAGCTTCCACGTTCAATTTTCACTTAGAAACTTAAAAATTGGGCCCATTCTGCTTATCTCAGCCCATTTGGAGCAACATTTCTTGGTGATTGGTTCCAAGGTCAGAGCTTGAAATCTACCCTGTAAGTCCCGATTCTGAAAAAATCAACCATGAACTATACCGAGTGCCTTTGGAACCGGCATGGAACCCAACAAGTCGGTTTTAGGCTGGTTCACAATTCTACAGGTTACCCATTTTTTTGTTTTTGTTTTTTCGTGAAAATAAGATTACAGTTACTACACAGTATCAGTTATAGCTCATGTTGAGTAAACTCTAGTTAGTCGAGTGTGTTAGGAATCGGTCGCACAATCACATGAAATAAAGAGTAAAAATTGAGAGAGAGAGAGAGAGAGAGAAAGTTTTATCCTGATTTATCCTTAAACTATAGTTACATTTAGTAAATGATTCCACTATAATTAGCACATTACACTTTTTAATTACGTATCTCAATTATAAGAGAAAAAGTATATATAAACAATAGTTATTCATGGGTTCAAGCCCAAATTATCAATAACATATATGAGCGGGACCCCAGTGCTTTTTTAGTCGATTGGGAATATGAACCACATCCCAATATATTGGTCATGTTGCACGCCTCATGTTTGAGGTCACAAGCTCCAATCCTCTTGGTTACAACCCTCCATAATACGTATAAACCGTTCGACAATATGCAACAATCCAAATTGACACGATAAAACGAACATGAATCCTGCATTATTTGAACACTAATTTCAAGTTCTTCGAGGCGAAGGTCTCGCTTGACATATGTTTAGTCTTTTAACCCTTATACCTAGTTGCTACATATACTGTGAGAGAGAGAGAGAGAGAGAGTTCTTCTGATATTTCATCAGGATAGGTTGCCAACTTGACAGATGTATAGACACCATGTAGGTGAAGCTCGTTGTTATCAAAGTCGCCATGGCCCACGATCACAGATCACACTCCGAGCTCTGTCATCAAAAGTCAAAATGATCTTTTTGCACGCTTGTCTGGGAGTCATCAACTTGGAGAAAGAGTTGACTTCAGAGGGACACAGCCAGGCTGTAAAACACAAAAAATTTCTTTGCCATTTGTTTATTCGAGAGTTTCAGTGAATCTCTCTTGGAGTAGACTCCGAAGAGGAGGCACTTCAGTCAAGAAGTCATTCCTCATGAATCTCCTCAAGCATTACAGATGATGCCTGCAGGCTGTACTACAAGGGATCATGATCATGGTCATGTCACTGTAGGCAAGATGGTGATGACTTCACGACTTCACTTGCACTCAGCTGGGGTGGTCATGAGTTCGACGATGGGATGGAGAAAGTCAAAGTCCAAGAATGGTTTGGTCGACTGCAGAGACAGACTGTAATCTCTTTCGAGGGCAAGTACGAGGAAGCCTCCCTCCCAAAGCTTCTAATGGGGGGGCCTCAACACATTGGGATTGCGTCTCTGTGTGGACGCAAAGTCGAGAGAGTCAACGACTGTGATCCCGCCATGCATTCCCTCAAGACCATATCTCTCGTGTGGGGCTGAAGAATCTCGGCTATATAAGATTATTCAAAGTCGTCCGGTGCTTTCACTTTCGAACTTTGCTTGTTGTGGGCGCTGTCGTTGCTGCGTGATTGGTCCGAGAGCAAAGATGATGAAGAAGAGGTCTGAGAGAAAGTGGGTGGCGATAGCGGTGGCGGCATATCTGCTCGTCATGGTGGATCTATGGCCTTCACCAACTATTGCCTCTTTGCTTCCTGATGCCCCTGGTGATACATCATCTGACCATGATTCTTCTTCCTCTCTGTCTTGTTTTCCTTAAATAGATCATGAGCATGGGATTCTTTCTCCAGCTCGATTGTCTCACTCTAGGCTCTCTCTAAATTGTGTAATGAAGGTGGAAGCGGAGAAGGCGAGACCGGATCCCCGAGAAAAGCACTAGGTGGTGGTGGGTTCAAACTCAAGGGGGCAATCAGTCTTGATTCCGACGTTGATTTCGGGAAGCACAAGAAGCGGGAAGCGGTGGAGTTGCGGAGCCTAAGGGGGACTTCCGTCGTGCCTCCGCCCTTGCCACTTCGCAATCAGCGAACCTCCTGGGGGTCTCATGCACCTCCTCCTCTCCTCATCTGATGACTTGACATCCATGTCGACTGTGTAATTTCCCTTTCTTTGCCGATGCTCGAGTCATTATCAATGCTTGTCGATCCCTCTGAGGTGTATTGCATTCCACCACTTCAATCTTTGAGAGACGCCCATCCAATCGATAGGCTCACCTCATTCATGAGCCCAAAAGAAAACATGCGACCCAGCTCGCAAGATCATAAAAAGAAATAAATAGACTCCTATTGAATGTCGAGGATGAACCTACTAATTTAATTCATGAAAAAGGAATAGTTATTTAATCCCTTTTGATGCAGCAAATTGATCTGAAAATGTCCCATTAGGTTAGCATTTTGTTATCAGTTGTTCCCCCAACTTTTACATCAAGTGCCAAGCTAACTGCTACGAAGTTCAGTTAGAAGATGCATTAAGCAATATGCATGTCGAGTTCAAGACATAACTCGTCTTAAAAGCTCATCTTTTTTGGTACTATATATGTTAACATCCCTTCAAGTTCAATGCTCATTCATCTCTAAGAGGAAAATTAAATTTACGGCTGCCCACTTTCATAATTTCGTCCTTGCGTAGTTAAATAAAGCTAATTTAATAGCATGATAGCCAGATCTACACGACTGACATCATACTTGACGTGGTAACGTCAATCAATGAAGTTCTAGAAAATGTAATATCATGTTATATAGAGACGAAATCGCTATTTCTGATATAAAAAATAGCAAGATTTTTAGATTCATAGCCGTGTCTCCAAACCTAACGGTGATTTCTCTATACATAATGGTATTTTTTTATACTTCTAATCGAGTAAAATCAAGATATCATTGGATTTTGTTGTAAGACTTAAATACATAACCTAACCTAGCACTAGTCTTTTGAGTGGATTTCGCCCATAACAAGGTATGTCCGATTGATTGTATTCGTAAATTAATAATAATAAAAAAGGTAAATTCAAGAAATTCGTCGTGTTAATAAGTTTGCAAGGGATATAACAATGGCATTAAGGGTAAGCTTTTTGAGAAAATCACATGTGAATGAGACCGCACGGTCAATCTCCCTAACTCCGGATCAAGCAATGCATGTGACGATCACACCAAAAATAGTGACACGTGGTGTAACAAGCCTGATCAAAAGTAAGGATGCATGACACATATAGGGCCAAGCCATGTGGTGATAACGTCATACTTTTCCCTACCTTAGGCTCAGATTCTGTTTTAGAGCTAGAGCGATAGTTCAATTGTTGGTGGAGGGTTTAGCCCAAATCAAACATAATAGGTTCGGATGGGGGGTCCAGCCTCCACATTCAATTTTCACTTAGAAACCTAAACTCCTTTCGAGTCAGTGTGCCCGTATTGCTTATCATGGCCCATTTGGAGCAACGTTTTCTGATATAATTTGGTTTATTAGAGGTGATCGGTTTCAAGGTTGGAACCTGAAACCAACCCTATAAGTCTCAATTTTTCAAAATTGGAATTGTGTACTGAATAGGGTGCCCGCTTCTACACCAAAACTAGATTAGAGATATTATATACTATTACTTCTACCTCATGTTAAGTAAACTCATGAGAGTTGAGTGGTCATGTTGCATACCTGTTTCGCTGAGACTGCACTCGCGACGATTTATCTTTCCCCGAATGTCGTGCTTCAATTTTTAGAGATTAGGATGAAGGGTCTTGTGGCAATTCCGAATAGAAAAGATCCAGATAGTAAGGAAATCAATGAAAGTTTTACTTGAAATAGAACTATATAGAAACAAATCGAACCATAGTGTAACTCGACTGCCCAATTTACACCGTACAACCCACTTCAAGTGGACGTAGACCGAACTGGAGTTTGACTTGACGATTGGGCCTAGAAAGTATAGGCGGTATGCAAAAGATTTAATGCAATCGAACCACGACAGAGTTTGACTCAACGACGAAGCCCGAGTGTGCAAGGATCACCGACTAACCAACGTACACAAACCCTAATGGAGTTTGATTCAATGACAAGGCCTGAGCACGTAGTGATATCACGCTGGAGTTAGACTCGACGACGCAACATCGGAGATAGAGAAACTCGTCGGAGTTAGACTCGACAATAGTAATTTGAAAACTATGTCTAAAGCTATAACTAATGAGTACAGGAAAGCTAAGAGTTAAGTACAGTAAAAATGCCAAAAGTTGTTTACAAAGCTCACTTAAGTGCCAAAAGTTTGTTTTAGATTACTTAAGTGCCAACTTTTTTGAAAAACAGTAACTTAAGTGTCAACTTTGGCGAGCTTGGCCGGAAATACTACGTGGTAATTTTTTATTAATATTTTTAGCTGTCGAAGGTCCAGTCAGCATTTAAAAAAAGTTAATTTTTTTAAAAAATTAACTTAAATATAAGTTGAAAATTGAAAAGGGAGAGGGGGAAGCTGTTTGTAACGGTGAGGGCTCACAACCCTAGTTGCCGCCGCCCCACCATCGTCAACCATGGTTAGTGAGGGTGGGGGATGACCAACAAATCTCGCCCAAGCCTCAGCGAGGGCCGCGACTTGTAAATCTGATTGGCTGAGAGGGAGGTTAGATCCTATTGGTAGATAGAGAGGTGCAATCCCCATCATTAATTCTAGAAGAAATCCACTGTTGTAATTAGATGGACTCTTATATAAATAAGGGAGCTATCCTCCTCATTTGTAATCATCTAACACTTGAGCAATAGAAACATTCTCTCCCAAAGCTTCTCTCTCTAAACTCTTTCACTCTCTATGATCTGAGTGGGCGATTGATCCATGGGAAGGCTCGACTTAGGCGATCCATTCGATCCAAAGAAGCCTAAGTCGCTATACAGTCTCTATCCCAAGTATCAGCCCATGACACAATCCTCTTGGTTGCAACTCTCTATAATATGTATAAAACCAGTTTGGCACTAGGTAGCAATCCATATCGACATGATATGTATTTAGAACAAATATGAATCCAACATGATGCGAACACTAATTTCAAATTCTTCAAACATGAATCCAACTTTGAACCCATTCACCTAGATGTATATATACACACAGGGAGAATTATCAAAAAAGTATTAAACCTATTGCAATTGTGCTAATTCAATTTCAAACATTTTTGAAATCCAATTGAGTCCTAAACTTTTTGAATTTGTGCTAATTTAGTCAATCCGATCAACTTTGGCAGGAAATTACTGATATGGACGCCGGTCATCTTACGTGGCGTGGCCGTGCCACGTGTCAGCACTATACGAACAGGTTCACAAACTATGCCTCCCAAAATACAACACATCGAATCCGTTTGTATTAGCATTATACGGACACGACTTAGTCGAACACTTCTTGGAATTGGAACACCTAGAGAACAACTAAATCAAAAACTCTATAGTCCTCTAAGAGTCTTTTTTTTGGGTTTTAATATTGAACTAAAGAGAAATGTCTATTTAAAGACATAAAAAAGGGTTGCGTGTGAATTAAAGGGAAACGGGAATTGAAGAGACATATGATTGAAAACACATGTCTCAACAATTGTTGAGCCATTAATCTATAATTACAACACCGTTCGCACTTGACTCGTCAAGCCTAACATTATAAATAATTTCAACACATTCTACAAGCGATCACACCATAAATTTGAGTTCGGTCATCAAAAGCTAAACTCATTTTTTCACACCCTAAATCCATAAAAATAGAGGATTGACACGGCCATCTTTCCATCCAAAGGACGCAGCCTTGAACAGACCAACAAACAGTTATCTCCATCAAACCATACCTAAAAACCCACTCTCAAAAGAGCCCGTCGATATTGCCCTCACTCCATTGATAACTTGAAAAGATTTGGAAGATGAGGGGAATGAGCAACCATAGCTTAGTGAGTAGTACATATTTTTTAAGCAGATCGAGCAACCATTATACATATAACAAAGTAATACCACAACCCATAATCTAAACTCAAGATAATATACATATCAAATCAAATATGAATTGTTTCATTTCAACAAAGCTTTGAACAAAACAGAAATACTCATTTAAATCCACTATCTCAATTCAAACATCAATGGTAAAAACCTATTGAATAATCTCATTCGTAACAATATTAATGGTCTATTCCATTGACTAATGTATTGCTCAATACACTACCACAGTTTTGACACAACGCCTGATGACAAGGCGATCACAATTTCCACCTTGGCAAGGTCTTCACCTACAAAGCTGGTGGTTCAGCCTAGAAGGATATTCAAAACTAGTATGCATACCCCAAAAATTCCTACCCGAGTTCACAGTTATATTAAGCATCAAAACATCATCATCCAATACCAGAATTCCAATCCATAATCGTTCTCATAAACCATATTACATTTTACAAATCAATCGCATAACCTTTTGTAACACATTTCATTCAATAGAAATTCTTTTTCGCAAAGCATTTCTCATATCCAAATCCACAAATTAATATGTATAACCTTTTGCAATGTTTTTCACAAAACATTTCTCAAATCATCTTAGAACTCATTCCATAAATCAGTTTGCAAAGCGATACATACATATATATTATTTCACAATACCTTTCGTAAAACCATTCTCAATTACTAAAAAGGTAGTAATTGCCCGATCCAAACTTTATACCATGCTTTAATAACTTGTACGATACTCAAATCTTTATTATTTTCAAGACATAAGTTTACAAATTCATATAAAATATAGAACTACTCACTTGGGAACGCCTATGACCAAACAATACGTAGCTAAACGAACCAACAATCTCATAATCCTATTAATTAAACGAGAATCGACGTCAAAATCGAATAAAACTTTACCTCAACTACGAAATGGCTAAACAACACTTAAACGCTAATAAAACAACTCATACGCCCAACAAATCGCAAACCCAAAGCAATTATTTAAGTTGTTCGCAATGCGACACTTGCATGCAAAATCAAAAAATTCTCACTTTGTCCAAACCAATACTTCATAACGACTCTCGTCAAACCTCTCGCTTCAACAACACGATCTATTATTTCTAAGGAAACCCAAAGCTCAATGACTTAATAATCGAACTGTGCGGCTCAAATTTCACAAAACTTTGATTTTCAAATCGTAATCCGAAAATTATTCCGATTGAACGAATGAAGGGCACGAGCACTTAATGGAACATTGCGAATCAAAGTTAAATCGGCTTAGTGGGGTCTCTGCAACGTGTATGAGCAAAGTTCACTTCTGTTTT
Source organism: Metrosideros polymorpha var. glaberrima (assembly GCA_001662345.2). Lineage (NCBI taxonomy): Eukaryota > Viridiplantae > Streptophyta > Magnoliopsida > Myrtales > Myrtaceae > Metrosideros > Metrosideros polymorpha. The sequence goes on from BCNH02000002.1 coordinate 741,025, forward strand.
CCCTCTCTTCTTTCTTCTTCTTTATTTTTCCTTGCTATTCTTTTCTTCTACGAGTACTCTTGGCCTCTTTTTAAACTGAGGCGTTCACTTTCTGCTTCTTTGACAGAGTCTTCATTTTCCTTTTCCTTTTTCTTCCTTTTTTTTTTTCTTTGTGGGCCCCATGTCTTTTTGCCTTTTTGATTTTTTTTTTGTCCAATTGACTTTTTAACCTTTTGACTTGCAAAACCCATATTTTACACATTTTTTGCAAATACATTCCTTTTTGCCCGAATTCTCCACAAACTTCGATTTGCTGAGACGCTTGATGCCTCCAGACACATTATAATAAAGCGCACCCATCCATTGAAATATTGATATTCATTTCTACCTGTTGGTTGTAACCACATAATATAAACAGAAATAATAACTTCTAGAAAGAAATAACAAATTTAATAACGATCAAACTAATGTTTATATAATTTTTACAAATAAAGATGACTGTATTAGTATTACACACCAAATATAGGCTTGCCAAACGCAATAAAATTGGCAAAGAATTGAGCAAGAGGTGAGGTACGGATTACCCAATCTTTTTAAGGCGATTAGCTCCTGCCAACGATGTTATGCAGATTAACGAACTATGCCTCCAAAAATACAACACCTCGAACCTGTCCATAATAGCACTATACGAATAGGACTCAGTTGAACACTTTTTGGGACTTCTTGAGACTTCTCGGAACCAGCACACTTATAAAATGACTAAATAGAAAACTCAAGAGTCCCAATTAGTCCTTTTTTGGAGTTCTAATAATGAACCAAAGATATACGACTATTTAAATACATAAAAAAAATGTCTACACGTGAATTGAAGGGGCATGTAAATTGAAGAGACATATGAACTAAAAAGACATGTCTCGACAATTGTGGAGCCATTAGTCCATAATAATTACAACAGCGTTCGCACTTGACCTGTCAAGTCTAATATTATAAACAATATCAACGCATTCTACAAGCTATCCACTCAGCTGGCGTGGTCATCACGAGGGAGACGACGCCACTGATGGAGCGCAGGAAATCAAACGCAACGACTGGGATGACACCATAAATTCCACAAAGCCATCTCTCTTATGTATTCAAGTCGTCCAGTCCTTTCACTTTCGGACTTTGCCTATGATCCATTGCTCATCGACAACGCTCTGGCAGTACGATCGCATTACCATGTCGCATGGTCCGAGAGTGATGATGGTGAAGAAGGGCGTCGAGAGAAAGTGGGCGGCGATAGCAGTGGCCGCATATCTGCTCATCATGGTGGATCTATTGCCTTCGCCAACTATTGCCTCTTTGCTTCCTGCTCAACATCTTCCTGATGCCCCTGGTATTGTTACTGTTACATATCACCATCATTTTTTCTTCTTCTTCCTTATGGGGCAGAAAGTTCACCGTCGGTGTATAATAAACATAGAAATCTTTCTCCAGCTGAATAGACTCACTCTAGGCTTTCTCTAAATTGTGTAATCAAGGTGGAAGCGAAGAAGGCAAGACCGGATCCCCAAGAAAGGCTCTAGGTGGTGGGTTCAAACTCAAGGGGGCAATCAGTCTTGATTCCCATGTTGATTTCGGGAAGAACAAGAAGCGGGAAGCTGTGGATTCGCGGAACCTGAGGGAGAGCCCCATCATGTCTCCACCGTCGCCGCGTTCGAGTCCTCACCGCGGCGAATGGGTTCCAACCCCTCCTGCTTTGTTAACTTAAACATCCTTATCGACTGTCTCATTTTCCTTTCTTTGCCCATGAAATGTCTATGCCAACTCGTTATCAACGCTTGTTGATCTCTCTGAGGTATATTGTGTTCCACTACTTTCAAAAGTAAAAGCCTGGCCTTGAGAAGCCGATGACCAGTTGGCCCATAATAGATATATAACAGTTGGGCCCGGAGGTCAATCTTACTCTAAATGTTATTGATCAAAAGACTTTGTGAGAAGTCATCATTTTTTTTTTATTACTTGAGTGCATCTATTTGGTAAAAGAATCTATCACTTCAATTGGCCATTTGTATGGATGGAAACCCGAAAGAAAAATATTTTAATATGGACCGTTTGATGTGGCTTGCTGACAAAGTAAAGTCATCAAAATTATTCCCGAATGACATGATCTTGTAAGAGTTTTTCTAATGTGAGCTACATAAATTGTTATTGTAATTTACCATTTTATGGGATTTGTCTAATAAGGTTATATATAAATATTCTTAATTAGTCTAATATAAGACTAACTTGTGTGGGCTGAGTATAGCCCGTCCCGTAATGAGAGAGTTTGACTGAAAAATCTATAAATAACGCTCAAGTCTCTTTTCTTATAGTAACACACGATTATCCTCACATAAGGATCAAATACATATATCTGACATGAGGAACAATCTCATTGAGCTAGTGAGGGAACGTCGCAAATTCCGCATCAAGAACAATGGATTCCAAATGAGGTGTATAAATCATTTGATCAATTATTATGTTTTAGATTTTAACTATGGAAATCTTTGGTGTCGTTTTTTAATAGCTAATAAATCTATCGTATTGTTTACCTCATTAGGGCAAAATTACTTTACAAAAAATTGGAATGGAGAGCTGTTAACACTTATTTTTGGCTGTCCGGTCTTTATTTTTAATTTAATCTAATTTTTTTAAAAAAATGCCAGATTAGCATAGGCACCAAAAAAATAGTAAAAAATGGATAAATAGGTAATTTTCCTATAAAAAAAAAGAAACCCACGGACCGGCTCATGGACCAGAGCCCGGCCCCCTCCTTCATTTTTGCTCCCCGCCCTCACCCGATCTCCACCACACACTCTCTGCACTTTCTCACCCACACACGCACGCTTGGGGAGAAAGCCAGGAAAAGTGAATAAAAGAAAAAAAAAAAAAAA
>BCNH02000002.1:743930-757821 GCA_001662345.2 Metrosideros polymorpha var. glaberrima
GGAGTCGGGCAGAGAAAGGGGGGAGACGGAGGATAGAGACTTCGGTCTCCTTCCTCCCAAACACACGCACTCCTCTGGCCACCGCCACCGAGCGGCTGCCGACGTGCCCTTGCCGAAGCCGTTGCTCCTCCCGTGACGATGCCACACTGGTTGCCAAGCCCCAATGTCGATCAGACGAGGCTGCTGTCTACTGTCCTTTGCTGATCGAAGCATAACCCGACGGTCCTTGACCGAGCATCACCACGGGCTGCAGCGTCATAGAGCCCCATTTGCCTACGCCGTCGCTGCCGTGAACCACCGCGACATCACCGTCAACCAGCCTTGCCGCCACTGCCTGGTCGCCGATCGTTCGTGGAGCCGCCTCGTGAGCAGGCGTCCTGAGCAATCCAGGGAGCTCGTGCGCCGATAGCCCCCAATCGGCATACTATCATCGCCATAGTAGCCAAGCCCTCACCATCGACCTCCAGTGAAGTCGCCGTCCGGTCCGAGTGCACACGAGACACTATTGATAGTTCACGGTTTCGAATGGAGACAAAAATAGAAAGAGAAGGAAAGTGGTCAAGCGTCCAGAATACCAAGGAGGGAGGGAGCCTGCGGGGAGATTCACGAAGAAAAAGGGAAGCGGTGGCTGTGATTAAAAGCTAAGTGAAGACAAAAGGAGATTTTTCTTTTTGTTCTTTTCTCTGCAACACTCACTACTTTAGTCTTCTTGTTTTGTCTCTCTCTGCAGGATACAAGGAGACCCATACACGTTAAAGAGAGGGGGAAAAGGCGACAGCGGCGGGGGCTTCGGCCTCTCTCTCGCGCTCCGGCGACTCCCGCGACGGTGCAGTTCGACGAGCTGCTGTCCTGCCTGATCCCTCTAACAATACACGTCGGTCGTCGTTCCAAGCCCTGTCGACCGACGGCGAGTTCGCGGCTCGTGGTTCTGCCATGTCCTCAGCATCTCAATCGCTTGCCCTATTGTGGCAGCGAGCTTCGACAACGAGTTCGCCGCTCCCGGGGACGGCCATCTCTCTCGGGCCAGGTAAGTTCTGAATTCCCTGTGCGTTTCTTGTAGGGACGACAGCCGGGCGTCAGTTTATTCGCCGGAATGATGTCCAAACAAGAGTTGGCGAGCTTGATCCGGCACTTCCTAGAGTCATTCGAAGGCCGATCATAGCTCGATTGAGCTTTGGATAGCAATCGACAAAGGTATGTGCTCCTAAACTCGGTTTAAACTAGGTTTGGCGGAAGAGGTAAAACTTGTTAAACTAGGATGTTTTGAGCTTCAAATGAGTTTAGTTTGGTACTGAGATATTGAGATTTGATTATGCTTTGATTGATGTTTGTTTGCGTATGCGCTGTAATTTTCGGACCTCTAGAACCAGCATGCTTTAGAACCATAAATGGGCCTGAAAATGGTTTTTCTTGACGAAGCTATAAGAAAAGAAAACGTAGACGACATCATAAGCTTTCCAATGACTACTCGTGCGGCCAAAATCGACACCGTTTAGTCGGTCATATGGCCATTTTTGTAAACGTACAGAACCGGATTACTTGCTGTAGTTACTGCATTATTACTGTACTGTTCTGTCACTTCTGTGATGTTTTGGATGATTCTGCTCCGGCAAGATTGACCTCCGACCGTTTCGTGATTTTTTCTGCATTCTGTGTTGAGAATCTGAGAAAACTTCCTTCATGAAAGTCGTAGATAACATCTCAATCTACGTCATATAAAAATTTCAGTTAAAAATATACAGGTTTGCTTGGTCTAAAGTGCACCGTCATATTACTGTTCACTGTGTCAGTTTCGAGTCCAGAAAACGTCAGGGATTGAAATGTAAATATCACATAATATATAGCCTTTTTCGCAAAATGTCAAAACTAGAAAGTTTTTCGTTAGGGTCTTAAATAGTAGACTGGAAAATTTCAGGGTCAGATTGTCAAAATTGAATCTTCTAAAACATAAAATCTGAGATACGGTCAAAACCGAGTGAAAAACTGTTTTCAGAAAAGTCCTTGGGTAAAACATGCAATTTTGACAAAGATAAAGGGCTCTTTTAAAAAAAAAAAACTTAAAACACGAAACTTTTAGAGCGAGCTATCGTCTACCTGTGTGTAAAATTCAACGCGTTTTTAAAGCGTTTACAAATTTCCGTGGATTTTCTCCCAAAATGTGTCAAAATTGGAACCGATTCTGACTGTTTTTCTTAAGTCGGTCAAGACACGTCTTTTGGATCAAAATATCATGAAAGTCCCTTCTTCAATATTGAAGTGCACATCCCAAGATTTCCATTGATCCCAGAATCATCGAAATCCATCGTCGTTTGATATGGTTTTCTTTTTTTTCTTTCTAACTCAAATCTGAGGCCGAAAGCCTGCGAATTTGCATGAGTGTCTCATTGTTCAAATTTCATGAAATTAACTGCTCATTTATTGATCATGGCCTCAATTGACTCGATTGCATGTTTTAGTTTGATCTTGATGCATATCTTTGTTAGATGAATGTTAGGCATGGATGTTGTAAATCAAAAGTCGATATCCCAATGAGGAGGTCCATTTAATCAAAGGCAGTCCATTACAAGGCAGTCCTTTCATTTTAAATGATGAAAAGCCGATGTCCAATCCGGCTTCATAATTGTAATAATATTCGATGAGTTGTGGGTTTTCATTTCTCGTACTTTTATTTTTCTTGCCATTTCATTTGTTGCTTGTTTACTTACCGCTTTGATTGTTAATTTCTTTTCTAGGTTAAAACCTAGTTTATAACTTAAATGGGAAAATCATAAAAACATGTTGTATGATCACCTACAAATGGTCCTAACCTTAGGATAAAAAAAAAATGTCGAGATTGCATGATCACTTAGAAAATCAACCAGTCAATTAGGTACCGAAAGGGCGCTAATTAGATAATTAGTGTAACCAAGTCCCCGACCCTAGAATTTCTGATTGCGTAGGAATCGAGACGACACTCTCGAGTCTCGATTGGTTTTTAGCCGACCTAGGTTAATGGGGACTCCTAATTAATTTCTTAAGTTGTTAAGGAATTTAAATTGAAATTTAACGCCACGCGAGGTATGACCTTGGGAGAGTCGGCGCCTGAATTGATGAGCCATAAACTTGCCTTTTTGGGCAATACCTCTAAATCTATCCCCTTTTCCGGCATGGATCGGGAAAAATAGGTCGTGACAAGAGCAAGGTAAAATGACACGGAGTGAGCGAGAGACCAAGTTTTGGCAGTAAAGCAATTATTACGAGGTTTCCCTCACGAAGTTTTCGCAGTAAAGCAGACGAACTTCCTCTCGTGCTTTCCTGATTCTAGTGCCAACGGAAACCTGTGTTGTTTTCCTTCTTTCTTTATTCACTTTTGTTGGCCATCGCCTCATGTATCATCTAAGGAAGGTAGTTATTAGCCAATCATGCAGAACAATTGTTGTACCTTGAAAACCTCGCGATTTGCTTTATTGATGAAGTTCTGGAATTTCAAGTTGCGAAAGCGCGGAGGTTTTCTGAAGACGAGCGATGATCGCAATTCTTGCTGAATGAGAGAGAGAGTAAGGGAGAAGACAGCGCAAGCGAGAATTAGTTTTTTCTCAGGTGAAACAAGGTCGTTTTAGCCACAAGTGTCACTTTGTCTTGTTCTTTGTCCTATCCTTTGTCCATGTTGGACTTCACACACACACATCTTAAAAGTGGCCACGTTGGATTTAACTCATTAAAAAATGTCGCATATGACAAATCCTTGGAATATGTTGACAAATGCATTGGAGTGATTGGTTTTTTCACTGATGTGGTGCTCAAGTGATAAAAAAAAAAGATTATGATATTGAAATGAGCACCCTACGAAAATTATGACATTTATGGTATCATTCTCTCGAAAACGAAGTAAAAGGCTGGCTTTTGGGAAGCCAATGACTCATTGGCCCATAATAGATGCATAATAGTTGGGCTTGTAGGTCAATCTTACTCCAAAGTTGATCTAATGACTTTGAGAGAGCCCTGTCCAATTATAGGCTCGCCAGGATCTCACCAAAAGCAAACACTAACGAGCCCTAAAATAAAACATATGAAGCAAACAATTGCAATATACAAGAATGCTGAATTGATATATAAAGTTAGAAGTGATTTTGGCCAATCCTTTGATTATATATCGAGGGGAATGTGACTTAGGTTAGGTTTGATTCAACATTTTCAATGAGCTTTCGGCCTCTAAAACTCCTTGAAATAATGTCGGGGCATTTGGCAAATGGCTTTCGGCCAAATTCTGGCCTTGGGAATGGTGAATGCCTAATGCTGGAGGGACTAGCATTGAGTTTTCAGCATTTGCAAAATTGAACAAGCCCACCCTTAAGCCTGTTGAAGAAAATTAACATTGATGGTAACCCAACCTATGTGATTGGTAATCCCATGAATTAGGTTCATATGGGTAATAACAAGTCACATATTGATCTAATGATGCACTATTAAAAAACGATGTCCCTCCTAAGGTGAGAATAGAGCAAGACTACAATGAAAAAGGGGCTGAGCTAAGCTTTTAATGAATTCTAAAGCCATTATTGGTGGAGTATTAAACTGTAGAATACAATTGATGAAATCACATATATAGGTGTAGAGTGGGGCCACTTACATGAGAATTTTGGCAAAACATCTCTAAAGCGCTTCAAACCAAGCACACGCATGACCTATAAGTGCAAAATTGTGTTGAACAAAAAACCTTGTTGGAGTGTAATGTGATTGGTGAAAATTATAATTCACAAAAAGAAATTCTTGGTTCATAGAAATTCAACCTTCATCAATAATTTCGTGAATTATATGTCATTCTTTCTAGGGTTGGTTCATAACCTAACAAGTACCAGTTCCGATACAATACGCTCAAATAAACCAGCATTATTCTATTTCTTTTGCAAAACCTTTTAAAATACGTAGGGATTGTTAGATATTTCAACAGTTTTGAAATATATTAAAGTAATGGCTTTGAGAGAAATTATGACTGCCATAAAAGCCATTATTATTTTTAACGGCTTTTTAGCCATCATCTAATAGCTATATAACAGTTTGGTAATGTTTGATTTATTTCTTCGCTAACTCTTCATTATTTTACAATGGCTTATTACAGTGTCTTGACCGCTCTCTTATAAAATTAAACTTTAAACGCAATCCTAAAAAATACACAAAATTAAAAGAGAATATCTTTTCCTTCTTATATCTTTCATTTCCTTACTAGGTTATATACATAACATTGTTCTTGTTCATTTTATTATTTGTGCAGAATAAAGAAGAAAGTTTGGTCTGTTGCATCTTAAGATGATAATAGTTGGAGCTTATCGCACCGAGTTTTGTATTTCGAGGGTCGGAATTATCTTCAAGGACAATACTTGCATGCATCGGACAATTGATTTTATTTGTTTGTCTGTCTCAACAGATTTCCAATAATTCTTATTTTTCATATTATTTAATATTTTTCCAACCAGGACTTCACAATTCGACTTGCAATCGCAATTCGGCTTGGGTGAGATGGCTTCAACGATGGGATGCAGAAAGTCAAAGCTCACGAATGGTTTGGTCGACTTCTCGAGAGGCGGGCTGTAATTGCGAGGGCAAGTACGAGGAAGCCTCCCTTCTAAAGCTTCCCATGGGGCCTTAACACATTGGGATTGCGTCTCTGTGTGGACGCAAAGTCGAGAGAGTCAACGACTGTGATCACGCCATGCATTCCCACCCACGAGACCATATCTCTCGTGTGGGGCTGAAGAACCTCGGCTATATAAGATTATTCACAGTCGTCTGGTGCTTTCACTTTCGAACTTTGCTCATCGGGGGCGCTGTCGTTGCTGCGTGATTGGTCCGAGAGAGAAGATGATGAAGAAGAGGTCTGAGAGAAAGTGGGCGGCGATAGCGGTGGCGGCATATCTGCTCGTCATCGTGGATCTGTTGCCTTCACCAACTATTGCCTCTTTGCTTCCTGATGTCCCTGGTGATACATCATCTGACCATGATTCTTCTTCCTCTCTGTCTTGTTTTCCTTAAATAGATAATGAGCATGGGATTCTTTCTCCAGCTCGATTGTCTCGCTCTAGGCTCTCTCTAAATTGTGTAATGAAGGTGGAAGCGGAGAAGGCGAGACCGGATCCCCGAGAAAAGCACTAGGTGGTGGTGGGTTCAAACTCAAGGGGGCAATCAGTCTTGATTCCGACGTTGATTTTGGGAAGCACAAGAAGCGGGAAGCGGTGGAGTTGCGGAGCCTGAGGGGGACTTCCGTCGTGCCTCCGCCCTCGCCGCTTCGCAATCAACAAACCTCCTGGGGGTCTCATGCACCTCCTTCTCTCCTCATCTGATGACTTGACATCCATGTCAACCGTGTAATTTCCCTTTCTTTGCTGATGCCCGAGTCATTATCAATGCTTGTCGATCCCTCCAAGGTGTATTGCGTTCCACCACTTCAATCTTTGAGAGATGCCCATCCAATCGATAGGCTCACCTCATTCATGAGCCCAAAAGCAAACATACGTCCCAGCTCGCAAGATCGTAAAAAGAAATAAATAGACTCTTATTGAATTTTGAGGATGAACCTACTAATTTAATTCATGAAAGAGGAATAGTTATTTAATCCCTTTTGATGCAGCAAAGTGATCTGAAAATGTCCCATTAGGTTAGCATTTTGTTATAAGTTTTTCCCCAACTTTTACATCATGTGCCAAGCTAGCTGCTGCCAAGTTCAGTAAGAAGATGCATTAAGCAATATCCACGTCGAGTTCAAGACATAACTCGTCTCAAAAGCTCCTCTTTTTTGGTACTATATGTTAACATCCCTTCAAGCTCGATGCTCATTCATCTCCAAGAGGAAAATTAAATTTACGGCTGTCCACTTTCATAATTTCATCATCGCGTAGTTAAAGAAAGATAATTTAAATCAACATGACCGACATCATCCTTGACGTGGCAATGTCAATCAATGAAGTTCTAGAAAATGTAATATCATGTTATACAGAAATGAAATCGCTATTTCTGATATAAAAAATAGCCACATTTTTGGATTTACAGCCACGTGTCTCCAAAACTAAGGGTGATTGCTCTATACATAATGGTATTTTCTTTGTACTTCTTATTGAGTAAAATCAAGATATCATTGGATTTTGTGTAAGACTTAAATACATAACCTAACCTAGCACTAGTCCTTTGAGTGAATTTCACCCGATAACAAAGTGTGTTCGATTGATTGTATTTGTAAATTAAGAAAAAAAAAGGGGGTAAATTCAAGAGATTCGCCATGTTAATAAGTTTGCGAGGGATATAGCAATGGCATTAAGGGTAAGCCTTTTGAGAAAATCACATGTGAATGAGGCAGCACGGTTAATCTCCCTAACTCCGAAGCAAGTAATGCATGTAACGATCACACCAAAAGGCAGTGACACTGTGACACGTGTTGTAACAAGCCGATCAAAAGTAAAGATGCATGACACATATAGGGCCAAGCCATGTGGTGTGAACGTCATACTTTTCCCTACCTCATGCTCAGATTCCATTTTAGAGCTAGAGCGATAGTTTAATTGTTGGTGGTGGGTTCAGCCCAAATCAAACATAATAGGTCTGGATCTTTGCATATGGGGGGTCCCGCTTCCATGTTCCAATTTTACGTAAAAACCTAAACCCCTTTCGAGTCAGTGGGCTCGTACTACTTATCACGGCCCATTTGGAGCAACGTTTTCTGATGTAATGGTATAATTTGGTCTACCAGAGGTGATTGGTTCCAAGGCCGAAACCCGGAACCAACCCTATAAGTCTCGATTTTGAAAATTTGGAATTGTGTATTGAATAGGATACCCACGGAACCAGTAGAGAACCGACTCGGTCCACTCGCCAGTTCTCGCTTCTGCACAAAAACTAGGTTAGAAATGTTATATGCTATTACTTCTACCTCATGTTAAGTAAACTCTTGTGAGTTGAGTGGTCAAGTTGCATACCTCATGTTTGAGGTCAGGTAGGAGTGACAACGGTTCCGGTCGTGTAGGGTTTCTTGATACTCGACTGAACCGAACCATATGGAAGTGCGTTTTTTTTATACCCGAACCAAGACCCAAAACGTCCGGGCTTTTGGGTTTCGTCCCTCTTTTTTAGGTGGGTTCTCAGTGGGCAAATGATTCAAATCGAAAATGAATTTTAATGGCCGAACAGCAACAATGGCATAAAATTTTTACAGCGTATGAGCTCACCAACAATGGCGCCCAGAAACAGACGGACAAAACCAGCCCAGCAGAGCCCCGAATTTTATTAATCAATTCCTATATGAAACTACTTTTGTACTTACAAAAGAATCCATTAATAAGTTCTCACAATCGCATTTAAATCCGAGAAAAGCCAAATTTTCACTTTTTTTTTTTTAATGTACAATTCCATCTCATCTACCAGTCAAAACTGAAAAACGGCGAAAAACAGAACCTTGCTTGTCGATTTTCTATGTATCTTGATTTGTCCTCGTCGTCCTCGACATACTCGACCCCCTCTCCATCGTCCTGGGAAAAGAAGTTCCCAAAGGCCGGGATTTTCTTGGCACTTTGAATCCTCTTGGTTGCCACTCTCTAGGACACGGATAAAACCGGTTTGACACTAGGTAACAATCCAAATTGACATGCGAACACTACTTTGATCCCATTTACCTAGATGCTACATAGGCTCTATATATATACACAAGGAGAATTATAGAAACAAATCATATACATATTACAATTATGTCGATCAATTCAGTTCTAAATCTTTTTTTTTTGGCCAATTGAGTAATTTAGTCCATTCGGTCAATTTTGACTGAAAATTACTGACATGGACGCCGATCATCCTACATGGCGCAGCCAACACTGAAATGTACAATTTTATATAATATTTTAATATTTTTTTGAATTATTTACTTATTTTATTTATTTCTTTCTTTTCTTATGCTTTCTTCTTTTTCTTCCCTTCCTTCTTTCTCTAGTTGATTGCCCTCGTCGGCCATTGGTGAGGTGGACCTCGCCATAGGGACAGGGAGGTTGACCTTGTTAGCCCTTGCCTTTAGTCGGTCGCCGAGGTCCGGCGACTGGCTGCAGGAAGAAGGAAGGGAAGAAAAAAAAAAGAGAAAGTAAAGAAAGTAATAAATAAAAAATTCGAAAAAATACCAACATACTATTAAAAATTGTCAACGTTAGCACTAGCCATGCCAAGTAGGACAGCCAGCGTCTATATCAGCGATTTCTTACCAAAATTGGCTAGAATGACTGAATTGGCACAAATGCAAAAGGTTTAGGATTCAATTGACAAAAAAAAAGGGTTTAAAACTGAATTGATACAATTATAATAAGTTTTTTTGGTAATTTTCCTTAAACACACATACATACATACGCACACTATAGTAGTAAAGTACATCAGAAGTGCCCAAAGTTGTGTACGGAGATCACTTTAGTTTCAAAAGTTTTCGCTGGCTCACTTAAGTGCCAAAATTGGAAAAAAAAAATTGCTTTAGTGCCACTGGCGAGATATTCTGACCAAAAAATTATATTAATTTTTTAATTAAAAAAAGTCCACATCACATTTTCTACTTCTTTTTTCCAATTTTTCCAATTTCTTTCTTCTTCTTTTTTTGGTCTTATTCTAATTTCTTATTATTTTCTAATTTCTTTTCTGAAAAAATAAGAATTTTTTTTTTTAAAAGTAGGGGGGATTGCAAGTGGTGAGGGCCGCCGAGCCCTAGCCAGTGGCCGACAACCCCCGTCGGCCTTCCCCTACCCTCGCAGGCCATTACTGACGATGGTGGGGTAGCGGCGACGAGGGCTTGCACAACCCTTGTCGCCTGCAATCCTCCCTAACTTTTTTTTATAAAAATTTCAGAAAAGAAATTAGAAAATTTGGAAAAAAGAAAAAGAAAATGTGATGTGGAAATTTTAGGCAAGCCACATCAACTTCAAATATTAATCAAAGATGGCCACGTAGGATTTTCAGTTGCCACGTCAGCTTCCTGCTGGAGTTGGCACTTAAGTGATTCGAAAAAAAAATTTGATACTAAAGTGATCTCCGTACACAACCTTTAACACTTCTAGCGTAATTTTCCCCACACTATAGAAATGACTAATTAATTTATGTTCGAATGAACCAAAAGATGTCCGATCCATATGATTCATCAGTCGGGGAAGCTGGTCGTTTTTCAGGGTGCGTTTGTTTTCAATTCTCTTCTAGAATTCAACTTCTTGCAAGAATTGATTCTGACAGAATTGATTTTGGAAGAGAATGATAAAAAAAAATTTGGAGTGTTACTAAACGCATTCTTATTCTACTTCTGCTTCTATCAAGTTACTAAACGGCGACCGGTAACCCATGGCGTCTGGCGATCGGCGGCGGTGGCCGGCGGTCGACGAGAGTGAGAAAGAAAGGAGAAGGAAAATGAGAAGTAAAAAAGTAAAGAAGTGAAAGAAGTGAAAATGAGAAATAATCACTTCTAGAGAATCATTTCTGGCTCTAGAGAATTACTTTTTTTACCAAACACTATTCTCTTTCAAAAGTAGAAAATTGTTCCAGAAGTAATTCTTTATCAAACGCATTTCTGCTCTATAATTACTTCTGAAACAGAATTAAAAATTCTATATGGTTATCAAACGCACCCTCAATGGCCACCATCACAGATCATCCACCGAGTTCGGTCATCAAAAGCTAAACTGATTTTTTGCACGCTTGTTTTTTTTTTTTTTAACATTAAGTTGGAGAAAGAGTTGACTTCAAATGACCTATGAGATTGTATTTTGATCAAATCAACAATATTTGTGCTTAGTTTAGTGATATGAAAGTTGATCGCCCATTATTCAATGGATTAAAACATTCCTTTTTGCCCGAATTCTCCACAAACTTCGATTTGATGGGATTATTGGGCTTTGTTTGGTAACGTTTCTATTTCTCTGTTTTTCTGTTCTTTTGTTCTTGAAAACAGATTTGAAACAGAAACCTGTTTAGTAAATTTTTATTCCCAAAAACTATTTCTGTTCCTGGGAACAGATTTGGAACAGAAATAAAAAGCAAAAAAAATTTGCTTTTTTATTCCAGAATCACTTTTGAGAAACAAGCTCACTTAAAAAAGAATCAACTTATTTCTTTTACTCTTACTCTATCTCACCACTCTTTCCACCGCTGCCTATGTGTCCACCGCCCGCCGCTGGCCACCTTCGTCGACCACCTTCGCCGGTCACCACCACCGCCCCCAGCCACCTCCGCCGCCCACCTCCGCCACCCACCGCCACCGCCATCGGCCACCTCTGCTGCCCATCGTTGTCGCCCACCTTTGCCACCCATCGCCATCACCCCCGCTCACTGCCATCGGCCACCTCCACCTCCAATAGAAATTTTATTCAATTATCAAACGCATTTGTGTTCTTTTTCTATTCCCGAAATATAAATTTTGTACAGTTATCAAACGCGTTCTATTACTCATAAACTATTCCCAAGAACAAAAATAGAAATAACTATTTCTGAACAAAAATTGTTCTCAGGAACAGGAACGTTACCAAACGCACCCTTGATGTCCCCAGACAATATAAACATAGATAAAGCGATAACAAAATTTATTAACGACTAAGCCAATGTTTACATAATTTTTACAAATAAAGATGACTGTATTGCACACCAAATATAGGCTTGCCATATGCAATCAAATTGGAAAAGAATTTAATAGGAGGTGAGGTACGGATTACGGAATCTCTTTAATGCGATTAGTTCCTACCAATGATGCTATGCTATGCAGATTCACGAACTATGCCTCTCAAAATACAACGCCTCGAACCCATTTGTATTAGCACCATAAGAACAGGACTTAGTCGAACTCTTCTCGGAACCGGCACACCTAGAGAACGACTAAATAGAAAACTCAAGAGTCCCCTAAGAGTCCTTAAGAGTTCTTTTTTGGAGTTCTAATGTTGAACTAAAAAGACACATCTATTTAAAGACATAAAAAGGGCTGCATGTGAGCTGAAGGGACACGTGTATTGAAGAGATATATGAACTGAAAAGACATGCCTCGATAATTGTTGTACCATTAGTCCATAATAATTACAACATTGTGTTATGAGTTGAAAAACGACATCCAAGATCTCCATAGAAAGAATTTAGAACACAATAATTGAGGAAAAAGAATTAACACACATGATTAGGAACCCATTGATCTTGATGCGGAATAGCGACAATCCCTCAAGTTCTTCTCCTTTATAACCCTCTTGATCACTGACTCAATGAAACTACCCCTCACGTCAGATAACTGTATATGTTCCTTATGTGAGGATATCTGTGCGTTAGAGTTAGAGGACGGGCTTGAGCACTATTTATAGAGTTTTCAGTTAGACCCTCTCATTAAGGGCCGGGCTCAACTGAGCCCACACAAGCCAGTCCCATATTAGACCGATTAAGAATATTTATATCTAACTTTATTATACCAATCCCATATAAAGGAAATTTACAATATCAATTAATGTAGTCCACATATTAGAAAAACTCTTACACAGTGTTCGTACTTGACGACGGATCTTATATTATAAACAATTTCAACGCATTCTACAAGCAACCCACTCAGCTTGTGTGGTCATCACGCGGAAGACGAACCCAATGATGGATTGCAGGAAATCAAGAGCCAACGACTGGGATCACCCCATAAATTCCACAAAGCCATCTCTCTTATTTATTCAAGTCGTCCAGTCCTTTCACTTTCGGACTTTGCCTATGATCCATTGCTCATCGACGACACGCTCGTGGTACGATCGCATTGCAATGTTGCATGGTCCGAGAGCGATGATGGGGAAGTAGGGCGTAGAGAGAAAATGGGTGGCGATAGCAGTGGCCGCATATCTGCTCGTCATGGTGGATCTATTGCCTTCAACTATTGCCTCTTTGCTTCCTGCTCAACATCTTCCTGATGCCCCTGGTATTACATATCACTATCATTCTTTATCTTCTTCTTCTTCTTCTTCTTCCTTATGGGGTAGAAAGTTCACCTTCGGTGTATAATAAACATAGAAATGTTTCTCCAGCTGAATAGACTCACTCTAGGCTTTCTCTAAATTGTGTAATCAAGGTGGAAGCGAAGAAGGCAAGACCGGATCCCCAAGAAAGGCACTAGGTGGTGGGTTCAAACTCAAGGGGGCAATCAGTCTTGATTCCCATGTTGATTTCGGGAAGAACAAGAAGCGGGAAGCTGTGGAGTCGCGGAGCCTGAGGGAGAGCCCCATCATGTCTCCACCTTTGCCACGAAACAATCATCGCCACAACCAGTTCCCAAAAAACGTTCCAGACCCTCCTGATTCATTCACTTAGACATCCTTATCGATTGTCTCATTTTCACTTCTTTGCCCATGAAATGTCTATGCCAACTCGTTATCAACGCTTGTCGATCTCTCTGAGGTATATTGTGTTCCACTACTTCCAGAAGTAAAAGGCTGGCCTTGAGAAGCCGATGACCAGTTGGCCCATAATAGATATATAACAGTTGCGCCTGGAGGTCAATCTTACTCTAGATGTTATTGATCTAAAGACTTTGTGAGAGTCGTATTTTTTTTTTTCGATTACTTGAGTGTGCCAATTTGATAAAAAAAACTTCAATCGGCTATTTGTATCGCTGGGAATCCGACTTGACAATGTTTTAATGTGGACCGTCCGATGCGGTTTGCGGCAAAGTAAAGTCATCAAAATTATTCCTAAACGACATGATCTATCGTATTGTTTGCCCCATCGGAGCAAAATTACTTTCCAAAAATTTGGAATGGAGAGCAAGGTAAGATGACACAGAGTGAGCGAGAGACCCAAGTTTCGGCAGTAAAGCAGTTATTATGAGGTTTCCCTCACGAAGTTTTTGTTGGGATTTTATCCCATAGAAAGTGAATGAGAAATGTGAATGGAAATAGTCCCACATGGG
>BCNH02000002.1:767776-790816 GCA_001662345.2 Metrosideros polymorpha var. glaberrima
GAACAAGAAGCGGGAAGCTGTGGAGTCGCGGAGCCTGAGGGAGAGCCCCATCGTGTCTCCACCGTCGCCGCTTTGGAGTCCTCGTATCCACCACGACTAGGACGTTCCAGCCCCTCCTGATTTGTTAACTTAGACATCCTTATCGACCGTCTCATTTTCCTTTCTTTGCCCATGAAATGTCTATGCCAACTCGTTATCAACGCTTGTTGATCTCTCTGAGGTATATTGTGTTCCACTACTTCCAGAAGTAAAAGGCTGGCCTTGCGAAGCCGATGACCAGTTGGCGCATAATAGATATATAACAGTTGCGCCTGGAGGTCAATCTTACTCTAGATGTTATTGATCTAAGGACTTTGCGAGAGTCATATTTTTTTTTCGATTACTTGAGTGTGCCAATTTAATAAAAAAAATCTATTACTTCAATCAGCTATTTATATCGCTGGGAATCCGACTTGACAATATTTTAATATGGACCGTCCGACGTGGCTTGCGGCAAAGTAAAGTCATCAAAATTATTCATAAAATGACACGATCCATCATATTGTTTACCCCGTCAGGGCAAAATTACTTTCCAAAAATTTGGAATGGAGAGCAAGGTAAGATGACACAGAGTGAGCGAGAGACCCAAGTTTTGGCAGTAAAGCAGTTATTATGAGGTTTCCCTCACGAAGTTTTCGCAATAAAGCAGACGAACTTCCTCTTGCGCTTTCCTGATTCTAATGCCAACGAAAACCTGTGTCGTTTTCCTTCTTTCTTTCTTCACTTTTGTTGGCCTTGGCCATCGCCTCATGTATCATCTCAGGAAGGTAGTTGTTAGCAAATCATGCTGAACAATTGCTGTACCTTGAAAATCGTGCAATTTGCATTGCTGATGAAGTTCTGGAATTCCAAGTTGCGAAAGTGCTGAGGTTTTTTGAAGACGAGCGAGGATCGCCATTGTTGCGGAGTGAGAAATAGAGAGAGAGAGAGAGAGTAAAGGAGAAGACAACGCAAGCGAGAATTAGTGTTTTCTCCGGCTAAACGAAGGTCGTTTTTTATGGGATATATCTTGAATCGAATCAGAAACGATCACACAGAGAATAAAAATTGACATACGAGTTTACCCAAGTTTATCCCAGAATAAGACTACGTCCTGCAAAGGGATTCAACTATGATATTTAAGTTTTTACAACCACACTCGCTCACATATGAGTATAATATATATAGGACTTAAAATTGACTCAAAGCCCAAGCCTATCCATATCCCTTTGATCCCACAACAAACGAAAAAAGAAAAAAACCAATGTTGTTTTGAAGGCGCTGCCCCCGAGCCCCGACATTCCGTGCGTAGGGGTCACATATCGTCAGTTCATACTTCGATTTCCCTAAGCTCACGTGGACGTGCCCGGTATGAGAAACAAGGGTCTCCGAAGTATTCGCCAACTTCAACAGTTTTAGCCACAAGTGTCACTCTATCTTGTCCTTTGTCCTATCCTTTGTCCATGTTGGACTTCACACACGCACACACATCTTAAAAGTGGCCACGTTCAATTTAATTCATTAAAAGAAGTCGCGTATGACAAATCCTTGGAATATGTCGACAGATGCATTGGAGTGATTGGTTTTTCCTTGGAATATGTCGACAGATGCATTGGAGTGATTGGTTTTTTTTAGTGATGTGGTGCTCAAGTGACAAAAAAAGGGAGATTATGACATTGAAATGAGCGCCTTATGAAAATTATGACATTTATGGTGTCATTCTCTCAAAAACGAAGTAAAAGGCTGGCCTTTGAGAAGTCGATGGCTCGTTGGCCCATAATAGATGCATAATAGTTGGGCTTGTAGGTCAATCTTACTCCAAATGATATTGATCTAACGACTTTGAGAGATATGCCAGTCCAATTATAGGCTCGCCATGATCTCTCCAAAAACAAACATTCATGAGCCCAAAAAGAAAACATATGAAGCAAACAACTGCAATATGTAAGAATGCCGAATTGATGTATAAAGTCATGCCGAATTGATATATAAAGTCAGAAATGATTGACGATCCCATAAATTAGGTTCATATAGGTAATAACAAGTCACCTATTGATCTAGTGATGCACTATTAAAAAATGTTGTCCCTCCTAAGGTGAGAATAGTGCAAGATTACAATGAAAAAGGGGCTAAGCTAAGCTCTTAATGAATTCCATAGCCATTATTGGTGGAGTATTAAAGTGCAGAATACACTTGATAAAATCACCTATATAAGTGTAAAGTGGGGCCGCTTACATGAGAATTTTGGCAAAAATTCTCTAAAGCACTTCAAACCAAGCACACGCATGGCCTATTAGTGCAAAACCGCGTTGAACAAAAAACCTTATGGGAGTGTAATGTGATTGGTGAAAATTATAATTCATAAAAAGAAATTCTTGGTTCATAGAAGTTTCAACTTTCATCAATAATTTTGTGAATTATATATCATTTTTTCTAGGGCCAGTTCATAACCTACCAAGTACTAGTTTCAATACAATACACTATAATAAACCAGCATTATCCTATTTCTTTTGCAAAACCTTTTAAAATACGTGGGGGGTTATTAGATATTTCAACAATTTTGAAATATTATAAAGTAATGGCTTTGAGAGAAATTATGACCGCCATAAAAGCTATCATTATTTTTAACGGCTTTTTAACGGTCATGTAACAACAATCCTTAAAAATACACAAAATTAAAAGAGAATATCTTTTCCTTCTCATATCTTTATTTCCTTGCTATGTTGTACACATAACGTTGTTCCTGTTCCTTTTATTATTTTGTGTGGAATAAAGAAGAAAGTCTGGTTTGTTGTATCTTGAAGGGATAGCCGCTAAAGCCTATTGCACCGAGTTTCATACTTTGAGGAGCAAAATTATCCTCAAGAACAGTGCTTGCACACCTCAGATAATTAATTTTATTTTCTTGTCTTTCTCAACAGATTTCCAGTAATTCTTATTTCTAATACTATCTAATATTTTTCCAACTTCACAGTTTGACTTGCAATCGCATTCGGCTTGGGTGGTCATCACGAGGGAGATGACTTCGACGATGGGATGGAGAAAGTCAAAGTCCACGAATGGTTTGGTCGACTTCTCGAGAGACAGGCTGTAACTGCGAGGGCAAGTACGAGGAAGCCTCCCTCCCAAAGCTTCACATGCGGCCTCAACCCATGGGGATTGCGTCTCTGTGTGGACGCAAAGTCGAGAGGTCAACTGATCACGCCATGCATTCCCACCCACAAGACCATATCTCTTGTGTGGGGCTGAAGAACCTCGGCTATAAAAGATTACTCAAAGTTGTCGTGGGCACGGTGGTTGCGTGATTGGTCCGAGAGCGAAGATGATGAAGAAGAGGTTCGAGAGAAAGTCGGTAGCAATAGCAGTGGCAGCATATCTGCTCGTCATGGCGGATCTATTGCCTTCACCAACGAATGCCTCTTTGCTTCCTGCTGAACAGCTTCCTGATGCCCCTTGTAATACATATCACTATCATTCTTCTTCTTCTTCTTCTTCTTCTTCTTCTTCTTCTATAATGAACATAGGAATCTTTCTCCAGCTGGATAGACTGACTCTAGGCTTTCTATATATTGTGTCGTCAAGGTGGAAGCGGAGAAGGCAATACCGGATCCCCAAGAACAGCACTTGGTGGTGGGTCCAAACTCAAGGGGGCAATTAGTCTTGATTCCTACGTTGATTTTGGGAAGAACGAGAAGAGGAAGGCAGTGGAGTCGCGGAGCCTGAGGGCGAGCCCCATAGTGTCTCCGCCCTCGCCGAGTCGCAATTCTTTCCACAGCCAAGTCGTTCCGATTCCGGCCCCTCCTCCTCATCTAATAACTTAGGCATCCATATCGACTGTATCATTTTCCTTTCTTTGCCCACGAAATATCCATGCCAAGCCATTATTAACGCTTGTGGATCTCTCTTAGGCATATTGTGTTCCACTACTTCCAGAAATAAAAGGCTAGCCTTGAGATAAGGGTTGATCTCTCTTAGGCATATTGTGTTCCACTACTTAGTTGGGATAACTGTCTAAAAGTTCTAAGCCTATTGTACGTAAGGGTGAGCACCAAGGACCGGACCAAACCGGCCGGTCCGGTCCTGATTTGGTTCGGTCCTTGAGAATATCGGTCTAGTTCTTGGTTCCAGGCTTCAAGGGAGTTAGGACCGAACAGCCCATACCGGTCAATATATATATTATTTCTCACGTCCCTCCTATCCCATCTATCTTTCTCTCCTCCTTTAATTCCCACTCCCCCCTCCTGTCCCATCTCTCTCTCCATTAACTCACGCTACGCCCCCCCCCCCCTCTCTCTCTCTCTGAAAATCCGACGAAGGAGATGGTGGAGTTCATGGCCAGCTCTACCCTCTAGCCGACGCTGGCGAAGAACGAAGACACAAGAGGACATCGGCTAGAAACCCTACATCCATCAATTAGCGGAAAGAAGAGGGAGCAAAGAGATCCTCCAACGATGTCGATGTCGATGTCGATGTCGAAGAGCTCGAAGATGCTCCAGTACATCAACTATCGGATGCGCATCACCATCCAGGACAGTCACCAGCTCGTCGGCAAGTTCATGGCCTTCGACCGCCACATGAACCTAGTCCTCAGCGACTGTGAGGGGTTTCGCAAGCTACCCCGACCAAGGGCTCCAAGTTCAACGCCGATCATGAGGACCACTGCACCGTCAGCCTCATCCTCCTCCGTGGTGAGGAGGTCATCTCCATGACCGTCGAGGGCCCCCCAACCCTCGACAAGTCCCGTGCCAAGTCCACCTCCGCCTTATCTAGCCTTGGCATGGCTGCGCCGCCAGTCTTCCCTCGTCCCATCTCTCTCTCTCTCTCTCTCTCTCTCTCTGAAAATCCTTGTTCACCGATTCCACTAGAATCAGACCGGTCCCTGATTTCGAAAATATTGGAACCAAGACCACCAGTCCAGTTCCCTGTTCCATACAGAGACCAGACCAACCTGGACTCTACACACCTCTAATTATACGACAATTAAATCAGTTTTAAACCTTTCAATTGTGCTAATTCAATCCTAAACCTTTTGACTATTTGTCAATTTAATTTTAAACAGTTTGATTTGTCAATTTAGTCCTAAGTCTTTTGAAAATTTACCAATTAAGTTCTAAACTTATTATTTAAATAATTGTTCAGAAGGACTACACTAACAAATCGTCAAAAAGTTCATAACCAAATTGGCATGATTGAAAAGTTTAGGACTAAATTGGCGAATTATCCAAAAGTTTATGATTGAATTGGCACAATTGAAAAGTTTAAGACTGAATTGGCTCCCGACAATAGGTTTAAAATTTTTTGGACAATTCTCCCCAGTTAGCTCATACTAGATGTATAACAGTTGGGCCTGTACGTCAATTTAACTCTAAACGATATTGATCTAAGGACATTGTGAGAGAGTCATAACTTTTTTTTCGATTACTTAAGTGCCACATTGGTAAAAAAATCTATCAATTCAATCGGCAATTTGTATGGCTAGAAAATCTAACGTGACAATATTTTAATATAAATCGTCCGACGTGACTCACCGATAAAGAGAAGTTAGCAATATTATTCCTAAATGACATCGTCTATCACATTGTTTGTCCCATTGGGGAAAATTGCTTATGTTTAGAGAGAGAGAGAGAATCGGTTTCTGTAAATGAAATGACGTCGTTTTCGTCACAAGTGCCACGTCGTCTTATCCTTTGTCCACGTTGGACATCAAATTTCTTTACAAAAAAACCGCATTAGACTTAAAATTTAATTAAAAAGAGTCACATAGAACGAATCGCTGGAATATGTTGGTAGATACACTAAAGTAATCAATTTTTGATAGATGTGGTGCTCAAGTAATCGAAAAAAAGTTATTTTACTGAAGTGACCACCATACGAAAATTATGGCACTTGTGGTGTCTTTTTCCTAAAAATGAAGTAAAAGCTAACTTTTGAGAAGCCGATGACCCGTTGGCCCATAATATATGCATAACAGTTGGGCCTGTAGGTCAATCTTACTCCTAATGATATTGTTCTAATGACTTTGAGAGAGGCCCCTCCAATCTATAGGCTTGCCGGAATATCTCCAAAAGCAAACATTCACGAGCCCAAGAAGAAAACATAAAGACCAGCTCGCAAGATCGTGAAGAAAACAACTGCGATCTGCAAGAAAACCGAATCGGTATATAAAGGAAGAATTTTGAATCTCGTTTAATGTAGCAAATTCTGAAAATGTACCTTGGGGTTGGCTGCTTGTCATCAGTTTTACCCAACTTGCACATCAAGTGCCAAGCAAAGCTGCTACCAAGCTTGAGTAACTAGAGGCATTAAGCAATGTGCATGGCCTGCTAAGCAATCAGCTTGTGAGTCGAACAATTTGACTCTGTAACGAAAATGAATTTCGGCTCATTGCGACCCGGAAAAGTCTCATTAAAGATCTCCACATGACGCCGTAAATCGTCAGATTTGATATTAAGATTAGCCGCCCTTGTTAGCAATTTGTGGCAATAAAATAGGCTGACGAAGTCTCATTTTGCCCATTAACTTCCATGAACATCAAGACACGGCTAGCTTCCACACTGCTAAAAGACAGCAATGAAGACACAGATGGTCAAATCTTTTATGTTAACACATATATCGTCATCGCAAAAACCGTGTACATGAAAGAGATGTTTATGGAACGGAGCGCTCGCCACTACCTCAGATTGTTCTGAGTAATATAGAGAAATGATGCTAGGACCTAGCAGAACTTAAACTGAAGGGCGTGTCCCTTTCTTCAGTACTTTCTTTAAACGCATGTAGCAGTTTGTTCTATTGCTAAGAGAGAACATGCAACTGTCACATAAAGATTTAATAAGATCAGAAACATACTGACCTGGTGGAAAAGACAAGGGTCCGGTTAAAGGAGCAGCCGAAGATTATTTCACCTATATTTCAACAGGTTTAAAAGGATTGGTCATAATTACAGTACCCTGTGTTCTCGTCACTCATCATCAAAGCAACAAGGTGCAAAGCAAAAGACAGCTCTAGGCTCACAGGCGCATTTTGTTTATCTGCCGATTGGTTCCTCATCAAAGAATGGCTCGTTTGATCAGCAAATTCTTCCTGTCTCTCGCCTCGCTGATTTTAAGCTCCAGAACTGCCCTCTCCCTAAGTATGTTCAGCAAGACAAGCGTTATGCAGCCTTTCCCATGTTCAGAAGAGCCGCAATCGTGCAATTCTTACTTGTACCATATCTCTAGAGGAATTCACGTAGAAGAAATAGCCTCCCTCTACTCGGTCAACGCGTCAGAAATCAAACCGATAAACCACGGCGCAAAGCAAGATTATCTGGTATCTGTGCCTTGCAGTTGTAGATACCTGAATGGCACCAACGGATACTCCTATGATACTTCTTACAGAGTACGATCAGACGATTCATTTGCCAGAGTCAACAATGAGTTGTACAGTGGACAAGCTTATAATGTCACTGGTGAGGACGTATTTAATGCTGGAAATACGGTAACTATGCATCTCTTGTGTGGTTGTGTGGAAGAAGGATCTCAAGCAATCGTGACTTACACGGTTCAGGAGCACGACACTCTATCACAGATTGCACATCTTCTGTCCTCAAATTTGAGTGAGGTCGAGAAACTTAATCCGAAGTTGATTCAGGATCCGGGTTATATAGATGTTGGGTGGGTGCTGTATATACCTATGGAAACTAGAGCAACTCAAGGTCACAAGCAACGTAAGCTGATCTCTCTCTTTATGTTTAAGGGTGATCTTCTGTTATCATTTTAAGATGGCAAGGCCTAAAATTTTCATTTACAGAGTGAACAATTGAAGGTATTTTAAGACCGAAATAAAGCAGGATCAAGTCAAGAACATTATACAGTAGACATCTATGGAATCATGAGTGCTGTAAACATTTTTTTCTTTCAAAGATCTTACATCCACTTACAGGGTGTTATCATGTGTTAGGGAAAATGAAGAAGTGGATTGAGATAGCGGTGATCCTGTCAGTGGTAACTATAGCGTCGATGAGCATACTGATTTTGTTATATCAATGGAGAAACAGAAGGGACAAAGGTGGACAAGTAGATCCTGAGGCGACAGCTAAGAGTTCAGATGCCAAGAGGACTACCCCACTGAAACAACTCTTCCACAAAAAGGACTTTGAAGGTCAGTTAGGTGACTGAAAAATTGGGAATTTCTCATGATGGCCTGAGTTCAAGTGAGATTTACTGGACATGATAACGCCCTAGAGATAAAATTTTGATTTCAATGGAAAAGGATGAGGCTCATATGCAAGCTGAAGAAATTGAAAGGCTTGTCTTTCCTCAAAGAGCCACTTTAAATTTTATTTCTCTGACAATTGAAGAGTTATACTTTCATGAGTTTATCTAAGGAAAGGTAAGTCAAGGCATGCATAGTATCTGATATACTTACATAAAGCTATTATTCTTGTCTCAGATGTGAAATTTGAATCAGATAAACCAGTTATGTACAGCTTGGAGGATATGTACGAGGCTACGAAAGACTTTGATGATGCTCGGAGAATTGGAGAGGGAGCGTATGGGAGTGTGTATTTTGGCTTATTAGGAGACCGGGTATGATACACACATGTTGGGGTTTTACTTTTTCTCCACCTTTTCTCTTCGAGCTCAATCTAGAACAATGATCTGCTTACCTATCCTAAGACCGAACATGTGTTATGTCAATTTCAGGAAGTTGCTGTTAAGAAGATGAAATCCAGCCGGTCGAAGGAGTTCTTTGCAGAGCTTAAAGTTTTGTGCAAAATACATCACATTAATGTGGTAAGCATCTACTGGCCAAAAAAAAATGTTTGGTAATGATTTAGATCTCTCATGAAAAATGGTGATCAAGAAAGAGCGAAGGTTCATGCTACTTTCTCACTGATCTCTCTAGCTCTGTAGGTGGAGCTTCTTGGATATTCAAGCAGTGACAACCATTTATACTTGGTATATGAGTATGTTCCATATGGCTCACTGAACGACCACCTTCACGATCCTTTGCTGAAAGGTTACAATAGTTATGATCTACCTCCTTTTTTCTGCTTGAAGGAAAAAAACTGTCAAAGGTACTCAATTGTTAGTTCTTGCAGGTCACCAACCTCTCTCCTGGACGGCAAGAGCAAATATAGCACTTGATGCGGCAAGAGGAATTGAGTACATCCATGATCATACCAAGGCGCGCTACGTGCATCGTGACATCAAGACAAGTAACATTTTACTCGACCAGGGGCTCAGAGCAAAGGTAATCAATAACTGGTTTAAGCAAACACTTCTTAGTGATGTGAGTTTGATGGAAGTTTCATATAAAGTTTCCTTCAAGGCTTTCTACCCTCGCCTTCAGCTACTAGGATAAATAACTCCTAGTCTGACATTGATTTAATAGCTAAAGGCTGTGTCGGCAGGTAGCTGATTTTGGACTGGCAAGACTAGTAGAACGATCAAATGAACAAGAAATATTTGCAACACGTGTCGTCGGCACACCTGGTTATATTCCTCCTGAGTAGGTGCTTTGCTCTTTCCTATGACGGGAAACAGAATAAACATGCTCACTGATGGTGCAAACTTTTTTGGACATCATGCATTTCATTTCAGATGTGACTTTGTAGCTTACTGCTTCCCTGCAGGTCCGTCCGCGAGCTGCAAATGACATCGAAAGGAGATGTTTATGCTTTCGGAGTGGTTTTAGCAGAAATAGTAACTGGTCAGCGTGCACTCGCTCGTGATGACAGGGACCCAAATAAGCTTAGGACCCTTGGATCAACTGTAAGTCAGCATTTTGTGATCTTAACTGGTTTTGTGTGCAGCTATCACGGGAGAGTGCAAGCTATATGCACTTTCCAATTTCGTACATGACATACGACATACCATCATTGAATCTCCCCATTACTGTAAACTGTAAGGACACAAAAAGCTATTAGCGCGTGAAATCAAACATAAGGCGCATATATCCTTAGTCAGAAACCGTTGCCATACAAGGAAACTATTTGCATGAAATTGTTGCTGACATCCCATCTCAGGATTCAGCGCTTACTTCACCTTTTTCCAGATGACAACGATTTTCGAAGGCCAACAACCCCAAAATGCTTTGGAAGCAATCATAGATTGTAACTTGAGAGGGAGTTACCCCTTTGAGGAGGTTTTTAAGGTCAGTGGAATTGCATCAGGATGCTTGATTTATTATGTTCCATATCCATGTGATGCGTTCTAAAGCGATTAACATGTCTACCATATCAGGACAGGTCCATCCATATGTACCGATTGCTCTGTTTCTTATAACACTGAGTAACATTTCTTCGATACGAAACTATTATGTGTGCACATTTTATCCATACAAAAAGCTTACAATTGATGAAG
This sequence comes from Metrosideros polymorpha var. glaberrima, assembly GCA_001662345.2. Taxonomy (NCBI): domain Eukaryota; kingdom Viridiplantae; phylum Streptophyta; class Magnoliopsida; order Myrtales; family Myrtaceae; genus Metrosideros; species Metrosideros polymorpha. The sequence goes on from BCNH02000002.1 coordinate 778,141, forward strand.
TAACAGGACCCGAACTGAAGATTCAAGGTGGGTTTGGTTCGACTTTGCAAATGCTGATCTCTCCAGCATTCTCAAAGCCAGAATTAGGCCAAAAACTGCTTACCAAATACTCCAGCATTTCCTCAAGGAGCTTTGGAGACTAAAGGCTCATTGGAAATGCTGAACCAAACCCAGCCTCAATCTAGTGTTCCCACCACCGAGCCCAAAGAAATGAATAATAAACTGATGCTCCCGCTATTTTTTGTGTTTGCCTCACAGATGGCGATTTTAGCCAGCCAATGTCTGAATGATGATGCTATCAACAGACCAGAAATGGAAGAAATTGTTCATGGACTATCCCACATTTTATCGTCCTCAATGGAGTGGGAAGCATCACTTGGAGGGAATGACCGAGTCTTCAGCGGGTTGATGAACGGAAGATGAACAAGAGCTCTCACGGCAACGGCCAGGAATCGGCTCTAAATGCCTTTGTCACCTCACGCTTGGTGCCCATTTCAGCGAGTCTCTTTGGTGTTCATCTTGACTTATCCAATTTGGAAACAAAGGGGATGCACTTATCCAGTTTGATCCTGGCACGAGTTATATTTTCTTCATCTGAAGTGGAAGGAAACTATGAGCGTTTACACACAGCTAGGCTTTCGTGAATTCCGTGGAGGTGAATGGTTACACCCGACCGGATTGTGAATATGTTATGCAGTCTCTTTTTTTCCCCCCTTTAATACTTGGCATGAAACTGCAAATTAGAACACATGACGTGACGCCGGACTAGTATAAGATTCAATGTGCCATGGTGATTTCCCTCGTTCTGCCACCCTTCGTCATCCACGTGAGGTTTTCTCGTGGTATTGCAGATACATAAGAATGTCACTCCTTTCAAATACATTACGCAACAATTCTCAAAACCAGCATGCTAGAGAATAGCAGATATGGATGAGAGGAGCTTAATGTAAAATATACACAAGTCAGAGAACACTTGACTGTGAATGGCCCAGTGATGCCACTATCCACAACATGCAGTTCATCCGTTCACTTGATTGAACCAAAGATGTTTCAGAAAGAAATAAGCTTACATGTACAATGGATTTGGTTACAGAGTAAAGAATCCTCGCCGTCTCCTCACAATACAGATGGATCTAGTGTACATAAGTGGTTGCCATACTCATGACTAGCACAGATGGATCACGGCATGGATAACATTGCATTCCTAGGATGGGTTTTAGGGATAAATCAGATAACATCACTGCCCTCTCGTACTTGGCACGAGTGGATCTAAATAAAGTGGGAAACAAATGGATAAGAATCCTAGCTGCAGACTTGGGGGGAGGAATTTGATGTACAAAAGATTTTGCTCCTACTAATAATTATGGATCTGTGATAACCTTTTCACGAAACAGCCAAAAGTTCTATCACGGTCCAACATGCTTACTCGGACATATGAAGGGCTAACCCCAAAATGCCTCCCGCTCCTCGTCCAGATGTTATGGCTTTTAAGAAAGCTTTCGCAGTCTTCTATACCGCCTTCACCTTTCAACCATGCAAAAGCTGCACAGGGGACATAAGATATCAAGCCACAAGAAAATGTACCAAGAATTCATTATAAATGGCACGGTGCCTCCCATTACAGCTTCAACATTCTACGTACCTGGTAGAGGCTCGAAGAGACACTGGAAAAAGTTGCAAAATCCCGGTTCAAATTCAGGTAGACTGAAGATTCCACTTTGTTTCACTGCCTCTCTCAGTAGCTTCCATCTCTCAGCCATGAGGTGGTGGCAATACCCAAAGAAGTTCTCTCTGGGTCTGGCTGCTGTTCCACAGCTGTCAGAAACAACTTTCAACATCTTTGCTGCCCGAAGCTGTGAATCCTTGGACACGCCTATGGTGCTGAGCTCTATGTATTTGACCATCTTCTTGGCAATTGATGGATCCTTGACAAGGGCCCAACTGCAAAATGTCGAAATGGGCATAATTAAAGACACAAAAAGGCCAGACATCTTGTTCAGTGTTCACCTACATGCATTTTCCACTTCCTCAGCTGTTGAAACTTTGGTAAATGGACCAAGATACAAACTATGGCAGCTCCAGGTAAATACTATGCTTTATGTGTTTAAAGTATGACCAAGAACCTCATGTGTAGAGTGAATAACTACTCCCCAATTGCAAAAGCAGCTTTTAGCAGAGAATTTTTCTGATAATTTGAGAATATGGAATTCCACTAACTGTCACACTAATGCCGTTATGTGCTGATTAAGTACTGTATAGCTGCAGTTGTTCTGGACCAAAGAGGAACTCGACATGATGATGCCGATGGTGAATAATCATGCCCAGTGTACGATAATGACTATATAAAAATTAATTTTGAAGTCGAACATAAATTCCCCCCTTGTGGTTTGGTGCATCATGAAGTGCTAGTGCCTTCCATCTAATGAAGCAAGAGGTTTTGAGTTTGATTCCACATCAAAGCAATTCCTTGAGGCCAACCCCAGGAACCCCAGGGCTGTGCGACTCTAATTACCAGTGTAGACAAGATGGGGGACTGCCACACTTGGGGGGAGAACTCTTGAGTTTACAACCAATTAAAAAAACAATTGAAGATATTGTTGCACATACTAATTATCTTACCCAATGCGCATCCCAGCATGGCCGGTTGATTTTGAGACAGTGAACAACATCAGCTCATAATCTGCAGCCGATGTTATGGGAGTATATTGTGGCCAGTAGTATGCAAGGTCATGCATCAATATTCCCCCACTTCGATTGACCACTGACTGCCTGACAAAGCCATCTGGATTATTCGGAGAAGTGACCAGCTCAATGTAGGGGCCTGTCTTGGTGAAGTTGCGTGCATCCCCACCCCATTTATACAGGCCTGACTTCAGGCAGTCAGTTGCGGCTGGGTATGACTGCAAGTATTGGCATTTGAATAGTAAGCAACACAGTATATTTCCAAAAGTATAATTGCATGCTATGAAAACTAACACACTTAAAGACTAAATTTTATGAACTTATGGGCCTTAATCAGAAATCTAGCTACTACAGCCAACAATAATGTCAAGAGCATCACTTTTACTATCACAATCACTCGTGTATCAAATAAAATCTACTCACATCACACAATAATTTTGCAAAGAATATATTGTACTTAGAAATGGCTTTAATTTCTATCTTTGGCTAAATGATTCTATATCATCAACTACTTATGTGACACTTACTGAGTAATATGGAGCCGCAGACACCACACTAAAGGGTTCAGATGCATCATTTGCTGTGAAAGCATATAAAGCAGCTTGAAACAGCTGTGAAGAACCCGTTCCAACCACAATGTGACGACCCTCTGTTATTGCATTACCAACCACTTTATGGAGCCGAGCAATCTCCTTGGCAAGCTCAGGCTCCAAAAACCAGCAGAGGTTCCCGGCATCTGAGAAGTAACTGGTGAACTGCCAGCCTGGTATCACCACTGTGGTTTTGTCACCCATTTCCCGCCAGTATCTCTCATACATTGTAGGATCACCGCTGCATGAACGTATGTCGAACTTAGAATCATGAGACCCGTGGCATGTGCTTTTATATAATATGTCCACAAAAAATGGCTCGCCTTTTTAACTTATGAGGACATAGAACAAAGACAACTAGAAGAGGAATGATGCAAGACAAAAAAGCTCCATGGCAAAGGCTATCAATTGGTGACAAGCAGTAAATTTATCAGTCCATAATTATTCGACCTCCTTGATATTTCTGCCTCCTAATTCCTATTATTTTGTCCATCAGACTAACAAAAGAAAAGATAGGCCTGACAATATTGGTCTTGTCCAGTTCAAAAAAATATTTCCTACGGTCAGGCAAGAAGGCCATGGTAATCCTAGTAAGATTTCCTCATATGAGCAAGTGTGAAGAATGGATGCAAAATTTGTATCCCACAGTGGCATCTGTATTCAAGTAAGATATATTTCAGGGCTTACATCATATATCAAACTAGCATACCTCATGGTGCATGAACGACATTTCAATTCTATATTAAAACAGTTTTATCCTATGTAGTCATGTGGCAAAAGTACTTGCTCCCGCACAAGCTTTCGCCATCTTACCAGCATACATTTTTCACATCCTCTAATTTCTTTTCAGAAGAGGATATGTTGGAGATAATCATCCAGTTATCTTTATCTTCTAAATATCAGTATGATTGATATGACACTCATTCCATGCTCAACACCGTGCTTATATCACTCGCTCAACGGCATGCATGGCGACCCTACAATATACTAAAAGACATGGCAACAAATGGGTGACAAAATCACAATCCCAGGCCCTAACTAGCAATTTCAGAATTATTTCTCTCTACTCAAAACATGGAGTGGAAGTCATTACTTGGAGTTAACAAGGAAATTTTCCTTGTCAATTCCAAGCAGGCAGAAATTAGATTACCAAGATCACTACCTTGTGTCTAAGTTTTCCTTCGCAGCTTTTCAAGGCACTTTATTTACTCTATACTCCATACCTATGTTATTTACCTGAATCCTATTATTGCAATATCTGCAACTCACAACACTACAGTATAAATTCATTTCGTTTTGGCTGTTTTCACATTCTTATTCATCTTTTTTGGGTCTTTTGAAGTGGCAGTCCTATCTGTACCATAATTTTTCGTACTCATAGCCATATTACCAACTCTGATTGATATGATTCCAAGAATTGTTTATATGACTCCGTGTCGATTTGCAACAAAAGAAACCGTTGTTGTGGTTTTGGACCCCATTTGTTGCCAACCTCTTTCGTTTTTTATAGGATCAGCGCTGCACTCAATTTCAATTTTATCAACATAATTCTGTGTAAAAGCCATAAATTGAATGACCTTATACAACATCCTAAGCACATACTTTATAAGGATATTGTTACACATGTTAAGCAACTAAAAGAGGAAAGTTTACAGTTCCCAGCGCAGACTTTTCTCCTAATACTTGCAATTTGTGCTTTGAGAATCGAATATTGTCTAGAAAAGAATAGTTTAGGCTTACTGGTCAAGATTGATCACATTTCTCCCGTCATCTGCATCTCCCCCATTTACAGCCAATGCTGAAGGTGTTGGGTGCATGTTTTGAATGGAACTGGCTTCAATTTGGGACTCTTCAGCGATCTGAGCATCTTTTGGCTTCTCCATGGAAATTCCGCCTACTTTCTCTCTTATATTCTTTCTTTGTCGAATAATTTTGAACACTAAGCTCACATTAAGTGCAATCGAAAGCACTAACATGTGTCTTGGTGAAAACAAAGACTGAAGATTTGCCATTTCACTCAAGAAACGAGATCTAAAACCAAGAATATGGAAATGAGGGTATTACTAATTGATATAAGCAGAAAATGCAGTATCAAGTAGTCAAAGACAAGGAAACGAAGTAAAAAAGAAACAATAAAAAGATGCTGGGAAAAAGAAAAAGGTTTATGGATGCAATCTTCATCGAAGTATTCAAAAATTTATGAAGGCTGGCAGTTCTTAGGCTGATTGATGACAGTGGGTACTGGCAAAGAATAAAAGAAAAGGTTAATGGATGCAATCTTATCAGATGAAGCAAGGAGCAAGGGCATACGATTCACAGTCCGTCTTTAGAAGTTCAAAGGAGTCAAAAAGCTTTATGCTTATAAAGTGATTCTACATCAACATTTCCAAACATGCTGGGATATAAATACGCACCCAAAAACTAGTTTGGTACTCAACAACTTGATAAATACGGCCAGCGATTAGCAAAAATACATTCTCGAGGTGAGGCACTTTGATTTAGCAAAGCTCTATTATGGGACCGAGCCCCATGCACTTAAATGTTGAGCCAAGGATGCTCCGCTTCCGCCTTTTCCATAAAACCAGTAAAGTGAGCTCCAGATGAGATAGCCCCTCGGCAATGACTTGACCATAGACAAAAAACTCAGGAGTAATGTCGACAAAAGGTCTTGGCACTTCATGTATGGAGAGAGGTGGGACTTATCATACGACTGAAGAGGAGTAGAACAGATTTGGAAAGAACAGGCCACGTATCTAAAAATTGTGCCATCTTGTACTTACACTGAACTTGTGCATCTTCGTTGGTTATGAGGGCCATAAAACGAGGTACCACCAGTACAGTGCAACTTTAAAATTAGAGCATACATTCATACCGTATGATAGAAAAATCTATTGTAGAACTAGGAACCAGGACCTTAACCGCATGATGACAGATGACTCATCTGAAAGTTCACAAAAACTTCCATCAACCAAACAGGGAATCAATAATCAAGCTACTCAAGCCAGCTTATTTGTCACAAATAGTGCAATTGAGGGAGTGAAGGAGAGACGGCAACGAGATTATCCATATTTGGTACCAAAAGCTAACTATTGTGCAAATATTATTCTTGATTGCCAAAGTGAGTCCATTTTCTAACACTAAAAACTTCTGCAGATACCGTTTAGTCACTTAACATCGTCTGAGAGCTCGGGTACAAATTTAACTCCCAAAAATTTCTCCTTTTGTTTAATTGGCACGTTTCTTCTATCACCATGCTGCTAGCTCTCCAAATTGTTTGGTCGATGTGTTACCCTTCACATCAAAGCATTAGAAAAACTACTCCGTCTCTCGACAATTTGAACTTTGTGAGAAAATTGTTCAAGAACGGTGCGTATGCAGAAGCTTTTCCATAAAGGGGCACCTAAAAGAACCCACACACGCAAGGCAACTCATCCACACCCAGTCGTCGTCATGCTTTAGTCATATCAGTACCAGCGTCCGAGCTAAGCAAATCTCCATCGCTACAAAATTCCTTCTTACCACCAACCGACCGACTATGAAAACGACACGAGAAGAGACAAAAACACCACCAGCAGTCACTCGCTCCACCATCCTTGCATGCAGCGTTCCACCGCCGCAAAAAGCAAATGCAAAAGCAAAAGCGCTCGCTTGCCGAAGTAAAACACCTCGACAGACCAACAGAGAAAAAAAAAAAAAAAACAAGAAAGAAACCACACACACACACGAGCCGTCGATTCGAACGAGAAGCACTCACCTCGCAGCGCACGCGAGAGCAGAGATACCCTTCAGGCCGAGAAGGAAATGCGCGACGAGAAGCGCTACGACGCCGAGCGAAGCTGTTCGCTCATGGAGAGCTCACGAGGAGGAAGAGAGGGAAGGGGAGAGCTCGGCTCGGCTCGGCTGAGGAGCAGAGGAAGTGGGTGGGCGGGGGGAGGGGCATGCAACGGAAGCAGCCATTGTTGTACGGTCGCGGAGATCAAAGGTGGTCATGGGGAAGAAGAAGAAAGTTTCTACCCTTTTGGAATTGGCGCTAAAAAAGCCGAGATCTTTCGTCTTCCCTCTCTTCTCTCTCTCTCTCGCTTTCGAAGCAATTGAAGGAAATATTTATTGTGAGTCGCTGCCACTCTCCGCTAGTGGGTTTCCATCGCTTTTCACTCTCTCCCCTCCTTTTTCTTTTTTCCTTTTTCCCCTTTTTTTTTGGCATTTTATGTAAAACTTAATTTTGCCGAAAACTTCGAATTTTTCGTACGATGCTCAATTTAGTACCACAATCTTTCAATAGCTCATTTGAAGTTACTTTATTTTTTTTAATTCCATTCATTTATTCTAATGATAGCGTCGTTCCAACATCGACCTTTTCTTTTTGCATATTATCATGTCGGCTTTTCCGACGAATAGCCAATCGTCATGACTCAAAGTAGATAAAATATGAAAATTAAGAAATCTCGTTCACCCAAGAAAATCAATGCTGAGGATGCAAGAACAAAGAAGTTATATGATGAAGAGGATTGTCTTAATGAAGATTTTTTTATAAGTAAATATCTTGAAAAATCAAAATCTTTCTCGTTGAATATTCTTGGTGATAAGTATATTCTAAAATGATCGTCAACACAATCCACGTGCATTAGGGCGGTCACCAACATTTAGATATTGGAGCATTGAAATAGTGGGGGTTCCTCGGTCTTCAAATGCTAATCGAGGCGTGCCACGAATGATTAGCATCTCCTCGCTTTGATTTCGACTAATGAAGTGAAAGTCAGACAGGGCTTTCGTATACATGCCACAAACTTACTAAATTTGATTAGATTAATGGGTTGACTTAGTGAGTGCAGAAAAACAGGGACCGGGCATTAATGATTACTTTTCTGGCAACTAAACTAAGATTAGCTGCCTTAATTAACCATTATTAGTGCATGAGAGCACAATGTGCCCAAATGTTGACTAAACCCCTAATTTCTCCTTACTTGGACCCCACCTTGACCTAAGTCCCATTCCATAAGTTTCCACCTTGTGGAGGGTCCACGTGACAGTCACGTGTCATTGGGGGGGGGGGGGGGNGGGTTTGTGAATAAAAGAGATGTTGGAAATTCCAATTGTCCCATACAAAGGATGGTGACTAGACAATACCTCAATCAGAGTGTGGTGTGACTGGTCCACAAAATCTGCACTCTGAAAAAGGCTGAGCTAAGGCCACTACCACATTCCGGGACCATCATTGACAGTTCAGTCATCATCATCTCCACTACCGAAAAAAACAAAAACATTCTAAACCAACATCATGGTCAACTACATAAGTTCACTCCCATTCGGATACTTCTTCGGCGGGTTGAGCTGAATCCAACTCGACTCAACTCGTCCAAAAGTTGAAGACCCGGTGCTCAAATCAAGCTCGATCGTTTTCACTGCTCGATCTAGCTCTCAATTTGGTGATAAACTTTTTTTTCGTAAGTGAACTTGACTGTCATACTCAATCGACAGAAATATACCTATTAGATCTTCGAATTTGAGTCGGATCTAAGTATGTGTATTATGTAGAGGCTTCGAGTAATGTAAGCTTTGCTTGATAGGAGTCCCCAAAAGGGCAGCTGCAGTTAAGGCGGGTTGACGTCGTGGCTGTCGTCGAGCTAGAATGGTCCTTGTGTATGGAAGTCTAGGCATAAAGAGTCATGGTGGCATGTGTTGAAATCCACATCCCAATAATGAACATGGTCCTTTCTCAGTTATCATCAGTACAAGTTGCGGGCAATAGTGAAAATGGTGGATCTTTAAACGTCAACAGAGGGTCCCCTACTAGGCCAAAAGTCACATGATTTGTGGCCCATGAAGTCAAGAGTTTCAGCTTGAGCAGTCGAGAGTCTAAAGTCTGCTCCTCCTAAGAGGGGATCTTCATGCTGGAAGAAGGCACATGGAGCACGTTTTGCTGTCAAAGAATGCCGGGACATTCATTTCAACCCACGAAATGAAACACTGCCAAGAGAACATCATCATCTGCAATGTGCTCTTTCCATTTGACAAGGTCGTCTGTTGGTGAGCTAAAGCTTCTGTTTTGACCTGTGATTTCCACCCAACTATCATTTCACCATGTTTTTCCATCCTTCCTCATCTAGGAATCTTCTCTTCTTCTTTTTTCTTTTTGGCCAGGAAAAGGGAGGGGACATTATGGACAGTAAAAGGACCCCATCAATTGCAAAACGATATTTAGGTTGGAGATTGATGCGAGAGTGGATCAAGGCCCTCTGAAGTCAAATGAGTACTCAATCATGGAAGAACCAGGCATGATTGGAGGCCATTGTGTCTGCTAATCCAATAGCCAAACTCGAGATTCAACAGTGCACAAATCAATCTTGCAGGCCTTTTGGCCTCTCTCTGATGCAAACCCCCATCATCTCTCCACAGCCCCCTCTCACTCCAACTCTCTCCAAACTCTCTTCCTTTGTCAAACTCCAAATGACAAATAGGTCCACCAATGTCGAACATGTCCACCAACCTAATGGGTGCAGATCGACAGATTTTCTTTGAGAGGCAGGCACGCTCACAGCAAAAACTGTCAGGAGCTCATAATCGAATGGCTGGAGCACAATGTTCTAGCTTCCCTAAGGGCTTCAGGAGCTCCAGCCTCTTCTGTTGGAACAAGAACACTGCTAGAAACATCCGCATCAATGCTCGTGTTCTCTAGAGGCGCATGTGTGAGAATGATAAGCAAAAAGTCCTGAATGGAATTCTGAATATGGGGTAGATCCGTCGATAAAATTTAACTAATGTTTTTGAATGAACAGAGGTCTTATTAGATATGTTAATGAGTTTCGACTTAGAATCTCTCTACATTTGCCTCAATGACATGTTGGAAAAAAGCATGCGTATACTTATCTATGCAAACTATATGTCGGACTCAAGACTTTCCAAAGATGAAAACTAGAAGCATAATCGCGCACAGCTTGTACGGCGACAAGCTAAGCTAGCTTATTTTTTGGGTGAAGCTGCCGCTATGAAGCTCTTGACTGACCAGTTGAAAGGTTATATGAAATATAGGACCTTCACATTTCAACCAAGTTTTTCATCCAGCTTACTTCTGTTCCTAAGGGGCCCAGAATTTCTTCACCTTCATTGATTACATAAACCGATTAGGTAAAGAAAGTTAGGGGACTAGAAAAGCACTCGGGAGTCAAAATGAGTACTCAATCACAGTCAATTTGGAAGAACCAGGCCATGGGACTTGAATGGAGACCATCATGTCTGGTCCATAACCAAACTTCACATCCACACCATCCATCTTGCAAGCCTTTGGCCTTTCTGATGCAAACACCCTCATCTCTCCGCACCCTCGCACCCCAACTCTCACCAAGCTCTCTTCTTTGTAAAACTCCAATGACTGAACAGCCCCACCAGTGTTCAACATGTCCACCAACCCAATGGGAGCAAACTGGACCGGTTTTGTTGGGAGGACGGTCACCAGAGAGACCGTAAGTAGCTCATAGTCGAATGGCTGGAGAGTAAACTCTAGCTTCCCCGAGGGCCTTAGGAGCACAAGCCTCTTTTGCTGGAACAAGATCACGGCGAAGACATCCACGTCTTTGACAGACATTGGCGGATTCGCATTCTTCCATTCTACATCCTCGGGATTTGCGGTGCAAGTTATCTTCTTTAAGAACTCGGAGTGAGGCTTATTGGTCCGTGCTCGGTGGCACCATCCCCCTCCTTGACAGTTGAAGAGTCCTACAACACCTGATACTATTCACAGCAAAAGAGAATTCCATTCAGTTTGGTCGAAACACTATACGCAAATTCATCATTATCTCATCTGGTACAAACAGGACAAGATTTGGGGATCGCTACACAACTTGCTTTGTTAACCTTCCAAACCTTGAGCATGGTCTTCCCATTGTGCACCGGGTCATCGAAGAGGCGGTCTCGGGTTGGAAGCGCATGGTACTGGCATCTCAAGATGGACCCATCAGGCAAAACCAGGCTTCTCAGCAACTTGAAGTTGTGTTGTCCCACATGATCACTCACGTATACAGGTCCTCTAGAGATGGCCCGAGAAGCGGCATGGAAATTGGCGCAAGGGTGATTGGATTGGAACATGTCCCAGTCAGGGTGCATGAAGTTCCCTATCCACACGCTATTGTAGGCACAATGCACCATATGGCACCCTTGGAGCCAAAAGGATGCCATCAGATTGCCAGATGAGTCGGCGCACCAGAAATCGTCGCCTGTGTTAAACTAACAACTTACTGAAATTAATCGCAGAACAGAGAAATATCAGAAACTTTGAATTGAAACCCCTCTGAAATTTTCCACCGCAAGGATATTCAGAACCTGGTTGAGTTCAACGTGAGCAACGTACCAACACGTCCGAGAGAGATGGTCTCTGTCCCCAAGAACATGAAGTCATTGCAATGCTCCATGCTCGCAATGACGCCATTCCCTTTGAAATTCTTCCTCACAGAAGCGGTCAGCGCTTTGTAATAAGCTTTCCCGAGCTCCACCCGACCACCAAAATCCTCGGCTAACATCTCAAGTAACTGCACACACGGATAATCCTCTTGTTTAGTGCTTATATACGTCCATGAAGAATCGGTCACATGAATTCACAATGCAAGTTGATGCTCATAACAGCTACAATTATAATGGAGAATACTCGCCTGAGTAACGACCACTACTAATAATCAATTCATATACCTCAATCTTTTCAGTATAAACGTTCGGCATTGTCCTTTTAGAGTCTCTAAAATGTCCTAGAACTGAAACAGACATGAAGTAGCAAAGGAATAGTGCCTTCGAAGTTCTAAACATTTCATATTCATAACCCCGAACGAAGGGAAAAACCAATTTGAATGCAATAAACTAATCAATTATATGAGTAAAGACGAAAGTAATACTCTTTAACATACATGAATCACATCAATCTTGACGCCATCTATCCCCGCCGATCGAAGGTACGAATGGAGTGCATTGTACATCTTGTGCACCGTCTCAGGCGGCACCAATCCAATCCTGTTATTCACAATCTTATCGACAGCCAAATCCTCCATCGTCATCTTCAAGCCCGGCAACAACACCGGAGTCACGACCTGTGATTTAGGCATACCCGGGCTGTCAGGTCAGACCCCACCCCAATTCCCGCACAACGCGTGCCACACATACACATGCTCTACAGTCCCAAACTCCTCCTTAAGGTCCCTAACAAAAGCACCCATGCCCTTCTCATGCAGCGCCTTAGGGCTCCGGTAGTCCCTAAACTTGTAATTTTCCTCGAACCTTATAAGCCTGCACAGCATCTGCTCGCCAGCAGCCGTCCTATTCATGTCTTCTCGATCTGTGATCGGGTCATCATCATGACAGATCGATTGCCAGCCGTCGTCTATGAGGACCAGGCCTGGCGGGCACCCCCCCCCCCCCCCCCC
>BCNH02000002.1:793172-806887 GCA_001662345.2 Metrosideros polymorpha var. glaberrima
AAAAGAAAAATATTAATTAAAAAAATCAAAAATTATTAAAAAAATATTATTTTGGCCGGCCGGTGGGCCATGTCAGCACCGGTCGGCGACTTAGGACTGAATTGGCACAAATGCAAAAGATTTAGGACTCAATTGGCAAAATTAAAAGATTCAGGACTGAATTGGCACAAATACAAAAGGTTTAGGACTGAATTGGCAAAATTAAAAGGTTTAAGACTGAATTGACAAAAGTGTAATAGGTTTATGACTTTTTTGACAATTTTGCTATACATTTCTTAACCCCTATTTGATGGATTGAGTTTTTATATGGAGGGATTATAAATAGGTCAGGATTTAGACCCAACTCTATGGGTCATAAATGAAATTAATATGAATGTTAAATGAATTTACAGCTTTGTTAGACCCAACTCACCTCAATGACTCTCTCTTCACTTTCTTGCCCTCACTCAATATTCCATTCTTTTACATTAATTCGGGTATGATTTTTTTTAAATTAGATTAAACATATAAATTTTTTAGTAATATAAATCAGATCAAGTATAAGTCACTAAATTTATATTGCATGAAAATGAATCCAAATAGGTTAAACGGTTCAATTCAAACCAAACCATTTTCGACCCGATCAACCCCTTGGTCTAGATTTCATGAAATGTATAGTTTCCAACCGTCAAGACCGACAACCGATTCGGATAAGGAGGTGTAGATCCCACATGGTCGTATCATACTCATCTCAAGCTGCAAAAACCGGCAATAGCCGATCGGTGCCATTTGGATCAAGGCATGTCCGAGTTGTCTCCTGCGTCCATCCAACCGATACTACCAGTGGTCCTATCTGCATCACTACTTGCGCTGTGAGTAGTAAAATTGTAGCTCCCAGGAGCAAAGGACTTCGTGACGTGGACGGACAGAGGGTGACGTGGCGGTCATCCTCGGTTGAGGTGCCTCGGCTTTGACAAATCACGCCTGCACTTTCCACTCATCCATCCACCGATCGCACCACCTGGACCTGGTCGAGACGCTCCACGTGGAGCTTTTGCATGGGCCTCTCTCCTGCATGCTCATTCCACCCCCTCTCAGTTGCTACGAACCCACTTACGTGACATGCGGCCAATTATACTTCCAAATTCTATTTGTGTTTTTAGAGCGCAAAATAAGGCATAATGATAAAAATAATCTAATGTACAAAAGGAAAAAAAATAAAAAAAACAAGACTGAGGATAAACCCTCCAAAGAAATAGGAAGGTCCTATCAATAAATTCATTTTTGATCAACTCTCTGCCATCATTGCTTCCTGTTTCCCCTCAATAGTAGAAACTCTATCGCTCATGGCATCAGGCATAGTTTTCTGCAGCTGCGACTGCTCCTTCTTTAGTCTTCTCAGCTCCTGATCCTTCTCTTCCAGCTTCTCTTGCAGGACGAGCACCTACAGTGAAGACAGCAAGGCTGTCAATCTCTCTCTACCTTGGCAAACAACGAGGCAGATCCTATGAACTATGCATAGAGAGAGAGAGAGAGACCATTTCATTTGACTTGTCAACGTCATTTGTGAGTCCTTCCATGTGTTGATACAGTCCTGCATGCAACAACCGCAGCGTACTTCCCAAGTTAGTAGCTGATATAAGAGCCTTGCAGGGACATGAAGAAAGAAACCATTGTACATCTAAATACGATTATGCACAGTCGACCTCAAACACCTTAATTTCCTTCAAAGTAAAGAGCAAAACTGTTCGTGCAAACGCCATCTCTCAGATCATTCAATATCCAAGAATCCAAAACAGAAAACAAAAGTTACAAGACTAAAAGGTAACAATGGCTCACGACATTAGACACGTAAAGTTCTCTTGAGCTAATAGCTACAAAAAGAGCTCTCCGAACTCGAAAGACAAGGATGAGTGCATAAGGAGTAAAATGCGTGTTCAGACCTTCGAATTGACTCCGCAGCTCTGCATTCTGCGACTTTTGTAGAGCCAGTTTCATCGATAATTCATGCATCTGCAAAAGCCGGATAACAGTGGACAAACAAGTAAACCAGCCAGAACATCTTATTCTCAAAATAGTTTGACAGAACCCGCACTCCTCGTAGCTTTTCACAGGCGAGTGATGTTTTTAACTATATTCGTAAGGCTATCAATAGTAATGGAATGGGGGTTATAAAAGCATACATATTAAGAAAACTTGCGCCTAAGGATCCTCTCTCTGTTTGTCACAACTCATGAATCTTCAACATGGTTGAAAAAGTACTCATATCACATCTAAGCTCAAATGCTCTGGTTGTTCCACAATGTGATATCACCAAGCAAATCCTTATCAAGACTCGATTATGTGATTCAGATTAGGGCAAGGTGCATACGAGCTTAAACAAGTTTTCTGAAAAACACTGAGCCTCAGAGTTTCCTCCAGGACCATTACTATAGACTTTGGCTCAGCGAGAAACTAGATTACTAAGTAATTCAAATTCGCAGGATATCAACATAAAGATACAGAACCTTTCCCTCAGCTGCTTGATTCCCAATCTCCTCATTTTCCTCTTGCAGGGTCCTGCATTTAGCCATGAGCATCTTACCCATCTTGCTCTGTGGAGTGAAACTAACAGCAGCAATATGATCCTGCAACTCCTTCACCTTCTTGTCCTTCTCCTCTACCAAGTTCTAGCATTAGAACAAACATTCAATGAATAGGTTTCTTTTCCAAGATCCGAATTATCCGAGTCACGTGGGGTCAAAACGGATATTCATATAGCATATGGGGGAATGCAGTAAAAGTAGGGCTAGGAAAGCAGAAAACCTTGATGCCTTGAAATCAGCAAGTCCGAGACCATGAAAACTGAGATTTGATAACAGCAATGCACGTAATTTCTTTTATTTTGACATATAAAAAAGAAAAGACAAGCAGCCATTGAGAACTTGCACACGAAATCATCAAGTTTACTTGTGGCTTTATAGAGGAGGTAGATCCAACTCTGAGGAAATCCTAAAACCAAGAAAACCAAATGCCAGGTAAAACTTTTAGGAGAGCCGGAAGAGTTTTAGCAAAGGTTTTAGCAGGAAACACATATACATTAAAAAAAAAAATAGCTGGACCCCTCTCCAATTATTGAAAAATTCTTGTCAAAGGACTTCAACAAATTTCTAAACAAAGTCTTTACTTTAGTCGACATTGCACCAAAAAAAAAGGATTCTTTTACTAAGAAAAATGATGAGAAGCGTCTTCAGGCAAATGTGCCAATGTAAACTCCCCAATGCAGGGTATATGATTTTTTTTGTGATGTGTACCTTCCCAATTACATACATAGCCAAGCTTTCTCAACAAGTGTCTTTTGCCCTAAGACACTCGTTAACAAGACGCTTTGACTAATACAATGTCCATATAGCAAAGACAATGAAAACCTAAGTTCAATATCCACTGAAAGTTTAATTCAAAAGTTCAACCACGGACCTTTAGACGGGTGAACTCTTCATGAATTGCCGGATCTAATAATAACCGCCTTGTCTGTCAACAAAACAAATATGAATAAGCCAAAATTAAGATGCCAACACCAGAGCGATAACTCGCACACAAATTAGTGGCTCAAAAGTTGTCCATTCCTAAGGATTACCCAACTGAAACAGACAAAGTAACCAAAAGTTGCTCCTTCCAAGCCATGAAGCAAATTAAATAAATCTTTTGCACAGCAACAGCCAGCCAATCCTAATTCATTTCAACCAAAATATAGGTCTCATCCCCATCATCACCCAGGAAATCCAAGGGAAAAACATACTTAGGTAATCTACCATGGCGTGTAAAAGCAAGAGGATTAACTGGCCAAGATATAACACCATGAAGATGCTAATAATCAAGTAGGATCATCAACTGAATCACTTAAATATCAAAACAGTGTTTAGAGTCTTGAGATTTCCCGTTCTAACCCAAGAATCATTTATCAAGCAGATTAACCAAATAGAGTAGCAGTAAAAAGCAGATAATTAAATATCTATTAGCTTCTGAATTAAGAGAACATGAAACTTATATAGTTCAGCCCAGCATTCAAAAAAATTCATCCGATATTCCTTCTCTTCATGTACAAAGATTTCTATAGAATGTGTACAAAAGTCAGCAGTAAATCAAAGCCAGGAGGATAACCACCTTTTGATATATCCACACAGTTGTTCTATTTAAAAAGGACAAAAAGTTGCAAACGTGGCACATAGCAGACTACTAAAAACATGCTGAAAGTCGTATACGGTCCTATAAACCGATCAGAAATGTATGGTTTGTCACTATAAACGAGCAGACTGTAAACGACCACAGGCCATTCATGTCAATACTTAAAAATGGAACACTTAAAATAAACGACTGCAAGCCATTCATGTCAAAACTCAAAAGGGCAATATTTAAAGCATTCTCTTCAAAAAGATAGACCTCATTCTCAGAAAAATCATATACAAGATACACAATTAAATGAGGTTTCACATGCATTCAGTTGTTACCATACAATAGAAACATATTTCAAGAAGCAAGATATATCCTGCTTTACCTGCATAGATGGTGGCTTGAGTTGTGCTTTTAAGTCTCGAACAGCAGACTGAAATAAAAGGGAAATCTTGAGTTGGACAACATGCAGCATAAATATTACATATGGGAAGCAATTTAAACAGCTACCAGGTGACGAACAAACATCAAAAGATCGCAGCTAACTGCTGTGAAGGCGGCCATTATATATAACCCCTAAAGTGATTATCATTCTCTTCTATCACAGCTATTCCTGCTTATTCTTCCTATTTCATTTGTGAAAAAATCTCTTCTTTTGTTGCCGAAAGTCTAGTACCTGTTGCTTTGCCATAAAGTACCTTAGCAGAAATTATAAGAAATATCTTTTGATAGATTAAAATTCTTACAACAGGATCCACACTCAGTACAACCAAGGAGGCAAAAGATAATTAAAATAATAGATCTTGGTAACTGGAGTACCAATGCAGTAAGAATCATATACATTTTGTTTTCAGCTCCTAGTCAATTAAGGGCCTATATAGTTGATGAGAATAAACATTTGTGTAAAACAAGGCAATATAGGATAAAACAGCACCACACGTACAAACTATTCTAACAATCTCCACAACCACAGTAAAAGATTCACCTTTAACTCAGCTATCTCCTGCTCCCGTTTTGCAAATGTTACTATGAAAGCAGCTTCCTTCTTCTTTGCCTTTTCCAGCTAATAAAGAAAAACAGAATCAATAAATAACAGAAAACTTTTGAGTGAGAAGTCGAACAAAGGGAAATAGAAACATACTGAGAACCAACCTGCTCTCTCAATCCCTCTTCTGAAGATCTAAGCGTCTGAAGACAGTTGATTATCATCTTGGGCTCTGCAAGGAAAAAGTCAGACTATCAGAATATATACAGGAATAAGTGTGAACTGACCCTCTCACGCTTGTGTCATACATCCAAATCCGAAGATTAGTACCCAAATTAACACAAAACTAACCAGGAGAAGTCCCAGAGGGTATGAAGGACTCATTTCGGAATGAAGAATGCCACTTCTCAATCTCAGATTTTGCAGCTTCAAGTTCTGTCTGGAAACCCAACGGTATCAACAATCCAAACAGTTTCAGATACAAACAAATAAACAAATACATAGGTCATATATTGAACTTCATGCAACATTCGCATTCTGCTAAGTAAGACCAGATCTCTACATCAAACATTAAGCCATAATGGGAACTTAAGATTCAAGAAATGCAGCATACGTCAGCCTGCAGGCAAATGAATTGTGTAATTCAATTTGAAAAAGAAAATGCCAAAACTCTTCTAAAATACCGTCACAACGACACAAACAAGTGCCTTCGAGCTATGAAAGAGGTCAAACAAGGAAACAGAGAGCATCTAAATTCTCATCAACCAAGATGATGCCTTGACGATGGGTATTATTCGCAAAAAATATGTCACACATGGAAGTGTAGCAAGTTTGAACATTGAGCAACTAACAATTGAGAACACAATCCTCAATTTATTTTAGCATCTCTAGCACGGCCCTCATCAATGTTAAAGCTTCACAATAAGCATGATTCTTACACAAAGAATTGCACCGCAAGCAATTAAACCAACAACTACACCTGCAGATGGTTAGAAAAAAGATGCAGCAAAGAATAAGATAATAAAGACCTGATGCAGAATACATACTTGGCATGTCGTAAGAGTTTCCTTGCAGTTCTGAAGACTGAAAAAAGAAAAAAGAAAATGTATGTGATTCTCACGCTGGATAGGTTGAGATTAGGTCGAGATACATGTTGGAAGCATGCCAAAAGTACAAAACCACAAAACAAAACAACAAAAATAAAGTGCTTGTTTACCTCTCACGAAGTGACAAGATCATTCCTGTAGCCGCACCAGGAGCATTCTCTTCTGCTTTTGTAATACCCTGTAACGAGAAAAAGAAATTAAACTTTTATGCAGAAAAATGACAATAAAAAAGAGGGGCACTTCGAAAATCGAAGGCCTGAGTGAAAATGAAAATAAAAAAATATATGCATGTAAGAAACAGGGGAAATGTGAACTTCCACAAACTATATCAAATAGCTTAAGATGCTGAAAATCTACCGTTTGATGATAAGCATGATCATGCAAATAAAACCACAACACGGCCTTCAAGTTAACCATTCAAGTGATGAAACAATGGGAAATGGTCGTTGTATCCCAGAACAGAACCAAAAAACCCAGAGAGCTAAAAAAAACTGAAAAGAATTCGACAAGGATCGCCGGTCATCAGACGAACAACACATGACTGAATGCTCGTGCTCGCGCGAGCGTGCGTGCGTGCGTGCGTGCGTGCGTGCGTGCTCTTCTTCTTTTCGAGAGAATCAAATTGGACTAGAGTAAACTGAAGTACACTTCTATTTGGCCACCAACTGAAGTGTCGAAACTGTCTGACCACCAGCAGACACACAGGCCTCCAAGAACTGCAATTTACGCCTAGCACTCTCTGCCATACAGATCACGAGCACGCGTTTCTACAACCAGCGCAAAATCGAACGAAATGGACCGTCCGCTCGACGCTCTCCGGCACACTAAACACAGAGGTTACCTTCTTGGACCCAAAGAAATCGTCTTCATCGTCCTCGATATCTCCGAAACTTCTCTTGCTGCCTGAAACAGCATCACCAAGATGAATCGCCACTCGCAGCCGCGTAAAACTTCAGAAAAAGATATGAACAATGCGAAATGAAAACCTGAACGCCTAGCATCGTGAGCCGTGCCAGGAAAATCTCCTCCGAAATCGTCGTCCTGCGGTGAGGAACCAACAACCATTAGAATGTCGCACCAGGTAAAGCTGCATTTGTGGACGTGACTCTGCGAGGAACGGAAGCGACTGACCTCGTCGAGATGGCTGGAAGCCATGAATTTGGGGAGAGGAAACCCCAGAAATTTTCCCAATTCACTTTTGAAGGTGGAATTGGGGAGAGAAAACCCTAGAAAATGTCCCACGAAAATGCTAAATTACATGCCACTGCATCAATCTATTTCTCGTCTCACCAATATCCCAAACTTGTACCGATGACTCAAAACACCAATCCAAAGAATATTCTGTCATTGAAGATCCAAGGTGGCCATGTCCACGCATGCTGTCATGTCGGATTTTTAACGGTCATTATGGACAGAACTATGACGAAAAGTGTTTTTGGGTAATTGATATAGATTTAGAGTGAATTTAGTTCAGCTTTGCAAATATTAAAAGCTCAATACTAATCTCTCAAGTATTGAACTTTCATTATTCTCAATACCGTAATTTAGCCGAAAGTTGCTTGCCAAATATCTCAACATTTTCTTAAGGAGTTTTGAAGGTCGAAAGTTCATTGTGAATGCCGAACCAAACACAACCTTAGTGAAATTGGTGAAAAGTACTAGTGTCCCACAAGAAAAGGTTGGAGATTTTTGTTGAGATTTTCCTTCTATACTAACCTATTTATGGTGGGTAAAAAGCTGCGAATGAAGAGATGTACCGATTGATGATTACCCCCCACGATATCGCATCTCTTAAAATAGGGGAGCCCGAGTTATCAAAGTAAGTATAGACAACTCGGAATCGACCATTTGGAGTAAGAGATTTTTGCGGACGGTAGCCATTGCTTTGTCAATTACCTTCTCCAACGCCTGTATTGACTTAAGCACCGGATGATCTCAAAAAATCCACCCTCATGGGGCATTTCTGATTTTTGTGGCGTGCGGAGCACGTGGAGCCATTAGCCGATCGAACGAGGAAGGTTGAGTTGCGGCCCAATCCAAATATGCACCGACGGCAGCTTTTATAATTGATGAAACAGCGTGAAGCTGAGTAAGCCCAGATACTTCGGCCCAGCACACACGAGTCTCCCGCAAGTTGCGTTGCGACAAAAAAGTAGAGAGGGGAAAAGGTTCTTTATCATAACTTTGGTCCTCACAAAAGGATTAATGACATAAATAGTTCATGAACTTTGATTAAATATACTATGTGAACCTTGAATTTTTTTGTTTGTTCAATATGGTTCATGAACTTCATCCCAATTTGCAATTTGGTCCATCAATTCTGATCGAAACGCCACGATTCGTGTTGACGAGTCATAATCATATTAATTGTTTTTTTTTATCAATATGCTAAATGTCACAACTTCAATGCCATATGTCAAAAAACCAAAATTATGATGAAGACGTGTCGATTCATACATATCTTTTCGTGTTATTGAACGACACTTCACCATATCGTGCATTGTCATACTCGGATTTTCTCTTTACAGCCCTGTTTTTATCCCGTGTTGTGCAAATGGATTTGCGTCCAAAATTACCTAGCCTAAATGTTAAATTTGTTTCTCAATAGATCCAGAATAAATAAATAAATAAATAAAAATATATATATTATCAAAAGATTGCATATGTACTTGGAACCAAAAACAGAAGCATCAAATTTCTGGTGATTTCTTTTTTCCCTTTTCGTTCCCAAATCTTGAAAGTTTGTTATCATTATTTATGCCCAATTCCTTTAAAAAGCACCAATTTTCACTCTATACTATTTATATTACTGTTAAAGTCTGATGTGTAAATTTCACACGTATATTTCTTTCTTTCTCCATTGATGATAACGAACTTTCGAAAATGAGCTCTCCGAAAATAGAGGAGCTCAAGTTATCGAAGTAAATATAAATAACTCGAAATCAACCATTCGAAGTAAGAAATTTTTGCAGACGGTAGCCGTTGCTTTGTCAATTACATTCTCTGAAGCCTGTGTGGACTTAAGCATTGGAGGATCTCAAGAAATCCATCCCCCCATGCCCATGGGGCTTTTCTTATATTGTGGTGTGCAGATCGCGTGGAGCCATTAGCTGGTTGAATGAGGAATTCAGATGAGGAAGGTTGAGTTGCGGCCCAACCCCAATATGCACTGACAACAACTATAATAGTTGATCAAACTCATCGGAGAAAACTTCAAATTAGATTTAGGGCCTATTTAGTAACATTTCTGATTTCCTATTTTTCTGTTCTTTTGTTCTCTAAAGCTGAAAAAGAACAGATATTTGTTTGGTAACGTCAATTAATTATTCTATTCCCCGGGATAGAAAAGTGGCCATGGAACAGATGTGAAATAGAAACAAGAAGTAAAAAAAGTAGCTTTTTAATTTATGGAAACAAAAAAAGAAACAAGGTCATTTTCGAGAAACAATCTCAACGTAATCTAATACTCATCTTTGCACCCACGAGTCCACAACCCGCTAATGACCTATATAGCCATGTTTTTGTCTTGTGTCATGCAAATGGATTTTTGTCCAAAATTACATGGCCTAACTCTTAGATTTGCTATATACTTCGAAAAGCATCAAATTTCTGATGATTTCTATTTTCCCTTTTCTTTCCAAATCTTAAAAGTTTATTATCATCATTTACTAGTCAATCTAGTCCCGTCTCGTGCATATTGAATCTCGTCTCACGCGCCAAATGTCCAATCCACTAGCATAGACTAATTTCAGCATCATATCTAATAATTTACCAAATAATATATTATACATAAGAAATTCTATCTATCCTTATCGTATCACTTCTTATCCTATGGAATGAATATGATTATGTGATTATTAAAAACTAGAGATACACTAGTGCTCTAATCTTTATAACTCCACTTGTGGGAAAAATTAAATATACTCGGCTTCTACGGAAGGACATCAGCAAAAGTAGCCATGTAACGAAGTGGGAAAATTTGTCAAAAAAGTTCTAAACCTATTGCATTTTTACCAATTCAATTTTAAACCTTTTAAGTTTGCCAATTCAGTCATAAACATTTTTAGTTTGTGTCAATTCAGTCCTAATCCTCCTATAGATTTTTAGGACTGAATTGGCAAACTTAAAAGGTTTAGGACTGAATTGGCAAAAGTGCAATATATTTATGACTTTTTTTTACAATTTTGCCATTCGAAACATA
Organism: Metrosideros polymorpha var. glaberrima; assembly: GCA_001662345.2. Lineage (NCBI taxonomy): Eukaryota > Viridiplantae > Streptophyta > Magnoliopsida > Myrtales > Myrtaceae > Metrosideros > Metrosideros polymorpha. The sequence goes on from BCNH02000002.1 coordinate 803,593, forward strand.
AGGTATTTAATTAGGATTGCATCAACAAGTACCCCGAGGATATTTGTTAAGCAAACAAATAATGAAACTTTACAGTTTTCGATACAATCGATGCAAAATTAAATTAATTATTCCAAAAAAATATATTTTTAACAAGTGTTATTGGGACACACGTTAACACGATCAATTTAATTACATCGTAGCATATGCCTAATAGTGGTGAATGGGTCACTAGTCTATTCACGAGTTCATGAGTTCGATTCACGTCATAAATGAACCTCTGAACAACCAGTATATCATTGTCTAGTTGCGGCATGCCTCATGCGGAGAGATGCCTTCGCTACTAGTAACTCGGCGGGGCTCACCAACTTCGAACCTTCGGATCATCTCGCATTCCTTAAACTAGCGTGGAAAGGCTTAGAGAACTAAGAGAGATGGAAAGTTCAAGAAGACACAAGAGCCCCCGGACAATCATTGTAGGAGATTATCTAGGAAACCATGAAAGATAGAGATCCCTCCCTCCTTTAACAACTCATTCTTGCATGTTCAATAAACGAGAATTTCTCAAACTCCAAGGAGTTCTACATGTGGTTTCTCAAAGACATCACGAGATATAATTAGCTGCCGACCAAGTTTTGATTCCTACCCTATCTTCAAACTCAAGTTGAACAGCTGCTACAAGTTAACGTTAGATGCTCTTTCCACATGCATGCAATCATCTGTATTTTTGGATTATAATTTGACCATGGAAATTGTTTTATTCGCTTGGAATACCGAGGTCCTCCCCCAAGCTTGCCTGCTCGAAAGTCAACCGCGACTTTTCCCTTTAGTTCTTTATTTTTTTAAAAGAAAAAAAAGGGACTTTTGGTATCTCCTACTATTCTTTTTTGGGTAATGTAGTTTTTCATTAATCTTTTTTTTTATTGTTGCTAATTCTGTTTTTCATCATTCACCAACCCTACATGTCGTGAAATTGCTATTTTTTGGCACCCATGTGGCGATGGTATTATATTTATTGTGGTATAGAAATTCTCACTAAGATGGCCAAACATCTAACCTAGCTGATATAAATGCGATAATCGAAGTCGGTCTGATGAGTTGAACGTCGAGGTTGCATATGGCGAGTCTCATGTGCGTAAGCTTCGATTAAGAGTTGAACATCGGCCATGATCAATGGCCGTGCACGATGACATGGCAAATTCGAGAAAAACATATGTAAGACCTATTAAAAGAGTTCCTTGATAAGGGCAAGAGAGTTATTTTTGTAATAGCTCTCTTGCAACCTCCATTTGCTTCGTTTTGATTTTCATGGCTTTAGCTTTCAATAGCTGCGGTCCATGCAAAATTGGGAAAAGTGACAATTATTTTTGTAATAAAGTATAAAAATTAAATATAGCATAATCTGTCTTTTCACATTAATCATATGTATACACTGGTGGGAACCCCTCTTTTAGTGCCGAAAGAAGAAAAGCTAATGAGGCCATTGACCTCGAAAGACGGGAAGACTAGATCAGCATCCACATTATTATTATTATAATAAAAGAAGATAATAATGCCTAGAAATAAACAAAAGAACTAGGAAACAAAAGAAGGGGTTGGAGGAGCATCAAGGAAAGAATTGCTTGCACAGAGGGTTTGCCTTGAAGCGATCTTCGCATCGCAATTCACAAAGAATAGATCGAGTTAGGTGCTTTTGTTTTGCAAAAAATTAATAATTTATAACATATTTTCAAAACCTAATCAACTCATTACTTGAGAATAAATGAACGAGAAGTATTTTTATCGTCCACGAAAATGTTTAGACATAAATTGTTATTGATATTGAAAATATTTTCATTAATTAATTATTTCAAAAGATATAATTGATATTTTTTTTAAAATAATTTTTAAATTATTCATTTTTCGCGTAACAAACAAATCATTTACTTGAATCAATTTGTATCTATTTAGTATATACTATCTAATTGTCGGGGCCACATTATAAACTTTTCTTTGGTCAAAATCATGCAGCAATTGACCAATCAATGTCTATACCAACTTTTCCATAACACTATTTCCGATTATTGTTATCAATGGTTTCTCTAAAGCAGCCGAAAAATGCAATAATATAAATATATATACTCCCCAACTTTTCCCAAATATTATTTTCCAATCTGTGATATATGCATAAAATATCAATACATATTCAGTATGATTTAATTATTTTTTCCAAAAAAGTTAATGGCACGTGTCATTGCTCTATATATGTCACAAAAAAATAGAGATAAATGCACTAGAAGTTCTAAAACTTTGTCATGAAAATATAATTGAGTCTTAAAACTTACAAAAAGTGCAATCAAGTCCGAAAACTCGTCAAGAAAGTACAATCGAGTCCTAAAACAATAAAAAAATTTAATCAAGTCATCAAACTTATCACGAAAGTACAATCGAATTTTAAAATTTTAAAAAAATGCAATCAATAGAAAGAGTTAATTGGATCAATTTGACAAGTTTTAGGACTTGATTATACTTTTTGAAAATTTTAAGACTCGATTGTACTTTCATGACAAGTTTTAGGACTTGATTGTACTTTTTGAAAATTTTAGGACTTAATTGCACTTTCGTAACAATTTATAGGACTTCTAATGCACTTATTTCTAAAAATATATATTTGATTGGAATGTAAGACTTCTATACCTCGTCGGTGGAAAACAAAGACAAAAAAAGAAGACACTCGATTCGTATGGTTTTAATTAATTAGTACTTTTAAAAAAACTTTGAACATGGCTTTAATTCAGCTTCAATATACTTTCAACTATTCACAAGAGGGTACAAAAGCTTTCGCTTTTGAGTAATTAAATCACGCAAGACCTGCTAAATTTGACCGATTGAGGTACGTCAAAAGTGCAGGTTCTGTGTTAGGTCCATAATGACTTTTTTTGGCAAATCAAACGTAATAATTCCTTAATGAAGAAATTTAAAAGCTTAAATGCTGCTTTAATACGCCTGTCAAATGCATCAAGACCATCTTATTTTTATATCGCCATAGGTATATTTATCTTGAGCTTATACCATGTTTTTTTTTTTTTTTCTAGATCATATCAAGCAGGTGGTCTTGACGGAAAAAGTGTCAAAAAATTTCTAAACATATTGCATTGGTGCCAATTCAATGATAAACTTTTCAATTGTGCCAATTTAGTCCAAAACTTTTTACATCTTTGTTAATTGAGTCAATCCATGCAATTTTGGCCGAAAATCACTGATGTAGACACCGGTTCTCCTACATGGCATCGTCTATGCTGATGTGCATAATTTTTAATAATATTTAATAATTTTC
>BCNH02000002.1:806898-827212 GCA_001662345.2 Metrosideros polymorpha var. glaberrima
TCTTGAGCTTATACCATGTTTTTTTTTTTTTTTTCTAGATCATATCAAGCATGGTGGTCTTGACGGAAAAAGTGTCAAAAAATTTCTAAACATATTGCATTGGTGCCAATTCAATGATAAACCTTTCAATTGTGCCAATTTAGTCCAAAACTTTTTACATCTTTGTTAATTGAGTCAATCCATGCAATTTTGGCCGAAAATCACTGATGTAGACACCAGTTCTCCTACATGGCATCGTCTATGCTGATGTGCATAATTTTTAATAATATTTAATAATTTTCAAAAATTTTATGAATTTTTATTTTCCTTTATTTTCTTTTTGATAACTCTGGCCGGCAAGGGTCATTGGACCTTCCCAAATCTGCACGAGGCCATTGTGGCCATAGTGAGGCAGCCTTGCCCAGATTTGGGCAAGGTGGCCTCACCCACGACCACGATGGTTTGAGCAAGGATTGTGAAGCCCTCGCCAACAGTGGGGGAGGGTCGCGACCCTCACCCAGATGGCCACAGGGCAAGGGCCGCGACCCTCCCCCACTACCAATGAGGGCTGCGACACCCTCACCCAGTGCCGGTAAGGGTTGTCAGCCCTCAGTTCAAAAAAAAAAAAGAGTAAAGGAAAAAACCAAAATAAACATTAAAAAAAACTATGAAAAAATTATAAAAATGTCGACTTCAGTGTCAATCATGCCATATAAGACAATTGATGTCCACTTCAGCGATTTTGGCAGGATGGACTCAATTGACATGTATGCAAAATGTTTAGGACCAAATTGACGTAATTGAAAGGTTTATAATTGAATTGGCGTCAATGCAAGATTTTTTTTTTACACTTTTCCGTCTTGAACTTTAAGACTTTATGGAGCAATTTCTATTTTGATATATTTATTTTGATTTGCCATCATTGAAAAGGATCCGTATTCTTTGGCAAGAAACAATAGAATTCAGCTATTTACGAAGAATCATTATATTTAATTTAATCAATGAAAGATTTAAAAACCAAATTCTATTAGGGAAAAAGCAAAAAAAAAAAACTCAAACTATGCTCATTGTGACAGCCTAATTTCCTAAAAAACCCCTAACTTTATGTCTAGTCTCAATTTTGCCCCAAACTTTTTTTTATCTTAGAATAAACCCCAAACTTTAGGTCTAGTCCTAAATCTACCCCAATTTTTTTTTTTTTGTCTTAGAGAAACCCCATGCTTTAGGTACAGTCCCAGATCTTCCTTGAATTTTATTTTGTCTAAAATAAATCACCAACTTCAATCTATTATCAAATCTACCTCCGTAATCCAGAATCAACTTGACGTAGCATTTCCACATCAATAATAAATCAACATCAATAAGGTGACATGTAAAATTATTTCTAAAATAAAACCATTCTAGGATATATAATTAGGGACGACTAACAACGATTTTTTGATAGAATGATAATGAGGGTATATTTAGAACTAGAGTAAAAATTGATGATTTTTCTCTTAGACAAAAAAAAGTTCAGGTAGATTTGGGACTAGACCTAAAGTTGGGTTTCTTTTTTAGACAAAGAAAAGTTCAGGGTAGATTTGAGACTGGACCTAAAGTTTGAGGTTTTTTTTTAGACAAAAAAAGTTTATGGCAGATTTGAGACTGGATCTAAAGTTGGGGTTTTAAAGGAATTAAGCCAACTGTGACACATTTATCCTAAAAATCCCGAACTATACCTATTGTGACACATTTACCATAAACTTTTTCTTGTAACATAAAAAACCCCTAAACTTGTTCCTACGTGACACAATTACCCTCCGTCAATGTTCCATTAGATGATTTTTTATTTCACTTAAGTCACGTGGGCGGCATGTCAATACTGTTTGCTTTCTAGCGTCTACGTAGGCGAATTTTTAACGGTTCCCATTTATAGGACTTTGATAAATGGTAAATGTGTGACACAGGTACAAGTTTGAGATTTTTGATATCATAGAAAAATGTTTAGGGTAAATATGCCATAATGAGCATAGTTTAAGATTTTTGACGGCTTTTGCCCTTTCTATTATTTCATTGAAATTATGAAAGATGGACGTTTTGCCTCAACTAAAAAGTTCATACTTTTTTCGGGTATAAGCCCAAATTAATAAATTTTAGGGTGCGTTTGATTCGGTTTTGGAAAAATGCAAAGCTTTTTCTTCAAAGATGTTTGACTCATTATGTATTTATTTAAAGCAAATAGCGTCTGGATAATTGAGTTTTCGTATATTTCATACAACAACTTTGAAATAAAAAGGAGAGAGAGATTAAAGCAACAGGAGCTAGAACTGGAAGCTTCAGCAATGAAGAAGCAACGGTAGTTGGAAGTTTCAAGGGAGGGCGGCCTCAAGCCCAATCGAGGCATCTGAGGTCGTGCGACCCAGGCGTGGCGACATTGGGGTTGCACAACCTCAAGCAACACCAACCTCGGCGAGCCTCACGCCAAACAGATCTAGTGAGGGCCACCATGAGCCTAGGCAAGGTCGCGCAACCTCGATGATCTTCATGACAAAACAAATCTTAGTGGAACATATTTGATCGACTCTTGATGAATAGATTTGGAATCTCGTGATCCTCGACCAATAGATCTAGAGCTTCTGCAAGTCTCACGATCGACAGTCCTTAGCAAGCCTCGCCAACCCTCGCTTGAGCCGCGACCCTCCAAATCTTGCCTAACAAACCTGCGACCATCAACAAGACTCAGAAAACCTCGGCCACCCTCGGTGACCATTGGTGATGGTTTGCTGGCCTTGCGCAACCCTTGGATAAGCTTCACTCACGACCCACATCTGCAACGTTGGAGAAAATGAATAGTTTCTTACGTGGTCAAAACTGAAAAATGAAAATATTAATGAGGGCAATTTTGGAAGATAAAAAAGTTCATTAATCCTAAAAGTCGCGTTTCGAAAATACTGTCAATGCTGACATTTCTCCAAAGTGGTAAAAAAAAATACCACCTAGCTCCCTAACCTATTTCAAAAGACTTTAGAGACCTATAGTCCATTGAAAAAACTGAACTAAACGCGTAATTCTTTCCTTTTGCGGTTACAATACGCTATTACCGAATTTCGATCTTTAAAGTTAGCATCCACAACGAACTCTAAATTTAATTTGACATCACCTTTTTTTTCATGCGGGCTAAGCAAAGATGGAGAAGCAAAACACCTAACAAGTGACATCCCTCTGGATCTTAAAAAATCGATTAAAGTCTAGTCCAATTATATCTACATGGCCTATACCTCTCGAATACTTTAGGACAGATTCTACATCACTGTGGATAACGCCACCGCATGTCGTCTTGTCCAAGGATAGTGGGTGGATGATAACATCATGGGGAGGACATGGAAACATATGACCTTTCTATGTGGGTGTGGTGAACAGCCATGCATTTGATTGGAATCACTTTCGAACAGTCGGACTGAAGAACCTACTGGTATTACAGAAGATGTTCGATACAGCACCGTGCAATTATTCAAGAATGCGCACGAGCTCATGATAAGGGCAAAGCTTAATGTCGACGTCAATACAGAGATATGGCGAATGGAGGGCGGCGGTGTGGGTAGGGGGACTTCTCTGCTTTTGATGGGTGGTTGTTTTCTCTTTCTCTTTGCCATCTGTCATTATCAAATTCCAAAACCCAAGATAAAAAAAAAATAAAAAATGAAGAGTCGAATAAACAACTCGAGAACTCATCATCTCTCCCTCTTTCTCAACTCAGCTCACCATGTGCGACCTCCCCATCTCGTGCCAAGATTCCCCAATGGACGCACTTGTATGACAGACAATGCAAAAGGTTCTTACAATAGCATGAGCAGCACTTCGCAGATTATGTCACGAGGAAGGCAGCGCCTGTAGATCGTGGCTGCTCGTCACACGACATCACGTGACCGCACCTTTCTTTTCTCCTTCCTCGTTTAGCTTTTAAATTAGAAAAGGGTTATGGATTTTGTGGTGGGTAGACAATGGAGTCACATGATGGGATCTCCATTGATTTTATTTATTTATTGTAATTTGGGTAATTTTTGCTGCTTAATTCTCTGTCATATAGAGCTCTGATGATGTTGGAGGAAGGAGAGTTTTTTTCACACCCCCCTTTTGTTTTTCTTCTGACAATTCAAATTTATTATTGCTGGAGCTCTGATAATGGTACAATTGGGAGTATTGAGTGTGTCATAGATCCCATCGGGGAACAATAGAAATTTTAGCAGAAACAGTTTTCTGGCTGCAGGCTGTGTCCCTGTCTGCATATTTCTAACTAGTGATTCAGATCTAAATCTGACCTCTAATGGGAGCTCTGCATCAATATTTTAGTTCCCTAAGACAAAACCCTTTGGACCTCAAGCCAAGCTCTCCTGAGTTTTGGACACGAACTGGTAGAGAGACAGAGACCTATTGACTTTTTCTATGCCGATCGACATGGCAACTTTTCGAGCGAAACTGAGACGTCAACCCGAGGCATATCAAAAGGTGAGCAAGGCATTAAAAAAGAAAAAAAAAACTGAAACACAAGGCCTTGTCTTCAATTTCACTCAAAGGTTCGTCCAATTCCACAGTTTCCAGGTGTGAAAAGGGGTCTCAGAACTGAGAGAGAAAAGAGGCAACCTGTTGGTATTGTTGTCTCTTTACGGTGATGGTGCTAAGAACGTCGAACTTAGACGCGCACCGCCTTTTGGTAAAACCGTTGCTACTGGTGAGGGAAATCTCGATGTGTGCTCATTACTGATGATGATGCAAGATTCAGTAATCGGCTGCCGATTGTACTTTAATACTATGATAGTCCCGTTTTTATGAAATGAGAGAGTTTCTGCAAGCTATATTGAGTTGATTTACATTTCAGATTTATTTGCTTTGCTTTGTTCTATTGAAATTATGTACTCCTCTTTCACGTGAAATAAAATTTTCCTTCCAATAAAAAAAAATTGTGACTGTACTACAAGGCCACTGTAAGATAAACTTAATGAATAGTTTAGAACAAAATTACAGACAGAGACTCTTACTTTTGCCAGTTAGCCCATCTCTCTTTCTCTCCTCTCTTTTCTCCTCCTCCTCCTCCTCCTCTTCCTCTTCCTCTTCCCCAATTCAAATTAAAAAAAAAAATCAGCAAGTGCTCTGTCTTTCTCCTTTCCCACCTTCCCACCTCAGTAAACAAATGCAAAAAGAAGAAACGGACACCAATCTTAAAATTCCACTTCTCTCTGCACAAACATCATGGCCTAGCTGTTCCTTGGATCCGGAGATTCTGGGAACATTTAATTTGCTTCTTGCATATGCATGTGGTTATACATTCATAAAGAAAAGGGAGAGATAGAGAGAGAGAGAGGGGAAGAAAAAGGACATTTAGCGCACCAAGACATGATTTGATTTCTCCAACCATTGCCTCTCCCTAGGCTGCTCAAGCACAAACAACCCTCCTTTCTGTTCCCCCTCACCTCGGAGTTCGTAGCGTTATAGTCTTAATTGTTGCTTGTTCTAATGCCTGTAAATCCATGGACCCTCTCCTCCACCTCCCTATGCTTCTTCTCTTTTCTGCTTCTTGTCGCGCCTTTCTTTCGCTCGGCCTCCGCCATCGACCCGCAAGGCCAAGCCCTTTTCTCATGGAAGGCGGGCCTAAACGGATCGCTCGCGGCATTGAGCGATTGGAACCCGGCCGACGAAACTCCGTGCCGGTGGTTCGGAGTCACTTGCAACTCCAACAATGAGGTCGTCGAGTTGAGCCTGAGATACATGGATTTGCTCGGGTACGTCCCCTCCAATCTGAGCTCGCTGCATTCTTTGCAGAAGCTCGTCCTGTCGGGGACAAACCTCACCGGGTCGATCCCGAAAGAGATTGGCTCGCTCCCCGAGTTGACGTACTTGGACTTGAGCGACAATGCCCTGACGGGGGCGATCCCGACTGAGCTCTGTGGCTTGCCCAAGCTCGAGCAACTCTACCTGAACTCGAACCGGCTCGAAGGCTTGATACCTGCCCCGATAGGAAACCTCATAAGCTTGAAGTGGCTGATACTATACGACAATCAGCTCAGTGGTGAAATACCGACCGGGATTGGGAAGCTTAGCAACCTTGAAGTCGTGAGGGCCGGCGGGAACAAGAACCTCGGAGGGCCATTGCCCCGAGAAATCGGCAATTGCACCAGCCTGGTCATGTTAGGCCTGGCCGAAACCAGCATCTCCGGGTTCCTCCCCTCGAGCCTCGGCAAGCTCCAGAAGCTCGAGACCCTTGCCGTATACACCACCCTCCTATCGGGCCCAATCCCGCCTGAGCTCAGCCGGTGCACCAATCTTCAGAACGTCTACTTGTACGAGAATTCGCTGTCGGGATCGATCCCGAGCCAGCTGGGGAACCTGCAGAACCTGCAGAGCCTGCTGCTGTGGCGGAACGAGCTGGTGGGCGTCATCCCGCCGGAGATCGGCAACTGCAAGAGCCTGGCCTTGGTCGACATATCGATGAACTCGCTCACGGGGAGCATCCCGGCGAGCGTCGGGAACCTGACCGGCCTGGAGGAGCTGCAGCTCAGCGTCAACCAGATCTCAGGCGAGATCCCGAGGCAGCTCGGCAACTGTCGCGAGATGACGCACATCGAGCTCGACAACAATCAGATCACGGGCACGATCCCATCCGAGCTGGGCAATCTAACGAACCTGACGCTGCTGTTCCTGTGGCAGAACAAGCTCCAGGGCATGATCCCACCGTCCATTTCCAACTGTCAAAATCTGGAGGCCCTCGATCTGTCCCAGAACGGCCTGACCGGTCCCATCCCCAAGGGAATATTCCAACTGAAGAAGCTCAACAAGTTCTTGCTCCTGTCCAACAACATCTCCGGCGAGATCCCGCCGGAGATCGGGCAATGCGGGTCGCTGATCCGGTTCAGGGCGAGCAGCAACCAGCTGACCGGGCCGGTCCCCTCCCAGATAGGGAACTTGAGCAGCTTGAATTTCTTGGACCTCGGGTCGAACCGGATCACCGGTTCGATCCCCGACGAGATTTCGGGCTGCCGCAACCTGACGTTCTTGGATCTGCACTCGAATTCGATTTCTGGGAATTTGCCGAGCAGCCTGAATCGGCTGGCTTCCTTGCAGTTCATCGACTTCTCCGACAACTTGATCGAAGGTCCGCTGAGTCTGAATCTCGGTTTGCTGAGCTCGCTCACCAAGCTTGTCCTCGCGAAGAACCGGGTCTCCGGTCCGATCCCGGCCCAACTTGGTTCGTGCGCGAAGCTCCAGTTGCTCGACCTCAGCAGCAACCAGCTCACCGGGAATATCCCGGCGAGCCTCGGCGAGATCCCGGGGCTGGAGATCGCGTTGAACCTGAGCTGCAACCAGCTCTCCGGCGACGTCCCGGCGGAATTCGCCGACCTCGACCGGCTCGGCGTGTTGGACATTTCCCACAACCAGCTGTCCGGGGACCTCCGGTTCATCGCCGACATGCAGAACCTCGTGGTTCTCAACATCTCCCACAACAACTTCTCCGGGCGCGTGCCGGACACGCCCTTCTTCGCGAAGCTCCCCCTGAGCGTCCTCTCGGGGAACCCCTCCCTCTGCTTCTCCGAAAATGACGGCTGCGGCTCCGGCGGACGCGGTGGCTCCAGGCGCATCTCCGCGGCGCGCGTGGCGATGGTGGTCCTGCTCTGCGCGGCGTGCGCTTTGCTCCTTGCGGCGCTCTACATCATCCTCGGACCGAGGAGCAGGGGCCCAATGGGCTTCCGTGGTGGGCCCACCGAAGGGGACTGTGACGTGGAGATGGGCCCACCTTGGGAAGTGACGCTTTACCAAAAGCTCGACCTGTCGGTTGCTGACGTGGCGAGTTGCTTGACGGCTACCAACGTGATCGGGTGCGGCCGGTTCGGCGTGGTCTACCGGGTGACCATCCCCTCCGGGTTGACCGTTGCGGTGAAGAAGTTCCGAGTGTCAGAGAAGTTCTCTGCGGCCGCCTTCTCGGCTGAGATCGCCACACTGGCGCGGATCCGACACCGGAACATTGTCCGATTAGTAGGATGGGGCACGAACAAGAAAGCGAAATTACTATTCTACGATTACATGCCTAATGGCACATTAGGCACGCTGTTACACGAGGGTAATTGCGCAGGATTAGTCAGGTGGGAGACGAGGTTCAAGATAGCATTAGGAGTGGCCGAGGGATTGGCCTACTTGCACCACGACTGCGTCCCGCCGATTTTGCACCGCGACGTGAAGGCTCATAACATACTATTAGGGGACCGGTACGAGGCGTGCCTAGCCGACTTCGGGCTCGCTAGGCTAGTCGAGGACGGCAATGCCTCCCTCTCGGCAAGCCCGCAGTTCGCTGGCTCCTACGGCTACATTGCACCCGGTACATGTTCATTCTCTAATCATCTTCCATGTCATTTCATTTTAAGTTCGCCACAATTTGACAATTTCTATACAAAGTTTTTGTCCAAGATGAGAAGGGTTAGGGAGAGGATTAGAAAACTCTTTAGCATGTGCATCTAACCTATAGTCGCTATAGAGATATAAATGACAGTACGGCAGATTTTTCCCAAATGAGGTCTCGAGAATAAGGATTGGTAACTTGGATTATTAATCGAGGAAAATTGTCCAAAAAATTTTTAATCTATTCTTTTGATTCGTGAGAAGTGACGTCTAAACGCACAATTGTCGGGATTAGATGGAGATCATAAATTGGAGCGTATATATATGCCTTTTGCATGCACGGTCTCTGTTCACTTGTAAGCACGATGTGACATTGTGAATGTGCATGTACTATGCCCAAGATGCGACCCGTTTGGCTCCTTCTGCATTGTGCACGTTCATTCAGGCATAAAGCAAAAGCATGTACACTGTCCTTTTCAGCTGCCAATCGATGACCTCCGATTACCATTCCAAAGAGTAATGAATCCTGAATTGTTGTTATCTGCAGAGTATGGTTGCATGCTGAAGATCACCGAGAAAAGCGACGTGTATAGCTTCGGAGTAGTCCTGCTGGAGATCATATCCGGGAAGAGGCCGGTGGACCCGTCGTTTCCCGACGGCCAACACATCATCCAATGGGTCAGGGACTATCTGAAGAGCAAGAAGGACCCGGTGGAGATCCTGGATCCGAAGCTCCAAGGCCATCCGGACACGCAGGTGCAGGAGATGCTCCAAGCGCTCGGGATCGCGCTGCTCTGCACGAGCAACCGCGTCAAGGATCGCCCCACGATGAAAGACGTCGTGGCGTTGTTGAAAGAGATCCGGCAGGACCCGACCACGGGGGCCGAGGCCCACAAGCTGAACAGTTGCCAAGTCGCGAAAGCGACGGAGGTCCCATCCTACTCGTCGTCATCGGTGACGCCAGCTCAACTACTGATCCTCCAGGGGTCTTCACACTGCTCACTGGCGTATTCATCCTCTTCAGCCAATTACAGCTCAGGAAACCAATGACAATTGAAGCCTAGTTTAGTTGAAATAAATCCAACCATTAAGCTTTCATTAACTAGCTAGAGGTAGATGAAGGTCATTGTAAAGATCAGATAGGAGTAAGGGCATATGATATTCTAGCTGATTCTACATTATTTGAAACTTTTTTGCCACTTCAGGCCCTTAATTGAAACAGGATCCGCTTTAGGTCTTTATTTGAAAAAACGAGTCCATTTCGGGCCTTTAATTGAAATTTTTCCCATTTTCTTTTATCTTTCCCCAAGATGAGTGGTGGGGCGTTTGAGAGAGAGAGAGAGAACAAAATATTGCCCCAACCGGTGAAGTCATTTTCTATCATATCGTCTGAAAGCGGCCATGGGGATGATGATGGTGGTGCTGATGGAAATGTGCATGCACTGTTGGCTCTGCATATAATTGGTGATTTGATGGCAGATGGAGGGGGTTTGGAAGGTTGTGTGGTGGCGGGGAATTTGAGGGGATTGTGCAAGAAGGAAAAGGAAAAAGAGAAATACCCATGTCTCATTCACCAACAATATGTAACATGAAGCTAGCTCCCCTTCATTTCATGCAAAAAGTTCAGGCCCCCCCCCCCCCCATGTGATAAGGGAGGTGTGGGAGATTAGAATGCAATATGCTTTGAAGCAGATACCATTCCGGATCAAATTTATTAACAGTAACGAGCCATAATAACTCCTTAAGATGGTTCCGCACGATAAAATTTATGGAACATAATTTTTATTATAGAAATCCGTTTAGTAACGCAATTTCATTTTTTTATTTCTAGAACAAATTTCTACTCAAGAGATAGGTTTGAAATGGAAATTATAAGTTAAAATTTTCTACTTCTTAATTTCTAGAACATAAATAAAAATAAAAACTTTTTCCTCTCTCATCTCTTTTCACGACATGCTTTCCTGGCTCCCCGCCTCCTCCCTCTCCTCTATCGCCACCACCGTCCTCGGTATCAACCATTGCCTACCGGAAATTTTATTTTATTATCAAATGAATTTCTGTTTCGAAAATAGAAATTATCAAAAACATTTCTCTACTAAAAATTTATTTCTGGAACAGAAATTTTGTCATTCGTGCCCCTAGTTTCATCTTTCGCTTGTGTACGTGCTCCTTCGGACACTTAAGAATCTAGTGACTATGACTTTGGTTTTTATCTTTCCTGTTAGCACATGGATGAAGAGTGAAACGTTTTACACTGAGAACTTGCTCGTGGAAGTGTTGCAGCATCTTCTGGATGCCACAAGTAGTTAAGCACATAGGACAATCAAGCCTATTAAAGATCAAGATGCCTCTTTGGCTCCTTCTCGACTCTCACGTGACCGCACGTGTGAGTTACAAACAAAGTACAGGCTCATCCTAGTGACTGGATGCACCCCCCACTAGGGAGATTTACAATCTTATTGTGTCGGTCCTAAACAATTGAAGAATCTCAGAGGAAATTACTCAATCCCACTGGAGAACATGGAGGGGTCTCATGTTTGGTTCTCTTACCACATGCATGGATTGCAAATTACATTTGCATTGCATCCCACATGAATGCTTCAAAGGATCTTAGCAGAAAGAGTTGCATGCACCATAAAGCCCTGTTCCTCGCTGCATTGCTTTTGGCAAAAGGGCCACTTTATTTATCATACAGAGAGAAAGAAAATTCACACCTTTTCCAAGTATTGGTCACAGGCCACATGCTTAAGGGAAGGAAAAACTTCCCATGTACTTACTATTTTACATTCGAGAAAAATACAAACTCACCAAGAGTTGCAATCCTTGCCACAGATTAGCAACTCCAGTTCTGTAAAAAGGCGAAAAAAGTAGGTATTACTCACTGTTATAGATGCCAGGAAGACAGCATCGCATTCCATGCGAGGTCTCAGATCCGTGCTGCTAGTTTATTATGAAACAGGGTTCACACTGACATGGTGCATAAGTAGAAGCTCTGCCCACATACCTGTTAAATCAGTAAACAAATGTGGTCAGATTATCTTCTTTAAACAATCCTAAATAGGCAGGCTTGCGCTTACTAATACAAGTATACTGAATATTCAAAACATAACGGTTTTAATTTGATCATTTTTTAACATGTATCAGATAAGCTACGACATCTCATGAATTTCTACCGTGAGGACGAAAAACCCCTGCAAAGTTTACAACTGAAGAAACTGGAGCAACAGGTACTCGCATTTATCTAAAGCTCAGCTGTACAAATCATCATCATCTCCTGCGGCATTGGCAGAAGCAAATGGGTCAGAAACTCCTCCTGCAGCGGCATTCTCGGGACGGTCAGGGAACCGGAACTCGGATCCGAAACCACGGGATTGCTGCAGAGTCTGAGCAAAGAGTTGGTATTTCCGGATGTCGGCATCACTGACACTTCGACGTGCATATTTCATCGACTCCTCGAAGTGCGCTGCCTTAATTTCGGAGACATCGTCAGCAATATCCTCCTCCATTGCTTCAGGGTTCTCTCTCTTACGTCTCTCTCTTTCAATATCCTGCAAACCACACAAATCAAGCAAATTCAGAAGGAAAGAGAAAGAAGTCATCTGAGCCTAAGTCCCCGTGGAGTATAGTTAAGAACATACATGAACCATTATTTTGTTGGTTCAGAATTCATGAAACACAACTTCTGCTAATGGATTCTAAAAGAACATTAAGAAGCATAAAGGGAGCAACACCCCACAAACCAAAACATACATGCATTCAACTATCAACTTCTGGTACCAAGATCTCTAAGTTCAATTTTCTATCACTACATCGCAAACAGTAACAAAAATGGTGATGCCACCTGCCCTAATTGCAATGCATAACTCATCCATATTTAGATTCATCAGTTACTAAAAGGTTCACATACGAATGGGCCCTTATTGGAAGCCTGTAAAAGCTTCGACATTTAGGTCAGAACGAAATTCCAATTTCTTCTCTCATTGCAAATTGATGGAAGCTTCAACTTCGAGTTAAGGGGAACAACTCCCATTACCTTCTCAATATTTTCTCTAATAGCATACTTGCAAGCACGCTGACATATTTCAGTGATATCGGCACCACTGAAACCGTGAGTATAATGTGCAAGAGCTGCCAAGTCGACATCTCTAGAGACAGGGGACTTCCTCAAGCATGCTTTGAAAATCTGGAGCCGAGAAGCCTCATCAGGCAGAGGAATATAAATTAGTTGGTCCAATCGTCCAGGCCTGAGCAATGCTGGGTCAATGATATCTGGCCTATTTGTTGCCCCTATTATGAAAACTGTTTTTTTGGCTGTCATTCCATCCATTTCTGTTAGAAGCTGATTCAGAACCCTATCTGCAGCACCACCAGCATCACCCACAGAACTTCCACGCTGAAAGCATTCATCAACATAAACTTACGTAAGCATCTCCACTAACGTAACGCATTAAGAGAAGAAAGTTGTCTGTTATGTCAAAAGTGAAAACATGGCACTCTGCTATGAGAGACCTACTTTGTCATGTATTTAAAGAGACCAAAAGCACAAGCATAAAATTTACAGTCTAGAATTTGAGGGGAGGACAAAGGATGTACCTGAGTTGCAATGGAATCAAGTTCATCAAAGAAAAGAACACAAGGAGCAGATTGCCTTGCCTTGTCAAATATCTCTCTTACATTTGCTTCACTTTCTCCAAACCACATTGTCAGTAGTTCGGGACCTTTAACACTTATAAAATTTGCCTGGCATTCATTAGCAATTGCTTTTGCTAGAAGTGTTTTCCCACAACCAGGAGGACCGTAAAAGAGAACACCCTTCGAAGGCGACATGCCAAATTTCTCAAATTTCTCAGGATGCTCCACTGGGTATTGGACAGTCTGTCAACAAATCTAAATATCAGAAAAGCCAATAGGAAATGTTTTAGAAAAACGTTATTGAGCATCTACAAACCTCTTGAAGTTCTCTTTTGACATTATCCAGCCCACCAATATCATCCCAGGAGACATTTGGAACTTCCACAACCTACCAACAATATATCCAGGCATTTTTTATTTAATTCTGCTCTCCACTTAGCTACAAAACTAATCCAAAAGCACCAAACAAGTAGACAGAAAAAGAACTGCATCCCCTTCACCATGATGTGCTGCAAACAGTATAAATATGACCCTTGTTGGGGTATGGTTCATACTCCCCATAGACAAGAAAGCACTAGGGTTCCGCTCCCAGGTGAGCGGGCGGGAGTCCGGGGGGGCCACCCCGGCAGGGGTTGAAGGGGGCAGCGCCCCCTGAAAGCCAGAGGGCTTTTATGATTTAAGCCAATATTTTCTATTAGTAATTTGAGCTTAGGCCCATGAATAGCTTGTGCTTATATATATTATCTTTTTCTTGTAATTAAGCGATGTAACAAGAGATCCGAGGTGCTAATTATAATGGGATCCTCTGCTAGACGTAGCTCTAGTTTAAGGGTGAACCAGGATAAAATCTTGCGTCTCGATTTCTCTCTTTCGACTTTTACTCTTTTTCGTGTGATTGTACGTCGATACCTAGCAACCCTAAATCCTAAAATAGCTATAAAATGAACTCACCGTCTCTCGCAAGGCTGAGGGATTGGAAGCTCCCAGAGCAGTTTTGAAGTGTTCATTTGACACGGCCATCGAGTTCAGAACTTCAGCATCAATTGTTTCGTCTTCTAGATCAATCACATCCATTTTCTCACGGATACATTGAAGAGCAGCCTCAGTGCAAAGAGCAGCAAGATCGGCACCAACATAACCGTGAGTATCTTTTGCCGCTCTTTCTAGATCAACCTGGGACACAACATTAGGTAGACATCAGGGATTGTTACTTCATAAGAGGAATTAAAATTACTGTTACTTATCCATCAAAGGCAACGAAAGAATCCCACGTCATCTGCAAGCTTCATGTTCTTCGTATGAATTCTGAGAATTTCCAACCTCCCAACCTCATCTGGTACGCCAATATCAATTTCCCGATCAAATCTTCCGAATCTTCTCAAAGCAGGGTCAATGCTATTGGGTCTATTGGTAGCTCCAATGACAATCACATGTGCCCTGCTTTTAAGACCATCCATCAGGGTCAGAAGTTGAGAAACAATCCGCCTTTCCACTTCACCATGTGTTTTTTCCCTCTTTGGTGCAATGGAGTCTAGCTCATCAATAAAAATGATTGCTGGAGCATTCTTTTCGGCTTCCTCAAAAGCCTTCCTCAAATTGCTTTCACTCTCACCAGCTAATTTTGACATAATTTCAGGTCCATTGATTAAGAAGAAGAATGCACCAGTTTCATTAGCTACAGCTCTTGCAATCAACGTTTTTCCAGATCCTGGTGGCCCATAAAGCAAGATACCCTTGGGGGGTTTCACACCGATGGACTTGAACAGCTGTGGATGTCTAAGAGGAAGTTCTACAAGCTCACGTATCTGAGCCATTTGTTTCCTCACTCCACCAACATCGTCGTAGCCCACTTCAGTCAGTCTCTCCTCTTCCTCACGTTTGATGGGCTCTCCTTCACAGAAGATCTCAGTATCTGGTGCGACAATGCAGTATTCACCAGGGTCCGTCTCTATTACTTTAAATTCAACACTTCTCATACCACCTCTAACAAGGAAAAGATCACCTTTCCTCACAGGGCGGTAAGATTCCAAGAAATAAGCTGCAAAACAATAAAAGACAAGTTAGATATCTCAACCAAAAGTGCAGTGAGAGAAAACTACAGAAATGAGAGGATGGTGACTTGGAGAGAGAGAGAATTTGACACCTACGCTTCAAATATGCATCAAACAAGTTGCCAGTCACTCCCTCAATGGTATCATCGATCGGAAGAATGTGAACCCTCCTTCCATACTTTACATCAGGACATTGATGGACAGATATGACGTCTCCAAGGCGTACCCTGAGGTTAGCTCGAACAACTTTGTTCATCCTAATTTTTGGTTCTTCGCATTGTTCATCAGCAAGCACAACACAAACTGTGTCTCTCCGCTTCTTGCCCTTTTACAAAGAAAGGGAGAGTAAGAGAATATTTAACCATCTCCAAGCAGCTAGAGAGAAGGAAAGAAAAAAACACCTTAAGCAAAACTGTATCTCCTCTGAACAACTGAAGCTTCTCCATCGTGGAAGGGTGCATGGAAACAACAGAATTGTCATCATTGATTGCTTCGTCCACAATCAGACGATTAGGAGACTTCTTACGCTCCAGAATGGCAGTGGAGTAGTCCTTCTTACCACTTCTGCAACATCAAGGTCAACATAGTAAGCCAAAAAGAAGCTAAGTAGGAATGACTAGCCAACATAATGTCATTCAGATAATAATACATTCACTGAGGAAGGCAATGGCGACACAGTAGAAGACTGTCACATGAAAACCAATGCGAAAGTTTAATCGAACACATACCCCTTCTAGATTTTGTTTTGCCTAAACCCCTGTTAAATTAAAATTTGAGAATTTATGATGCAAAGGGGTTTAACAGTAAGCGGACCATGAGCATGTCTTGGGCGCACCTCCATCTTGTTATGGTTCTTTTTTACTGATCATTTCATATGACGTTAGATGTCTGAACCTCTTGGAGGACCGATAATCCCACCGGGTCACTATAGTCCCTTTGTCCCACCAAACCAGGAACTACCAAGATAAAGGTCCCCGAGATTGGCCCAAGAAAATGGCCTTCATGAGGGCTTCAATCCATGACCTTGCTTCTACTACACAGTGGGAAAGTTCTCACTTTTCTAAATTACTATCTCCATATTTCACGCTTAGTGGAGCAGGAAAGAAAGCACAAGAACAAGAACAAGCATAGCAAAATAAGCCCCCTTCAAACACTCTTGAGCCTAGACCAAGAAATGACAAAGAAATCCACTCATGTATATAATAAGCACATGCCCCCAACCAAACCCAAGATTAAGATATACAACCGCACCCGAGATACACCATACACATCAAGAGAAGACACTGATATTGCGTCAAGAACGGACAAAGAACAAAGAAAAAGGACTTCCGGAACTGACCGAACATCAACAAGAACTAAAGCATGCGATGATTCAAGAGTAGCGAGTTAAACAACAAAGAGAGGTGATGGTAGATGGATACGCGTCAAGAGAAGAAGAGGACAGGCTTGGTCCAGGATCCGCCATGTCTCTGCTGCCGAACAGCTGCTCTCTCCTCTCTGTGGGAGGCGTTCCACTTCGATTTCTCGCAGGTGGGCTTCGAGAGAGGACGAAGAAAAGTGGAGATTAGGACGAGCTGGGGGAAGGGAGTCCATCGTCGCAGTGTTGCGAAGGGCGGACCAATGGTTGATGTCCACCTTCGTAGTTCTGCAAGTTCCACACAGGCACACGTGCCTCCGTGGTCGGGTCTTAGTAAGGTGGAAACTTGGAAATCGAATGTTACCTTTCGATTTTACTGATCTTTATCGGACGACAGATGAAAAAGAAGGGAGCCGAAATTGTTTTGGCTTTTCCTTCTTTTACTCCAATTATTATCGCTTTACACGTCGTTCCAAATGGAAAAATATATAAAAAACAATTTGGGAAAAAGAAAGGTAAAAATCATCAAACACTCTAAATTAGGGAAATTTCTAAATAAGAATATAAAGTGTCATCATTTCTTAAATAATGGCCTGACCTTAAAATATTTTTTGTCCTTTTACTTTTTTATAAAATAAAATAAAATATATTTAAAAATGCAAAAAAAGACCAAAGGCAAAGGCCGCCCCCATCGTCGAAAAGGGTCAGCGGGGGTTGCCAAGGTCTTAACGAGGGTCGCAACCCTCCTCCTAGAGCTGAGCGAGGGTCGTCAGCCCTTACTGAGCGATGGTGGCTCTCAACAAGGGTCGCCAACCACTAGGCGAGGGCCTACAACCCTTGCCCAGCTCTGGGTGGAAGGCCATTCACCCAAATCTAGGCGACGGTCGTCGGCCCCAACAAGGGCTTGCTGCCCTTACCCTTGCTTTTTATTTTTGTGTTTTTTAAGTATTATTTTATTTTATTTAAAATAGATGAAAATGCCTTTGAGGTCATACCCTTATTTGAAACAAGATTCACTTCATAATCTTATTTAAGAAAATAAGAGCACTTCAAGCCCTTATTTAAAAAAATGAAGACATTTCAAGCTTTCATTTGGAATTTTCTCTCTAAATTATGCTTACGGCAACACATTTATCTACAAACTTATACCGATGTAACACATTCCATTAAAATTCTATCAATGAGAATCGTTAAAAACTTGCCTACATAGATGCCAGAAGACAAACAGTGTTGATATGGCGCCTACGTGGCTTAAGTGAAAAAAAAACGATATCATGTTGGCTGGAAAATTATCTAACAAAATTCTGACAGAGGATCAATGGGTCACATAAGTACAAGTTTGGAGTTTTTTATATCACAAAAAAATTTAGGATAAATATGTCACATTGGATATAGTTTGGGGTTTTGATACCACAAAAAAAGTTTAAATAAGTATCTCGTAGGCATAGTTTGGAGTTTTTTTTTTTTGCTATTTCATTGAGAAAAAAACATGAACATAAATCATTGGAAAAAATTTCAAATAAGTGCCCTCATTTTCTCAAATAAAGACTTGAAATAGACCTTATTTCAAATAAGGGCCTGAAGTGGCCATATTAGTCTAAAAAAGGGTCTTAACATTGCTGACTGAGGGGCATTTTCGTAATTGACCTTTTTTTAAATTTTTTTTTTCCTCTTTCTCTTTTTCTTTTTCCCTTGGCTCCACTAGTGACCTTTGCCGACATCGAGGGCTAGGCGAGGGTGACCCTTACCGTCACCCTCGCCCACCCAACTCACCCTCACTAGATCCGGCGAGGGCCACCCTCGCCTAATGCCGACAAGGGTCGCCCTCGCCAGCCTAGGCATGGGCGGCCCTCACTAGAGGCCAAAGGTGGCTAGCCAGACGAGGATGGCCTAAAAAATTAAAATTAAAATTAAAATTAAAATTAAAATTAAAATTAAAATTAAAATTAAAAGATTTATGATTTTTTTATTACTAAAATACCATTTTTTCGATGGCCAGAATAATCACCAGCTGGCCAAGCTCTTATTTGAGATGATTTGGCTACTTCAAGCTCTTATTTGAAACAAGTTTCGCTTCGCATTTTTATTTGAGAAAATGAGTATACTTTAGACTCTGAATTAAAATTTTCCCTAAATCATTATAAAGTGGAAAACAAGAATATGAAAAAAATAAGTTAATACATTTTGGCAGAAAAAAGTGAAAATAAATGAAAATGAATAGGAGAGAACATAAAAGCCCGCACGTTCGCACGCTTGACGACGGAACGTCCCCAAGAGAAAGAAGCAACCTACTTTTGTTCGCGAGTCGCGACACTTCGGCTCCTGCTATATTTTGAGCTCCTCCTCCTCCATCGGAGCGCCAAAACGAAGAAAAAGATAACGCCTTGTCTGTTCCCTTCGACTTCTAGTGCTAATTTCGAGATGGGTCTTCGAATCGTTGGCCACATAGAGAGGTTGAACGGCAAAGAACTGAGTTATCAGGAGTTCGTGGACAGATACTTGCGCAAGAATCAACCGGTGGTGCTCACGGGTCTCATGGATGACTGGAGAGCTTGCAGAGACTGGGTCGCCCGCGATGGACGCCCCAACCTCCCATTCTTCGCTACCCATTTCGGCAAATCCAGAGTTCAGGTATCGACTTCGACTATTGGGTTCCTCGCATTTTCCTCTGGCTGTTTGTTCTCGAGTCATTGATCCGGTTGTTGGGTTCGTGGTATGCGCAAGACCAATCTGCAATTGCAATGTTCTTCCTCGGTTCCGGATTTGAGGTGGTGGGGGCGACGAACCCATTTCGAGAACCGCGTTTGTGATATCGAGGGCGTGCTTTAGTAAAAGTCTCTTTCTTGATCATTTAAGAGGGTCTCGTTATGACAATTTGGTGTGTTGGAGATAAGATTCGTGCTTGGAGGTTCCCCCTGCCATTTTTGGTTTATTTAATTGGGCCATTGTTTCATGAAAGGTAGCCGATTGTGGCACGAAAGAGTATACAGACCAGAAGAGAGTGGAGATGTCGGTCTCGGAGTTTGCTGAGCATTGGCTTATGGGATGCAAGCTGGAGGGAAGTGACATTCCGACCAGTGATAGGCCGCCTGTGCTTTATTTGAAGGATTGGCATTTTGCGAAAGTAAGTGTTACCTGCCAGATTCAACGCATCAACAGCCGTTGGATGAAAGTATAGTTGTTATTAGGGGCACCAAAAGGCTGGTTCAGGGTCCTCCATTACCTGTTTAATTAGCCACTAAAATGATTATTTAGGAATAATGGGTGTATCTTTGCACGAATTGTACTCTACTGAAGTTTGAAGATTTGAGTGAAGGTATGATGTAATGGAATAAAACTTATTAAGAGTCGCACAAAGTTAAGTTTTGAATGATATACAAGGTCTTGGCACAGTATCTATTCATGAAGGGACAGAAGAGTTCTATCTAAAACGAAGTGACCCTCCTCCTTAAGCTCTTGAGGCATTACCGAACATGAACTCCGGGGTTTTGTTTTTGTTCTTTCTGCATAGTGGATTATTTGTTGCATATTGCACTTCGGGTTCTTATATATGACATAATTTAGGGCTTTGCTTCTTTTTTGTTGTTGTTCCTTCAATAGTGATCTCAAAGCAGCGTTCACTTGCAGAAAGAATATTGGACTATTTTTTTTTCTCTGACGTTTTCATTGATCATTAATGTAAATCTCAGGACTATCCCGACTATGTAGCATACACAACACCGGTATTCTTTCATGATGATTGGCTCAACCTGTATCTTGATTGCTATCGTATGCATACGGATCCCGAAATGTACCAAGAGACTGATGATATAAGTTGCTCTGATTACCGTTTCGTTTACATGGGTGCAAAAGGTTCGAGCATGGATGTTATGAGTACCTTTTTGCATGATTTTACCCCATTATCAAAAGAAGAAAGAAGGGGGGGGGGGGG
>BCNH02000002.1:827222-856931 GCA_001662345.2 Metrosideros polymorpha var. glaberrima
GGGGGGGGAAGGAAGTTGATTATTCACAGATCAGTAAGACTTTTCTTTGGCTCTGTTCTCAGGATCTTGGACTCCTCTTCATGCTGATGTGTTCAGGTCATATAGCTGGTCTGCGAACGTATGTGGGAAGAAACAGTGGCTTTTTCTATCTCCCTCACAGCATCACCTTGTGTTCGACAGGTTTATTGCACGATTTACCCTTTAAGCTAGTATTAGCTTGATTTCCTGATAGTTTTTTCTTACAGATTGAGAAATGGGATTGTCATTTAGAGGATAATCAATCAACTGTTGTGACCCTTTGGCCATTGTCTTCCATTCCACTTCTTTCTCTCTCTGTTTTCTGTTTCTTTGTTGTATTGTACTCACTCGGATATAAGACATGTACTGTGTATTGCCCTTTGCTACCTTCATGAATTATGGTTTATTTGGTTGACCATCTCTTCTCATTCCACTTGTAGGAATATGAAAAACTCTGTGTATGATATCTTCAGCGATGTGAGCGAAATGACCTTTCCTGGTTTTAAGGAGGTAGAAATTATCTAGAGATATACCAGTTGATCGATTTTCTCACTATTTGTGCATAAGTTGATATGCAAAATTGTTATAATAACTGCAGATAATCTGGACGGAGTGCATCCAAGAGGAGAATGAGATTATCTTTGTTCCTAGTGGATGGTACCATCAAGTTCAAAATTTAGTATCTCTCTCTCTCTCTCTCTCTCTCTCTCTCTCTCTGATGTGTTTCTGTTAATGCTAGGGCTTTAGTTCTCACTTCCTCGATATTTTATTTCAACTTTTTTCCAACTAGTGGCAGATAGGATGAAAGTTTCTTTGCTGATAGAATGTTAATTTTCACTGCAGTTCTTTTAAAGGTTGTTACATGCCTTTAGATTGCATGAATGTACATTTGATGCTTCATGTTTTGTCTAACATGTATTCCTAATACTTCAGGAGGATACCATATCCATAAACCATAACTGGTTCAATGCGCATAACATATATTGGATTGTAAGTATCGCCAATTCAGCCTAATAGTAGTATTCAAGAAAGAAATGAGAGATGTGGTGAAGCTAATGATGCATTTTACTTGTCATTCTCACAGTGGGATTTGCTCTTAAGGGACTACAATGATGCAAAGGAGTACATAGAGGACATTCGGGATATATGTGATGACTTTGAAGGTCTTTGTCAGCGCAATCTTGCTGCAAATACAGGTATCATTCTTTCTCTTTTCTTCTTTAGTGTATTAGGCTTCTGTTGGATTTTGCTGTAGACTTCATGGAGTCAATTCTGATATTTGTCTTCCAGGTAGTCTCTAGTGCGAGGTTGAATTTGTGCCTCAATCCGTATGAAGTATGCTAAATTAGCAATATCGAACTCTGATTGTGGTTATTCTGTGTTATGTACTGATACGAAGCTATTCTTTCACAGGCATGAACTTCTACGACTTTCTTATTTTCATAACCCGTTTTGCCTTTGCATACTTGGGCCAACTGTACTATCTTCTGAGAGGCGACGATGATACCATCCAGCACTCATCCTTAACAGTGCAGCAATTAGCTTTGAAGCTCGCTTCCATAAGAAAGATTGCAATGAAAATGAAAGATGCAGAGGGCTTCGAAAAACATCGAGATATCCTGGATATGTCGGAAACTTTGAGCGATCCCAAGTTCTCTGAATTGAGCATTAAAGTCGGCAACACGTACAGGATGATGCTTGAACCACAACCTCGGAGTTATTACACAGCCAAAGCCTGCGTAGATGTCCTGGGGGACTTTGACTTTCTCAAAAATGGGTCGCGGGTTTGCACTCCGGGGGATCTAGTGAGTTGTATAGACGATGCTGTTGAAAACCTGAACAGGATAGGCAGCAAAAGCAGCATTCATTTGGGGGAATTAGTATGAGGTTATGTTCCCTTGCGAAGATTAATCCCCCATTTTGGACCTTTGAGGTTACTTTCTCCTAAAAATTCTTGTAAAGTAACGAATGAAGTACCTCATGGGATTCTGAAATACTTGAGCCATCAAGAGTCTCTTGTTTTGCTAGAAAGGAAGTGTTGGCATCTACTTTTGTTAACGCGTTTGATACGCCTGAATGCCTAGATTTGTGCAGATGTATAGGCCCCTCAGCATGTGGAATTCAAAGGAATCGAGCGACCGCGGACACACCACACAAGTGCGCGTGTGCGAGATAGGAAAGTTAACCCCAATAAATTATGTGAACATTGGTAAGCATCCGGATGGGACACCACCTAATGGAAACCATGGAAATGTCAGGCCGGCTTCTTTTCTTAAACAAGAGCAGCCACAGCCACAAGCATGAGATGCAGATGACTCTTTCCTCTTGCTTTTATTTGAGTAGTCCCACTAGAAAGGCTGGCTTAGTTGCTTTTTATGCTGAAGAATCTTTCTATGGCTTTTCCATTTGAGTCACCACCCGCAACCGCAACCTGCCCACTTGGAATTCCCTGAGCAAAATTCTGTCTATGAATACATGGGTTCTTCAACAATTTCCTCAAGCTTCTAGATTCAAATCTTGAGCGTTGCCTCGTCTCGCCTCGCTCATAGACTAAGATTGGTGACCTATGTACTTAATTTTTTTTCATTCCTGTTAAGATATTCACTGATTAACCTGGATGAATAGTGTTACTATGACATCAAGCAAAGAGAGGGAAGCCATCTGGCTTAATAATATGTAAGGTTTTGGAGACTTTTCAATAACCTGAAAATAGACCACCAAAAGATGTACTTAAGTATATGTTACACTTCATTCATCTCCACATGAATACATGTTGGAAACACTCAAGCTTGGCCCGGACTCTTGACGCTTGCGGCATTCGTTTCCCTCAGATTGACTCTGTTATTCGTTCTTACTGGCTTTGTAGAACATAATTATAAGCGAGCATACCAGCTTTGTGGAATATAATTACAAGAAAATGGCACTCAGATGCACCATTGTCTAATTCGTCAGAGCTGTGGTGGTGGAAGTTAGATACAGTGATGTATTATAAAGAAGGTTCACTGGCTATTACGCCTATGGCTGGCTGACATATTTAAAAATTTATTTGTTGCTGCTTCCCACATGCAGAGCCTCAAAGAGAGAGAGAGAGAGAGAGAGAGGCTGTTATTGATTTCAAATGAAAACGCTAATTTAATTGGGATTTCCAACAAAACAACATATAGATTATGCAGGAGTACAGGTTTTCTCAATTGTCAATACCAAGACAAGGTCTGTACTGTGCTGTGGGTCATTACATAGTTTAGTTGCTTATGATATTTCACTGTCTTAACCCATCTGTCTAATCTCTTTCTGCCACTTGTTCCCATTGAAAGTTCCAACCATATGAAGTGGAAAGACAGAAGTTTTAAGAAACATGACACAAGCCACAAACCAGTATTATTAACACCTCAATCATTTCCCATATACATAGTCCCAAAGTGGGACAATTGATCAGTAACCAGTTAAAAGTAACAATGAAATATCAAAAAAGGAAATTTGACCCAATAAACATGTAAATACTGGGATGATGATGAGCTAATTTCCTGAAAAATTAGGTGGAAAAAGAAGAATAAATGACACTCTCTATCCTATATCATTCTATTCACTGTTCATGGACATCTCACATTCCTTCCAGGACCTCCATAGTAAAAGTGAGTCCCCCAGACATTGTTTCGCCCTTGCTTGATATCATAGCAGTTCGGATGATCCGCCAAAAGATGGAGGTTCGAAAGAGGAAGTAAATTATTATCCCAGTCCACGACTTGTAAGTTCCGGAAGTAGGATGCTTTCCCGAATCCTTCTTCTGCAAAATGGCCACTGCCCATCTGTGTGGATGTGTGAAACCCCGTCGATCTGGTATTAACGATTTCTCCTCCAAACTGCACCATGTTGGCGTGGCTCCTCAAGTGACTGAACAAAAATGCCGGCCAATACCCAACTAATAGCCCTGAACCAAATTCCAGCCACCAGTGTCCATGCTTCGGATCCTAGTATTGGAAAGGTGAATGATTGTAAATAATTATCCAAACAGTATTCAATGTTACCGACATCGCCTACTGTTTGATGTGCTAGCCTAGATAAGTCGATAGTGGCGAACATAATAAGTTTATAAATTTGGTTGTTTGGATTGACTTGTTGCAAACTTGCATAGGAAAAGAGCCACTTGTGGGGGAATGGAAAGATGACTAGATTGGTTTTGCTCTATGAAGCCCCAAGACAAGGCAGAGCACAGTCAATTTGGATGGAATACTTTCATCAATTCAAAGAAAAACGAGAAAAAATTAACCGAAATAAGAAACGCGTCTCGAAGAAAATCAAAGAGAATCTTGGAATATATTAGTAAGAACAGTTGAACAGCAGCTGGAACTTCGATGTCGATGACATTGTTCTAGTCAACAGCTTATTTAATAAATATCGTTGCCAATTAATGCATCCTTGTGCACATTTGACTACAGTACTCTTGTGCATTAAATTATGGAGGTTCAATGCTTAATTCTGAAGGCTTTTCTTCGGAGGGGCAACGTTTTTAGTTTGTCGGTAAATCTACGAACTGAAGGAAAGCTGAAGTGAGAATGACTCATGAGGCCACTTTGTCTTAATACTGAGTGATGAGTTTTAAAAACCACATAATACCGACTAAAACTCACCTTCCAGACCATTACACCAATATCAAATTGTCTTCCGTTGTAGGATGACCTCGGGGAAATTGCAGCACCAATAGCAATCTTGTTGTTGGTCTGGACGAAGCCCGAGCAGAGCAAGTTGTAGCATCCTGTTGCTTGGTATGCATCGGCCTGCAATTCGCATTAGTCGATATTTATTTTCATAAATCTCATCGGTTTCTCCTCTATATGGTAGAGTTAACATCAAAAGCTTCTCGATGGTATGAAATCACTACATATTACTTACTGTCCAATAAGTGAAAAACCTTGGATAGTTGTCTCCATATAATTCTGGACTGACCTGTACAGAGAGACATGCCACAAACTCAGCAACCAAAATGCAAAAGAAACTGCCTAATCGTTAAGGTAACCAAAAACCGAATCGGAAAGGTTCGCTCTGGGAAATTTTGCAGTGCTGCTTTTCGTTCTTTTTTCGTGTTTAACTTATGTTGCACGCTCAGCTTTATCAAGTGACAACATACTATGAAGTAGAGTTCCGATGCAATTGCCGAAAACTCGATGCTAACATCTACCACGAAATGAACTGTGTGACAAGATAACCCTCAAGACTTACCTGCCATCCGGCTTCAATGGTATTAAGGTCGTTGCCAAAAGAACCAGATATGACCCAGACTTGCGATAAGCTGAACTCATACATGTCCGTGACGCTAGGCGACCACACGTTTATGCTCGCCTTCGCCCCGAAATATTGTTGACCATTCACAAAAACAACTGCATGCTGTAACCAAGAAGATGATCAATTGATTGCTATTCTAGCAGATATGCCCTTTTACTGCTGAACTCAATAATAAGGTCGAGACAACTGTCAAGAACTATTTACTCCTGCCTCTCTTGCATGTTCAGTTTGGAGCGATTCAAATTCTAGCTGCACGTATGCTCAAGTATTCCAAAATACCAACCTCATGGCCAGTGCCCGTTGAGTCTCTCCTCACATTCCTCCTTATTTTTCTTCCAAATCTTTGGATGGAACTGGCTCTCAAAATGTCCTTCTCTGTGGTTCTTCTGATTGGGATGGTTCCTTCTGGGCATGACTCACCACTGTCTGTCCATAGCTGAAAGGTATGTGCCGCTGCTTCTACTGATTCATTTCCTCTAGGCCTCTCTGGTGGATCCTGGGGATTCGAAAATTTAAGCTAACAAATCAGTAATACAAATCTGAAAGGTCGTTTCTTTTTTGGGCTTATCAAAATTTTCCCCCCAGAGGAAAGCATAAGAAATGGGTACCAATGGCTTCTGCCCTTTGAGCTCAGGGTGGTCGAAGGCTGGTTGAAGATGGGCGAGAACGCAGTCTATCAAATCACCATCAGGACTCTGTCATGAAAAGAAAAAAGAAGAAGAAGGAACCCAGATCACTAAAAGCTTCCACAACAATGAATGAGAAACAGTCCAAAGCCAGAAACAGAGAGAACTGGAAGTGCCTGAATGGTCTTGACCGCTGGCTTGTTGATCTTCCTGAGATGAGCATTGACGCCTCTCTTCAGACTCTGTGAGTGTTTGCTCGGCTGAAATGTTTGGTTGACCGGGTGGTCATGGGCTGAACCTGTTGGGGTGTGTGCGGAGAAGGAAGGGCCAAGTATAGAGGCAAGAGTGAGGAAAACAACAAATGTGGAAACTGCCGCAGCAGGAGAAGAAGAAGAGGAAGAGGAAGAGGAAGAGGAGGAAGGGGAAGAGGCCATTTCTGAGGAATATTTTCTTCTTGATGTTGTTTGTTGCGATGGGTTGCTTTGTGTTTGTATGCATTGAGGTTGTCCTGTTGTGTTTTGGTGAGAAGGGCAGGGTTGGCCGGTTGTGTGCTTTGTAAACGGAAGTGAATCTGTCTTCAGATCCATACAAAAAACAGAAGCACGCCAATCAAAAGCAGCAAACAAAGAAAAAACCAAGAAGGGGGTGAGCTTTAGCTGTTCACTGCCTCCGCCTCTGCCTCATCATTTCCAACATATAAACAACTCAAAGCTCTCCCCCTGAGACACAGAGATTCTTGGGTCTTTGCTTTGCTTTGCTTTGGTTCTTGTGGTTTCTGACACATGAGAAACTTCAAGCACGAGCGTATTAATATAGGACCGGGATGGGGTAAATTGTACTTTTAGGAGTCTTTACCCCACGTAAGAATTGGGGTCAAAAGAAAAGTTCTCTTCTTAAGAAGTTATTCCAAATGACATGAATACCTTATCTTATCTTTCATATTCCTCTTATTAACTCGGACACGAACCGGGAAATTGACTTGGTGGTTCAAGGAATGATCGATAATTTTGCCCCCGAGAGTCATTTGCTCGAGTTCCAACCCGCTTCTTTTCTAATCCATGAGATTAATGGGGTATTTCGTAAAATCTACAAAGCTTCGTCTCGAAGACTAAATAGAATAGCCACCCAACACAGTAACTTTTCTGCTGCTTACAGCTTAAAAGAAACTTGGGATTGGCCTCCAAGTTGAAGTTGGAGCTGGCAGGTGGCCGATTCAGTTCTCACTTCTCGGTCTTTGCTTTCACATTGTGGAAGAAGCACTTCAACTTTCTTCAGATTCTTATTTCGTCTCCCCTTTCTCTTCTCTTCCTTTTAGATATGTTCAATGTCATAATAACAAAGAGACTGTATGAAATGAAGCTACATGTTCATTGTCTTCATAGTGAATAGAACTGAAGTGACTATGAGACTTACTTGGTAGGTTGTATCAAATGACACTTCCACACACAGG
Organism: Metrosideros polymorpha var. glaberrima; assembly: GCA_001662345.2. Taxonomy (NCBI): domain Eukaryota; kingdom Viridiplantae; phylum Streptophyta; class Magnoliopsida; order Myrtales; family Myrtaceae; genus Metrosideros; species Metrosideros polymorpha. The sequence goes on from BCNH02000002.1 coordinate 834,597, forward strand.
ATCTCTTTCAAATACCAGCTACCAGGTCCAACAATTTCTCTCAACTTTATTTCTATCTTGTTTAATCAAAAAGGGGGTTTGGAGTGTAATTGCGCATCACGTGCCTCTGGCTTTTTAAATACCTTAAAAGAAATTTTGCATTGGGGGGCACGAAAGTGAAAGTCACTATCTCTGGTCCCTTTATAAGGTTGTCAAGGGCCAAGCGTAGGGCATACCTTCTTCCATCCCAGCATGCCCTAGAAGAATCATGTTGCATATGCTAGTTCGAGTGACACAGATTAGATGGGCAACTATGTCCAATAATCCTTTGTTTAAATACGTGATCCACTAAAAGATGCAAGATACGCCCTAGTTGACCAAAAATCTACCTACTGTGTCAATGATGTGGAGCATAAGCGATGGTAGATTTAAATAACAAGAAAAAGGACATTCTCCTAACCAATTAATCTTTTGAGGCATATGGGTTTCTGAATATTAGAATGTTAATTGATGGTAAAACATGTGTAGAGTGTTAGCATGTCATTATCATGTGGTCTAAGCTTTGTTATTTCATGCTATAATAAGTCGTGCTCCATACTTAGAACGTAGATAATTCTTTTCACTCTACCCCAATGGAATTAGGGTGAATCGGTTTCAAGGTGGGCTACCCTGTCAGGGTCAATTTCCAATTTTTGGAATAGGGAACCAACCCCGTTGACCGTGGAACCAACCTAAAATCAAACTAGTCGATTCCAAGGTCAACTTGGAAATATGCTGAGGCTTGTTATTCTTTTTTTGTTTCATTTCATTTTATTATATACAATATGCATGTATCGAACATAAATGCAATTCCTTCTGCTTGAGGACAATAAGTTAAACATATTCAATTATTTGTTTGTTAAAAAAAAGAGAGTAAAAGAACTTACTTAGGGCTAGAGGTAAACCGGTTCAAAACGAGTTCAATTCCAGGTTCTATCTTGGAACCGGCCTTGCAAGTTCCAGATTTTAGGTTCCTATGTAGAACCAGCCGGTTTAGGGGTACAGAACGGAGGACCAAACCAGTCAAGGCTAGTTCCCACTTTTTGAAATCGAGAACTAGACCAGTCACCTTGTGCATCGGCCGATTCGAGCAATTCCTAGATTGACCCAGCTGATTGCTCACCCCCAATTGTACTCCGTCAAAATTTCATAATTTCGTTTGGGGCTAAACAAGGATAAGCCTCGGATGTCTCCAAAAGGCATCACAAACGGGGCTAAATGAGGTGCCATGGTCCACCAAGCCGAACAGTCCGTATCATAATTTGGGAATTGATTGTCCAATGACAATCTCACTTGTGGTAAAAGTGTGTCCATACTTCGGCCGAGAAATAATTGGCAAGACATCATTAATTCCCTGTTGATTTTTGCCTACTCTTACTTCTCTTGTTGGTTCTCCACGCATGTAATAACAATTGCCTCATGCAAAGCACGACACTTTGACAAGAGCCCAATTATTGGACAATTGCAAGTCCATACACTTGAAAGGTTCAATGATATTTGTAGATATATGCATTTATATATCTAAAGCCAACTTTCATATTTGGTATCCACTTTTTATATGACTAAACAACCTTATCTGATCTCAATATAGATTAAGTAAGGAGGACATTATACATCACCAATAATTAAAATCCGATAATGTTCAGGCTGTTACCTAACAAATCTCCTTTTTGGGGGGGCACATATCCTCATTTTTCAAATTCATATCCATATTCTCTACTAAGAATTATTCAAACCTATCTCGAATCAAGCATAGGTATAGCATGCGCGAAGGAACTAGTATATACAAATCAAATAATTATGAACAGCATTAAGAAATTTCTTGAGATTGCTCATGCCTAGAAACACAAAGTTATGGGGCACATAACCTAGGCCATCCTTTTAGGGTTTCTAGTGCTTGCTTATATGAATGATGGTTGCTTTCTGCCACTTCGATAAAAGCTCTCTTTATCCTCTGCAGTTCTCTCTTCTTTTCACAAGCACCCCACTAACATTCTCTCTCTCTCTCTCTCTCTCATATGCAGAGAAAAGAAAAAAGGAGATTGAGTATGAATGAATCTATGTTATTATAAAATGAAAAGAAAAAAAAATGCATGTTAGTTATCCAACTGGGAGTCACTCCCATCCCATCTTGAAGAGCAGAGTGGAGCCATGACCACCTTTGATGTAAAGTTGGTCCCTCAGAAAGAGGAATATATTCCATCTCCGCAGCCCCATGAAAATGCTGAGTACTCTTGATGACAGCTTCTTCTTTCGAAAGCATCTTCGAAGATAAACTTGATGTTGTTGCTTCCAGCAACCTCATTGACATCATCATATCTCTCTCACTTGGTATTTCGAATCACCGTCTTGGATTGATGTCGATTAGTGTTCTCAAAATAACAGGAAAATTTTAAATAAGGACCTGAAATGACCTTATTTTTTTCAAATAAAGATCTAAAGTGTTCTCATTTTCTCAAAGAAGGACCTGAGTGGATCTTGTTTCAAATAAGACCCTAAAATGGCCAAATAATCTTAAATGAGGGCCCCATTTAAGAGCATTTTCGTCATTATACACTTTTATTAAATAAAATAAAAAATATTTAGAAAACAAAAACAAAAAAGGAAGGACAGTAAAAAAAAAGTGAAAAGGCAAAAATGCCCTTAACTCATGTCCTTATTTGAAATTATTTGGCCATGTAAGGTTTTAAATTGAAACAAGATTTATTTCAAGTCCTTATTTAAGAAATTGATGGCACTTTAAGTTTTTATTTGAAATTTTTTCCGAAATAATTTATGAATAGTAAATACCTCAGTTCTTCTCGTTTTGACAATTTGAGATGTGACCGTTGCCTTAACCATCGTTCATCTCGTCCGACAATATTCTTCGCGTGGTAAGACTCCTACACATGAAAATTTGAGCCAAGCAACCTGAGTGAATTGCTGGGTTCTGGCGTCAAATATATAAAAGTTGCCCACATGTCTTGAACTTGAAGGAAAGCTGACAACGACACCATGCTTTCCCACAGTACTTTGGAATAGGAAACTTCCTCCCTTGTTCCTGCAACGACAACGTTTGAGGACAAATGAGAATTTATTGAGGCTCCGTAACGAGAAATGAATGATTTAAATAATATATTTTTTAAAATAATTTTTTTTATGGTTTGAAATAATTAGTCGATGAAATTTTTTTTTATGAACATTTTAGTGAATGGTGAAATTATTTTTCATTTATTCATTTGGTAAGTGATACAAACGATCATTTTTAGTAAAATGTTCTCCAAATCATTCATTCTTCGCTAAACAAACGAACCCTAAATAGCGACATGGGCAATGGACATCTCATGCACATTCGAATAACCCATCCTTGGATATTCCAAGTGTCGAAAAAAAAAAAAAAGCCACATACGTGCACGAACTTCTAACGAAATTATATCTTAATCTACAGGGAGCAAGGAGGTTAAATTTTTCATTATACTTAAGTTGGAGAAAAAAATTATGGGCACATCGTATAGTTTTAGGGTTTCTGCGCATACAAGCATGCATGCATGGTTTTAATCCCATCTATGAGCAGGATAATGATGATGGGGCAAATGAAGTTCTCATCTAGAACCCTAACCCATTATTTTGCTTCATCAAAATATACCATACAGTGCTTAAAATCTTTATAAACCCGAAAAAAAAACAACATTATACTGAATTCACGTATATTATTGTCTCCCCCACATACCAACAAAGATATATATTATGGCAGCTCTAGCTATAAATAGCACGCGGCACATAGGTTGAAAGTTCCACGGCTGTGCGCACCTACAATGGAGCGCATCATGCGAGTTTGAGCCCGAGTTAGGGTTTAGGATCGATGGCGACGGGTCGTGGATGAGAGACTTTGGCACTGAAGTTGATATATTTGTTATGGTGCGTTGAGTACGGGTTTGCGTCAAGTGTCGTCTCTTTCACGCTGTGTCTTTTGTGGAGAAATTGAATAAAGTGGGGTGACTTTTGGAAAGGGAGAAGAAGAAGAAGAAGAAGAAGAAAAGGGGACCAAAGACTCGAGTTTGAAGCTTGCACACAGGTGGAAGGCCGACCATGAATCATCATGCATTCATACGGAAGTAATATGTCAAGAAGAAGCTAGGTATGGAGAGTCCCTATGAGCTTGAATCCGGTCCTTTACCACGACTTGAAGGGTCTGATCCCGAACGCATCTGGATCTCATCGATTGTCCCGATGGGACGAGATGACCTACGACCCATCTTAGACGGTTCGCTCGCTTTCAAACTTTTGTGGGTTGTGAGTATCGATCCTTCAAAAAAAGGATTTTAGATAGCATATAGGATATCTACCCGTTATCGGGATTTTAATAGACTCTATTCGTAATACGTCATTTGAAGTTGTGAAAATTTATAAGACCGTTAATTTGTCGGTATGGTGTATCCTATTAGAAATCGTGGGATCGCTATCAATTCATTTGGAATTTCCAAACTATAGATCGAGGCATAATTTACTATCTATACACTTTTAGAAAACGGGAAAGTTGTCCAAAAGCTCATTAACCTATTGCATTTTTGTCAATTCAGTTATAAACTTTTCAATTTTGCCAATTGAGTCATAAACCTTTTCACACTTTGTCAATTGAGTTCATTCAGCCAATTTTAACTGGAATTTGCTGACATGGATGCTGGTTGTCCTAAATGGCATGGCCAGCACTAATGTGGATAATTTTTTTTTTAATATTTTAATAGATTTTCCTTTTTCTTTTTTTCTTTCCTTTTTTCCTCTTTCTTCTTCCCTTTGCCAATGGTCAGGCAAGCTGGCCTCCCTTGGGCAAGGGCTGTTGTTGCCTGCCACAGGCAAGGCCCGGCTGAGCGAGGGTGAGCCTTGGTGAAGGCTCACCTCACCAAATCTAGCCTGGGAGAGAGTGACCTCGGCAAGGGCTAAGAAAAAAGAAAAAAAATTAGATATATTAAAAATCGTCTACGTCAGCGTCAACCGTACCACGTAGAACGGTCATGGCCGGCGTCCACCTCAACGATTTTTAGGCAAAATTGGCCTCATGGACTCAATTTGCAAAGTGTGAAAAGATTTAGGACTCAATTGATAAAATTAAAAGGTTTACGACTGAATTGGCAAAAGTACAATACGTTTATGACTTTTTGGACAATTTTCTTCTTAGAAAACTGATTATGGTCATTAAAAGGTAAGGCTTGGTCCAATTATGCCAAGGCCTCTACATTCTCATTAAAGATTTATGTCGGATTTGATTTCACTTGTGATGCAATGGCTAGTACTGTCGCATATTCGTGTCTCTTATTTTCCAATGAAATGATTTCTACAGGGTACTAGGGAGACGGAGTCAATAAAGGACTTTGAATTTAGCATCAGTCCATTTAAATAGATGAAAAGCAAAAGAAGACAGAATCATACTTAGCTTTAACAGATTGATTGCAAAAGGGTCGATTCGTGCATGATTATCTGATTCCAATTGCAAATTTTCAGCAGTTCACCAGAATTATTGGTCTCTCTAATCATGAAAGCCGATGACAAACGCATCATAACCACCGGCCACCCGCAAAGATGTTGGTAATTACACATGCTTTAGCAACTAATTTTGTTGGGGATAATCGTCCAAAGAGACCTAAACCTATGCGGTTAATTCAGTCTTAAACTTTTAAATTTGACCAATTTAGTCTTAAACTTTTTTACGATTTGCTAATGAAGTCATTCTGGTCAATTTTGGCTGGAAATCTCTAACGTATATGCCGATTGTCCAACGTAGCATGGTCGGTACTGACGTAAACGATTTTAGCAATTTCTTTTTACATTTTTTTTTTCTGTTTTTGCCATTCTCCTTTCTTTCCTTTTTTCTTTTTTTCCTATTTTCCTCTAGCGACCATGTTAGCACCAGCGTACGACGTAGGATGGTCTACGCTGACTGGACCGCCACGTCAGCGAATTCAAGCCAAAACTAAGCGAAAAGACTATAGTGGCAAATTGTCAAAAGATTTAGAATTAAATTGGCAAAATTATAAAATTTTAAGACTCACCTGGCTGCCGTATAATAGGCTGAGAGTTTTTTGGACAATTTTTTCAATTAACTTTGAAGCACATGGGAAATATCAATAAAACCCTTCACGTGTTGTTCCAAATTCACTGGGAGACGTGGAATTGTATTATTGCTAGTTAAGAATAGAAAGCAACGGTTACATGACTTGTGATAGCATCTTATTAGACACGCCAGTCAACGAAATGAATCATGTGGTCTAATTGAATCTTTCGACTTTCAAAAGAATGTATAGTTGATGTGTGCCTTTGGAGCCCCCGTTGTCAAAAAAGGAGCGCAAATTGGAGCCCCAAAGTCGACAAATTCCATGATTTTGCCACTTGAGGGAGCAAAGATTGTGATCCGGCAAAATTCTCAATGAAAAGATGGACGCGATGGCGATGATGACGACAACGCTTAAAGAAAAAGGGTAAAAACGAAAAGAAGAAGAAGACGACTCTCCAAAGTTCACAAGGGCAATAGGTTTACATGTTTGAAGAACGTAACCGACACTCCCATGGTTAGGGGCTCTATTTTCTTCAATCCTTAATTGGAGGGTTGGCGGGTTGCAAGTTCTATACATCATTGACATTCAAACTCAACCAAAATTAAACGTGACCGATGTCTATACTAGAAGTGTGCATCGGTCCCGATCCAATCTAGAAACCGGATTAGATCGAACTGAACAGGCCGGTTCAAGGTAGTTCTCAGGGGGACCGGTTCGGTTCTTGATTCCACATAAGGAACCAGGCCGATGAATCAACCGATATTTTCTTAATATTTTTTTTATTTTTTTTATCCTGAAGCAAACCCTAATTAGTTTATTGTTTTTTCTTTTTCCCACCTATAGGGAATAGAATCACAGGTTTTGAGACCGACCCTAGGATTAGGTGGGCCGGTTCCCAATTGCAAAAACTGAGAATCAACTCACCTTGAAACCGATCACCTCTAGATGACCATTGGGCAGACTCGGGTTAGGCCAGAATTTAAGGTCAGCCCCATTTTTTAATCCAAGCCCGCCCATATTATTAAATTTCGTGTATAGTTCTCTAGGCCCGGTCCGGCTTGGCTCAGGCTCAACCGGGCCGGACCGGGATATTATTGACCGCATGGCCTTCCTCAAGCCCGCCCAACATTACTTTCAGGCCCATGGGTACCAGAGCGGGTATATTAAATGGGCCCTAATGGTCCAATAAATAGAGCAACGAAAACGACACGATGTAACATCCAGGGTTCGAGCAAAAGCCCACACGAAAGCCCAGGGCCCAAAGAGCTATCGAAGCCCGACGCGACCCGCCGTTTCGGGCGACGCAGAAAACGGCACCTCGGTCGTCGGACGGTCAACGTTCACCCGCTCCACCTCGAGACTTTCTCGACGGAAGGAGCTCGCGGTAGTTGTCACATCAATTTCCCGAATCCTATTGTCCACACTCATTTTCCTCGCTCAAAGCAATTCTCGACGCCATGGCTCTCCGCGCGAGCCACGCGCTTCGTCATCCTTTCTTGCCACCGCTCCTTTCGAGCAGGCCCTCCATTCGGACCGGCAAGTTCTCCGTCCGTTGCTCTGGTTTCGACTCCCACGAGGCTCGCAAGGTCCTTCACATTTCTTGCTTTTCTTCTTCTTCTTCTTCTTTTCCTTTTCTGTAATGTAGCTGGGTTAAGGAGGAAGGCTCAAAGAAGGGGCATTCATCTGGGTTTCGGTCTGCGGTTCACTCGGAGTACGAGGTTAGCGGGTATTTCGTTGTCGGCGTTTGTTTACCTCGTGTAAGCAAAATTCATGCCTTTTTCGGTTGGGAGCTGTGGTATCTGTTGATTCCGATGCTGGGTTGTCTGGATTAGTTTTGTAGAAGAATTTGGTTGCTAAATCAGAGTTGACGTTTTGGGCAACATAGCTCTCCGTCTGGTCCTTATGATATGGCAATTTTGAATCTGCAGTTGGTTTTAGAAGTAAAGGAGAAGCTTGGAAAAGATTACTGCAGTCTTCCTGTGGGTAAGAACGGAAGAGATGATGAAGACATGATCTACTGGTTCTTGAAGGACAGGAAGTTCGTCGTCAAAGATGCGGTTGCGAAGCTGACGAAAGCCATTGTATCCTCATGAATCCCGTGCTTTCTTAGTATATGATACTGTGATGCGTTGTTGTCTCCTCCTGGCGACAATTAAATTTAGTAGTAGAAACGTGAATGAATGCTGTGATGATGCCACTTTATAAGATGGATAATGCCATGCGTTTCGGTTCCTAATTCTCACATGCCATTGGTACCTTGAATTGATGTTATGCTTGTGCTTGATAAGATGGATGATGTGATGCATTGTGGTTTCTCATTCTCTCATCTTGCCAATACCTTCAACAGATGTCATGCTTGCTGGAAGAAAATGATCACATGATGGATAGATATTCTATAAGGTATACTTATCCTTATGTAGAAATGGCGTCAAGAGTTCAAGGTGTCCGAGTTGACTGAAGAATCCGTGAAAAGCATTGCGGAAACTGGAAAGGCATATGTGCATGACTTTCTTGATGTCAATGATCGCCCTGTGCTCGTTGTGGTGGTGTCGAAGCACTTTCCTGCTGTAAGTATTGAAACTTCGCGCGAATTGAGTCCTCAACCTTTGTTGTCTTTCTTTTTCTAGTACCCTAAATGCCTCATAGTCAATGCTAGATAAGTGAAAACTGTTGAATCCAGAGTTTATATCTTCTTCTGATTCATTATTATTCTTAGTGTCTTAAAAATAGATGAAATCTATGCAAAAGAGTTTGACGTATGTCAAATTGTGTTCCTCATTTGAAAGAATTATCAGCGAAGTCGTATCTTAGTAACTAAGTTGATTAGCTCCATTTACTCACATTACAGTTTGACCATCCTGTTTCTTTCTTGGGGTATTCGGGATTGATTGTAGATATTCTTATCTCATATAATTCATCTTCCTTAAAATATATTGGGAGTAACCTTTTTTGGCAGGACTGCTTCTTTTGTCAATGATGGACGCTGATCTTTTTATTTGTTTAATTGCTTTTAAGAGCAAATTCTAAGGGATGCATTTCTCATGGCCACAGGTTCAGGATCCTGTTGAAAATGAGAAACTTTGCGTGTTTTTGATTGAAAAGGCACTGAGCAAGCTTCCAGATGGCAAAGAAGAAATTCTTGGGATATTTGACCTTCGAGGATTTGGTACTGAGAATGCAGATCTTAAGTTCTTGACCTTTATGGTAATTTCTGTGCTGATTCTATCATGAACAATTGGTATTCAGGCCTGCTGTTTAGCAGTTACAATAACAAAGAGGAAAAATAAATAGATACCAATCAATAAATACACCTCTAATATCGGAAGACTGATAATTTTGAAACTGCAATTGAGGCTAATCCAGCATTGCACATCAAATCCTATAGAATGTCGACGTAGAACTTAATTGGTTTCTTGGAAAGGTACATGTCGGCTCACTTTGGTGTATGCATCAGTTGCTGTTGCGGCAGATGTATAATCATGAAAGGCAAGACATTAGAAACTTTCATGAGTGATCATTTGCATAGCCGTCTTCTGGTATGATACAGGAACTCGATTGCATTGGTTGTATCAGTTTAGTCATTGCTGCTGGCAATTCTCTATAGTTGAAGTGATGCTTTTGTGGTTCAATACAGCCAACAATTTCAATCTGATATGATCTGAAAGATCTCCAGTTACTTTTCACTGTTGTTGGAATTAAGGAGGGTGATGCTTAAGTACCCTTAAAAGATGGGGAAAAGTTAGTATTGTTAATATACTTCGGCCCGTTCGAAGATGTAGAGACAGTAGCCAGTTAATCAAGGAATTGTTAGTAACATGCTTTAGGAATCTGTTTGGCCTGATGAACTGATTTATCAATGTTTTGTGCAGTTTGACGTGTTCTACTATTACTATCCCAAGCGGTTAGGACAAGTCCTCTTTGTGGAAGCCCCATTTGTCTTCAAGCCGATATGGCAACTGGCAAAGCCCCTGTTGAAATCATATGCTTCTCTGGTATGATCCAGCAACCTATTTATGTTTTTCCTATCAAGCATAGGCTGCTTTTGCTGGTAATACTTTCAGATTATAGTATGGCGAATCAAATGAAACAAAAGAATGCCTTTTGTCAGAACATGTTCAATTGGGCACACTTCTTTTCTTTACCAAATGTATTTAGCTTTTACTGCACAGTAATATACCTACATTACGAGATAGGAAACTTGAAGGTCGTATTAGTTTGACCAATTTTTGTTTGTGTTTATGAGTCTTCTGAGGAAAGGCCAAGCAATAAGCATGCAGCTTGGTCATCTAAGACCATTACTCATTGCAGAGTTCATGATTATTCCTTCTGAACACTTAATTGTCTTTCGAAAGGTGAGATTTTGCTCTGCAGAGACAGTTAGGAGGGAATATTTCACTGAAGAAACACTGCCGGCTTACTTCAGGGAGTGAGGCGTCATCGAGCATTTAACGTGTATCTCCCACAGGTATGAAAGTCATATTTTGGGAGATATCTTACAAAAAGGGCTGGTAGACGTCTTGAGCAATTTTGTCTTGGTTGGGTCGTCATTCTTTTACTTGTCGCAGTGAAATAAATTGTCTTGCTATTCGTTTTCTAGCTCTCTGGCCGGCAATTGTAGATGGAATCTCTTCATGCCTAATGCCATCGAAGATTAATCATGTTCCTGACTTCCACATTTACTCTTGTTTCCTGCGGCATGCTAGCGGGCTGCCAGCAAACAAGATCCTGAAGAGAAGCGCATCAAGAATGCGACCAGACCTCTCGATTTTTTTTATTTTTTATTTTTGGCTTTCTCTGGTTTCCTACTTAGCATCTCCGAGTTGAGAATAAACTATCTGAGAAAGCTACTGAAGCATGCCCACTGACTGTGTTGAGTCAAAAGGGCGTGTTCGGAATGATGTCGAGTCATAGCAATGCGAGTTGTTGCTTCTTGGATGTAATGAACGATGTTGTCTTTATCCTCATGAAGGGAATTACACCTTTGGATTGTTCAGTCCGTCCGGTATCGGATCATAGAAGCGACTACATCAGATAGAATAGATAGAGCCACGTCGTTGTGTTTATAGGTTGGATCAACATTTCGATGATTACGTGTGGCGTATCGCATACAAGCAAATTTCTGGCACTCGCAGCTCGAATCTCTATCATACCAGATTTTGTTGAAGAAAAGCCAGCAAATGCAGCAGCTTGATTTGAAGAGGGTGACATTCTCGAATAGTAGTGGAACTGAGATGACCCATAATTTCAAGTGTTCCTCAGAAAAAGATTGACAAGTTAAACATATAAACCATGTGGAATTTCGTTGTAGTTAAAAGAAAGAGGTAAGTACATTGGAAATCTTAAAACTTATCATAAAAGTGCAATTGAGTGTTAAAATTTTCAAAAATGCAATTAAATCCTAAAACTTGTTCTCAAATGCAATTAAGTTCTAAAACTTGTTTAGAAGTGCAATTCAGTTCTAAAACTTTCAAAAAGTGCAATTGAGTCCTAAAATTTTTCAAATGAGTCTAAACAACTTCTTTTATTGATTGTACTTTTTGAACATTTTATTACTCAATTGCACTTTCATAACAAATTTTAGGACTTGATTGCACATTTTAATAGTTTTATGATTCAATTGCACTTTTGTGATAACTTTTAGAACTTCTAGTGTATTTGTCCCTCAAATAAACTAACAAAACGGTAAGCACCAGATGCAACGAGGCTGGCGAGTTTACCCCTCTACTAGATCCCCTGAAAGCATAACAATTGGGGGTAGAACAGTAAAAGCAAACAGATGCCCTCTCTTTCTTAAAGCAGACTGGGCGAGCTTAAGTTTGCCCCTCTCCAGTTTCATCTTCGGAAAGCTCAGAAAAAAATGGAGATCTCTCCGAGGTACGCGATCGCGCCATGTGTCGTATTCTTGCTCGGCGTTTCGCTTCTGTGCAACGCGGCGGAATCGCCACCATACACGGTGGTCCATCAAGAATCGGACTTCGAGGTCAGGCTCTACCGAGAGTCCACGTGGATGTCCGCCCCTGTTCGGGACATCTCCTTCGAGAAGGCCACCCTCAATGGCTTCCACAGGTTCCCTCTTTTGATCAACTCGTCCGGGTTTCACTCGGTGCTGCTTAGCTCCCCTCGATTTATTCGTCCGTGTGATGTTCGTCTTCTTGTTTTTGAACCCAAGGTTTTGTTCAATCTTTCGCTGAGGAATCGGTTGGCCTAATCGTGCTTTGTCTGCGAGTCTTGATTTTGGAGATCGTCTTCTTGTTCAAGTCTAGTTGCGATTCTCGTAGATTATTGTCGGGACTTGATTGCGTTGACCTGGGTTTCGACCGCCCCAATCCTTGGTTATGTTGTGGTACCTGTGTTTTTCTCTGATACTTGTCGCTTGCTAGTTGGGATCCGGGTGATGAGCTGAGCGATCCTGCTCTCTGATTAATAGGTTGTTCCAGTTCATTCAAGGCGCCAATCTGAACTTCTCCAGGGTTCCCATGACTTTCCCGGTCGTGACGAGCATAGTCCCAGAAGCTGGACCGCTCCACTCGTCGGCCTACTCTGTCCTGTTCTACTTGCCGCCGAAGTTCCAGGCCGACCCCCCAACACCTCTTCCCGAGCTCAACCTGAAGCCGCACGTGTGGGAGAGCCACTGCGTCGCAATCAGAAAGTTCTCCGGATTCGCGAAGGACGATAACATCGTCCAGGAAGCGGAGAAGCTTGCATCCAGCTTGAGCAGGTCGCCGTGGGCTAACATAACCTCTTCCAAGAGTAGCTATGCCTATTCGATCGCTCAGTATAATTCTCCTTTCCGAGTGATTGGTCGTGTTAATGAAGTCTGGGTCGATGTTGACGCGCCTGGATCAAATGGTTGTAAGTTCAATGGAGTTGCTACATATTGATGCACGGTGATTGACTTGTTTAGACAAGTATAGATCCCTGGTCCTGCTACTAAGGTCAAGAACTCATGTCTGCGTCCTTTTGTGACCCCTACAATGTAAATATTTTGAGGGTCTACGCAAGATCACCTTGTATATCTTGGATCTTCTGTAAAAACTCTTTCTTGTGAATTATATCGTCCAGTTTCACACGGCTGTTCTCTCCTCCATATCCAACTGATGAGTTCATGAATTTGTCAAGTTCCCATCGCTTAATGACGATAGACAGGCTGCTGTGCGATTGACCGACGTAACGATAAAGCGGTTCCTAATGCTCTTGTTGAATGATGAAGTGTGAGAGTTTTAGCTCCTAGGTGGAAACGACTATTAACACTCCCTGGAAACCTCCTCTCAAACAAAATGGGTGGCCAGATAATTTGCAAGTTGCTACACTGACAGATGTGATAAGTATGACAAGGCGATGAAGGCAATGCTCAACTCTTGCTCTTTTCATAGTTATTTACTGGCACATAGTAAAAAAACCATGCCCTGCAACTGCAATTTACTCTGCACTCCTATTGATATTCAGTAATTCCACTCGGCTGATGCCGAAACTACCTGGTACATTTCAATTAAGGAAAAATGAACTTGCGATAGAAATAAAAATACGTAAATTCTGCACTACAATGGAATGAATCTTTTCGAAAATTGTAACCTAGAAGGATGCAAAAGACTGGACTGTTGAGGGAAGGTGCACAATCGTATGGAGTATCTAGTATCTACAAAGACCTAGGCAACCACAGTCAAAATAATTGACTTCTTTGGCGTCTAGGATTACATAATGGTAGCGAAACCCCCGCAGCACCCTTCTTTTGGGGCATAGGCAGCTTGATCTGGCGACGGTAAACGAAAGCTCCCAAGCATATAAGTAGAACAAAGAGAAAAACAGGGGATGGGATGGAGCTCACTGTTCTAATCCTAAAAGATGATAGTGCTGTCTCGGCTTTGAAGGGACGCAACTGTATAAATTTGCCCTCGACCAAAGAAGCTCCCAAAGGCCAAGATATATCCCCTGGACCAATTATAATATCTCTGTTGCCGACTTGGAGCGCCTCGTCGATGAGCGACGCCAAATAAGGTACCTGAAAGCAAAATTGTCCTCCATAGTTTCCATGTTCAGTTATGTGGCTTGAATTGATCCATGATTCTGAACATAGTCGATGACCTTTCTCCAACAACTGCGTGAAATTAGCTCTATCGCCTAATCTTAACTTACTGTAAACAGCAAAAAATCCTGATAAGGCATGAAAAGCCATGTCAGGCAGGGCAACCCCTGTGATGTTTTGCAAGTCGCCACCTGCAAGACAGGAAGGAGCATGAACTTCACCACTAAATCTGAACTAGTTCAGTAAAAAATACAGCAGTTGGGAATCAAAGCTCAGCAAGGATTAACAGGCATGTTTTTGGCTAGAAGCGAAGCACTTGATATGGAAGTGAAAGTGGGATGTTGCTGACTCACCATTGTGGTGAAAGGCGTCCTCTTTCCTGTTTGTACCAACTGCTACAGAAAAGTGCTTTAAATCACTAGAATTGGCAGCAGCAGCCCCGGCAAGTATTCTGCATTCTTCCCAATTCGGATCTCCAACGACATTCACATTACTAAACTCTGCCTTTTTTTTTGTACTTCCCAAAAATATTTCATCCGTAATATTCATTGCGCGGCAATTATAGCAGGTATAATTCTGCACATAGTTTGGATTCAGACAAGGGTGGCTAAGGATATAGTTACCATCCCTCTGTCTTAGTGTTTCATTTTGTGTTAGCATGACAAGGGTCCGATCAAATGCCTCTCGCAAACCAAATGCTGGAAATGAATAGGCTAATACCCGATGTTCGATAGAACCGACCTTCAGTCTTACCAACTGCTCATGGTTCACTGTATCATGTACTTCCATTGCCACCTGCAACGATGAACCACCCAAGTCGAGAAGCCCCAAAGTGGGCAAACTAGACTGATTTCCAAGTCTCCCCATTTTGTAATTCAGAGCTACCCAACCATAGTATGCTTCCTCTTTTCCATGCAGTACCCTTATCCAGCTTCTCTTGTAAACAAATGCATGTTTGTTAACAACAGCTTCGACATCGTCCAAGACCCTCGTCGCATCCTTAACTGCCAACCTCCTGAGTCCAGCAGTTGCGAGAACAAAAATCGGAGTCTCCGGATGTCTTTCTTCAGGCACCCACTGTTTTGCCCAGTTTATCAACGGTTCCAAAGCAGCCCTCACTCCGCTAGTGTTGCCGATGAATCTATCTAAACCAGGCTCAGTTTGCAGACAATGATACCGACAAGAGCTGTTGGAAGTCTGGTTCTTGATCAAATTATCAGGGTACGAATTCACCAAAATTGGCAGCTCCCATTCGTTTGCAGCTCTCAGCATCCACTCATACACGTTCACGCGCGTGCCGGTGCTTCCACAGTCCACAACCACCGTAAAGTAGGACCGTCCGGGATCACGAGATATAACACGTTTCCAGCCCAAATGCAAACCACTAAATAACAACAACCCAGCAAGAACAATCACGACACCAATCTTCAGCGCCAACCTATAATGTGCAAATCTGGCATTAGAGATTTTGACTTTCGAAGGCGATTTCGGATCCATCCACGGCACACCGGAGCGAACCGACCCCGAATCATAACAAGTAAACAGCTATCCCTTTCGCTCAGACAAACCGCAAATCGAGCTTAAATACACAGGATGCGAAATGGGCAGCCCGATTCCAACACGACAACATCGATGAACTCAACCGTAGCAGGTTCAGATGTACTGAATCGACCCGAAACAAAATCTGACTCTACCCACGAGGTGAATCGGATTTAGCAGCAAAGAAACTAATGGCGACCTCAGATCACACGGCGAACGAGATTCGAGCTAGCAATCCGATCTCGGAGCACCGAAACGAGATGATTGGAGGATGAACAGGATGGCGATTTACCTGTGCGAGCTCCTGAATCAGATGATTTCATCCCCTCCGCTTTCTCTCCGGCGAGAGATCGGAGGGAATGTGGAGGAAGAAGACGGAACGGTCTGGTCGTCATATTGTTTTATATCTCAATTCTCAATTAATTATAGATAGAATTTTAAACCATACTAATCATATTGTTTAAAAATGTTAGGGGTTCGAAGAAAAAAAAAATCTTTTTAAAAGTTGCAAACAAGTAAAAAAATTCAAACGCCGTAAATTCACATATAATTTTTTCGTAATTTCTCTTTATTCAAATAATATTATAAATTTTGACAGAAATATAAAAATATACTATTTGTTTTTCTTAAATGTAAGCAAATGTACGTATACAATTAGGGCGCGTTTGGTAATATTTATGTTCTCGGGAGCAATTTCTATTTAGAAATAGTTTATTCTATTTCTATTCCTAAAAGAGTTTATGAGTATATGAATAGGTTTGGTAACCGCACAAAATTTCTATTCTCGAAATAGAATAAAAGCAAAAATACATTTGATATAACCCAAAAAATTTTTATTCCATTTTTTTTTTCTAATTCGGTGATTTTGACCGGTGGCGACCGACGGCGACATTGACTGGCAGCGTTGACAGGCGACTGGCCGTGTTGACCCACGGTGATCGGTCGTTGACGATCGACGGCAGCGGTCACGACCCATATGAGTTACTAGCAGGACATGGACTCATGACTGTAAAGGTGAGTATTAGGTTATACTGAGTTTGTTTTTCTAAAATGACATTATTTCTCTTTTAGTTCTCGAGAACAAAAAAGCTACTTTTTTTACTTATTATTTTTGTTCAAAATTTATTCATTTGCGACTTTTTTATTTTCGAGGAATAGAAAAATTAACTGACGATACCAAATGGATTTTTGTTCTTTTTTTGTTCTAAAGAATAGGAAAATAGAAAATCAGAAACCTTATCAACTAGACCCTTAAAACAATGTATATCACAATTTTAAGTCTTAATAATCGAGTTATGAATAATAATGCCTAATAGGAATCATGCCGTTATGTTGAATATCATTGGATGTTTTGGAAAGACATCGGTCACACAAAGTATCAGCATATAAACATGACTAAGTACATAGATCAAAGTAATTATTAATCCAATAAAGTCTATATGGATTGAACCTAATAAAAATGATTGATTAGAGAATTGAGATTCGCATCAAATTACATATTAGAGATGATAAAAAAGAAATAGATAATTTTATTATTACTAAAATTAACCTACTATGAGTTGAGTCATGTGTTTTAATATATTGGAATATAAAATATGCCGAAGAGCACGCATGCGAACATCGAATTTTATATATAAAGTAAATATGAGCTTATACTTTTCGATGAATCTACATTTTCTTTTCCAACATTACACCAGGACCATGAGGTGTAAAAATGAAATTGGATATTTATGGGGACAGAAGAAAAAAAAGTATTATTTCAAGACTGGGGTGTATAGGCATCGATACACTGTGGAATCCGCCTCGCATGCAAGGATAAGCCGCAGAGGCCTCCAATGGTGATGAACTTGGGTTCGATCTACAACGTAGGCCCAAGGGAGCTTCCCTCGGTTGACATATAGGTAAATTAATAATTCTATTTGATCTCTTACATTTTCAAATTTAAATCTTTCATATTTTATAAACAACTTTACTGGAAAAATTCAAAAGTCAAAATACTATTCTCTTTCTCCATATATATATATACATTTTCTTTGTGCCGTGTCAATAATATCATTAATTTATAATATCGTGTGCACTTTTGCTAGACAATTATACGCGAAGTCATTGCCAAACAAATAATCGATGTCCTCGAGATCATGCTTTCATGGCGAAAACTAGTCCTATCAATAATGACCTTTGGTTACCGCAAACGGGAGACCCCGGAACGGAAGCTTAATTCATCATATCGAATAGATTTTCTTCATAAGGAATCATTGTAATAAAATAAAATGACGCGTCAAATCTCGATGAATGGGAAATAATATCCAGAAATAATTTTTTTTCTCAATACGATAACCGCGTTCAATCATCGCTTCTCGATCCTCAATGGCGAAGATGAACGCGTCGACCTGATCGGACCGTCCAATCTAACCCAATCTAATCTATAAATCTTAGTATCTAAGTACATATTAAGGAAAGAAGAAAAAAACCAAAAAGAAAAAAGCTTTCTTTATGGGGAAAAAATGAGGAGATAAATGACCAGAGGAAAAATAAAACGTCGACCATTTTCGGGTTTTCTTTTTTCACTCGCTTCTTCTTCTTCTTCACCTCCCTCCCTCCTCCTCTCTCGCTTTCCTCCTCCAATTCACGTCCCGATCTGAGGGCCGTCGCTCTCTGTCAACGTGCAACTACCCGTCCTCCGTCGCTTCCTCCCGCGATCTCGATGATCGATCCCTCGGCGCGCCCTCTCGCGCTCTCTTCTCCCGCCTGAGGAAGCGCTGCCCAGTCGATTCTCTCGCGGTCTAGGGTTTTCCGGCTATTCGCATCGGGTGCCGCGTCGTCAAGGCAAGTGATTCCCCTCGCTCTAGGAAACTCTGGTGTCGTTTCGTGGCGTGCTTTTCCGTCGCCGCTGGTGTTTAGCCGCGAGCAACACCGCTGCCAATGGCGATCAGCTGATGGTTTCGTCTTTTTTTTGAGTTTTGGCTTTCGGAGCTACTGTGATTACTGGCGAGTGTTTAGTTCCAGGCTCGCCCGGTTTGTCTGCGGGCATTTTCACGAGAGATGCTGGGCCGGTCGTTCTAGATTGACCGTTTTCGTGGAGTAGGAGTTTCGGACATGCGAAAGGAACTTCTGGATTTGTATGGACAGATTGTATAGGTGATCAAGGCGTGATTCTGGGAGGTTTCTTGGGAGCCGCTCACTGCTGTGAAATATTGAGCCCTTATTGTGCGTGGGGGATTTCTATCACCAGAAGCTCTATGATAGTTTCCTAAAATAGCTGAGAGGGTTGATCGTGGCAGAATAGACCGTGATTCATGGCCGCATCTTGAGTACTGTTGCTTTTTGGCCCATGATTAGTGTTGAATATTGAAGCTTTTGCACAAAAGAATTGAAGTCTTCCTTAGTGTGCATAAAGACACTCAGAGTTTTTAGACCGGTTAAATTCTTTAATATATGTGGCAAAAAATGCTCCTTACAGTAGAATGAAATTTGAGAATGTTTTCTCAAGACATGGCAGCTTAGTTCTTCTATTGTCTTAACAAATAGATAGAATGATCTTGCGACAAAGCACGTTAGTTTATCTTTTGTGTGAATAGTAGCACTCTACGATTACGGTAATGTCTTTAGGGCGTTCTTAAGTTGTTTATCCTACGACTAACGTGTTTACCCAGTTATGAACTCGCAAAGTTGTTTTTTTGAGGTTGGTAAACGTCCATCAACTTTTATTCTAAGTGTTCATCGAAGCATTATGATTTGGGAAGTCTAGTTCCATTGATAATACGGTGTCAATGTAGATGCTAGATATAACTTTTGAGCACTCATTTGTTGCTATGTCATTTGACATCAGAAAGCTGGTGTCTGTATTGTATTTATTGCAGTAACAATAATTCGAGGGACCCGTTTTAGCATTTTGAAACTGTGACTGCACATACTTATCTTGGTGAACTTCTTGATGTCATATTTTCTAATTCATTTGCATAAAATTGTTTCAAATAAGTTTTTTGCAATCTTGAAATGAGAAATGCTAGACTTACTTTAACTGGTTTACACAATTAATGTACTAACTGACATGTCAGTCGATATTGATTGTTGAATGTGCCCACTTGTTTAGTACTCACAGTTTGACATATTACCTAGTAAACTAATCTTCTAGACCAATCTTAGTAAGTCTAGCATTGCTCTTTGGAAATACTTCCTTATGAATGTTGTTTTGGTGTCCATTTTCCACTTCATTCTTTTTCTCGTCTTTTGTAGCCGATACTCTCATTTTTGTTCTTGGTTTGTTCAGGGTGATGACCTGATGAGAATAATGTTCTTTTGCTTGTATCCAGGTTTTGTCCAATTTGTTTGGATGACCTTGGAGCAATTTTTAAACCATGGCATCAGGTACAACTGGAGATCGAAGGTATGATATTTTCAACCCCATTACATCCTGGATGTCTTTCGAAGTTATGATAATTATTTGAGATGGATAAAAACTTCAATTAGCAATTTTAAGCTTATCAAATTGGCTGCAGCAGTGTCCACTTGAATCTTGTCAGCCTTTAGTAAATTTAATGGCATGTTAAGTACATTCCAAGTTTCATGACTAGAGTTTTGGAAGTTGAGGGGGCTCTTGGGAAACTTCCGAATGTCTGCTAATCATCATCGTTTTCCTTTGTTGATGTGTGTAGGATTCTTTCCTTTGTAGACAATACATTCATCATAGCTTATTATGTACATGACATGTATCTTCCAGCATAAAAAACCGGAGTGTTAATCAAATGAGGCTAACAGATATCATTCCACATGGAAATTCGGGTTCCCGAGGTCTTTTTCACCATTTTTTTAGCAAAATTTGACTGTACGTCTTATGACATGTTATCTCATTAAGGCTGCTTTCTTTTTCTGGAGATGGTGGTGCCAAGATTAATTATACTTGCAAGGTTGGAGTAAAATATAAGAGAAAAAGTTTATGTGACATTTTTGGTCAATGTAACTGATTTTGATTTTTAATTGCTAGAAATATGTTTGTAAGTATTAAAGCACAAGAAGTCGGTTAATAGTATCATTGATTGAGTATACATGACCGTGAGATAACCTGCTTATCATCTGATTTTATGTGAGTTTAAGCTTTGTTCTTCCTTCTATGTCACGTGCGCATGAATAATTACTGACAATATCATTCAAGATTAGGTTCATGTTCGCAGCGATTTCACCATGGTTTTATTTCAATTTGGTCATGTTTTAGTACCTGATGAAGGACAGTCCCTTGTTAGTTTTGTGGGCTACCTAGGTGATGTAGGGAAGAAAACCGTAACTAGGGTTCAACACCAACAACAGAATTAAAGAAGCAAATAGAAACAATTCACAAGGAATCACCAAATCTAAAAGATTGTCTTCTGGACATCAAAGTTAGGGAAAAGAAAGGACAATTTTGTGAAAGAAACTTTATTCAATTAGAAAGTACTCTAATCTGAAAACAACCTTAATGAGTAATAAATAGGCATAAAACCCATTATTCATAGGACTCCTACCCGAAGAAGTAAACCTAATACTACTAGGACTCTTAAAACATAAGCATATCAAAATTAAATCTTAGCTAGAGTAATCATGAACATTAATTGGAGAAAATAAATTGACAAATATTCTCCTATGCTTCTGCATCACTAGGTCAACATCATTAGGAATTATAAATTCACAAGGATATGTATAGGTTGGCTAAATTGTTATATTGCTCCAGGTGGGTTTCTGCAAGAATGACTGTATTGGGGAAAGTCGCCGTTCCCAAACCCATAAACCTGCCCAGCCAGAGGTACGGGATTTCATCTGCACGTTTTATCCATATCTTTTTGAAACTTTCTTTGCCGCTGAACCTTTTCATTTCTTTCTGCTATTAAAGGCTTGAAAATCATGGTTTGGACCCAAATGTGGAAATTGTTCCAAAGTAAGTATACATCTCTGACATTGGGGTTATAATCTGTGTTCATTTGTGCTTTATCCTGCTATGTTCAAACAGCAGAGGGTTCTCAGCATTGGTTAAAGATTTCTCTCTGTTTTGCCACACTATATTTCAGGGGTACCCTTAGTTGGGGCAGCAGGTCCTCTGCCTCGACGCCCAATGCATGGGGATCATCTTTGCTCTCCCCCAGGGCTGACAGTAGTACTAATTCACCGAGCCACCTCAGTGCTCGGCCTTCATCAGGTGAAAGTGGCACCCGACCATCGACTGCGGGAAGCGACAGGGCTCTTGATTCTACGAATGCATGGGGCTCAAATTCTCGGCCATCTTCAGCTTCTGGAGCATTGTCGTCCAGTCAGACATCACTAGCATCATTACGTCCTCGCAGTGCAGAAACAAGGCCTGGTAGCTCACAGTTGTCTCGTTTTGCAGAATCTGTGCTTGATAATCCAGTGGCTGGGGGTATGGAAAGACTGGTAAGAGGCCGTTGCCATAATTTGTAATGATGGGAGCTTTTATGCATGAAGTTGAAATTATGGGGAGAGAAGCTCAATCTTTTGCAGTAATCAAATATTTGTGCTTTGACAGAAATCTATTGATAAATGAAAGGGAGGGCAATCTCATCTATGTAATAATTGTATATTTTAAGTGGGAAGTGATGATCTAAATTGAGAACTTCAGAAAAAAGTATGTTTAGTTGTTCCATAAAATATCCTGCCTTTCCGATGACACCTAGTTTTTGTTCTCTCTCTATCTTGTCTGTCTGTCTGAGAGAGAGAGAGAGAGAGAGAGAGAGAGAGAGA